>CM054151.1:58533701-58543701 GCA_028751875.1 Rapana venosa | reverse complement strand
GGGTGGGTGAGTACAATGGTGTTTTAACAACTTTCTAAACACACACACACACTCATTCACATTAAAAAAGGAGGGGAAAAAACCAAATCAGGACCAAGAGTGTCGTCATGGCATGGTCAGTAACGGCTTAAGGCGGCCATTGATCACAGCAAAGCCGCCAAACGGCGCCCGCATGGAGGAGACGCCGCAGTCCCCGGAGAGAGAGAGAGAGAGAGAGAGAGAGAGAGAGAGAGAGAGAGAGAGAGAGAGAGAGAGGAGAGAGAGAGAGAGAGAGGAGAGAGAGAGAGAGAGAGAGAGAGAGAGAGAGAGAGAGAGAGAGAGAGAGAGAGAGAGAGAGAGAGAGAGAGAAAAGAGAGAAGCAGGTCGTTGAGATAGGGAGGGAGGGAGAGGGAGGGGGAGGACATCACAGCAAATCTGCACACTCAGGCTCACTTGGGGGGGGGGGGGGGGGGGGTTGGGAGGGTAGGGGGGGGGGGGGGTACCAGGGCCGGCGTCTCCACAGCCCTCCCTAAGCCCGCTGATCCCTCCCGCCACGCTGCACAGTCAATTTTTTTGGTGCACAGTCAAATCCGGTAAAGTGATTTTTTGCAGCAAGGGGAGATTAAAGCGTGATCCCCCGGAAAGGCAGCAAAGTGTTTGACAAAGTGGACGGCGGAGTATCGTCAGGGGGACGTAAGCAAAGCGATGGTGCCATTTCAGTAAAAGCCGGTCTGCCGTACTAGGTGGCAGCGGAAGAGGCAGCAGGCAGGAGGCAGGCAGGAGGCAGGCAGGGAGGTGGCCGAGGGAGGCAGGGAGGAATGCTGTGTGGCCTCCGCTAGGCTGGTTCATGCAGCAGATGGCAACAACCTAGCGTCGGCGATTGTCTCCCTTGCAGTGCCATTTGAGTGCCCTGCAGGCCACTGTATGTAACGGACCCGGCAGATTCGTTTCATTCGATTAGGGATGAGTTGGAAAGGAAGGTTGTACACACACACACACACACACACACACACACACACACACACACACACACACACACACACACACACACACACACACACACGCACGCACGCACGCACGCACACACACACACACGCACGCACGCACGCACGCACGCACACGCACACACAAACACGCGCACTGGGTGCAAGTGAGCGCATGCACATGGAACTCGCGCAGTACACTTTCAGGCATGCACACCAGAGAGAAGGGGAGGCACCGTGGTCGAGTGGTTTAGGCGGTCAACTCGTGATCCAGAGATCGTGGGTTCGATCCCCGCTCGGCTCGGTGTTGTGTCCTTGGGAAAGACACTTTACTCCTATTTTCCTCACTCCACCCAGGTGTACAAGTGGGTACCAGCTCTGCTGGGGAAGTATCTGGCGACAGACTAGCGTCCTGTCACAGGGGTGGTGAAAAACCATCAGTTCGCTTAACGCTACAGAAACCGGGATAAGCTCCGGCTCTATGGGCCTTCTGGCTCGAAAGAACATACTTTTTACAACAGAGAGAGAGAGAGAGAGACAGAGACAGAGACAGAGACAGAGACAGAGACAGAGAAAGAGAGACAGAGACAGAGACAGAGAGACAGAGAAACAGAAAGACAGAGAGACAGAGATACAGAGACAGAAAGAGAAAGAGATAGACAGAGAGACAGAGATAGACAGGGAGACAGAGGGAGATAGAGAGATAGAGAGATAGAGAGAGATAGAGAGAGATAGAGAGATAGAGAGATAGAGAGATAGAGAGATAGAGAGAGATAGAGAGAGATAGAGAGATAGAGAGATAGAGAGAGGTGTTATTTACTCAAGCCTGGGCCGCTCATGAAGAGGAATGTCAACAATAGACTGTTTATAAACATGTTGTTTATGAAGAGCAATGTGAACTATATAAACGGTATTGTTTATAAACATGTGGTTTATGAAGGGCAATGTGAACTATATAAACAATATTGTTTATAAACATTGGTTTATGAAGGATAATGTGAACTATATAAACAGTACTGTTTATAAACATGTTGTCTATGAAGGGGGATGTGAACTATATAAACAGTATTGTTTATAAACATGTGGTTTTTGAAGGGCAATGTGAAATATATAAACAGTATTGCTTATAAACATGTTGTCTATGAAGGGTATTGTGAACTATATAAACAGTATTCTTTATAAACATGTGGTTTATGAAGGGCAATGTTAACGATAGATTGTTTATAAACATGTGGGATATAAAGGGGAATGCTAATGATAGATTGTTTATAAACATGTGGGATATAAAGGACAATGTGAATGATGGATTGTTTATAAAAATGTGGGATATGAAGGACAATGTGAATGATAGATTGTTTATAAGCATGTGGGATATAAAGGAAAATGTTAATGATAGATTGTTTATAACATGTTGTTTATAGAAGAGGAATGTGAATGATAGACTGTTTATAAATATGTACTTTATGAAGGGAATGTGGAAGATATATTGTGTATAAACATGTGGTTTTTATCCAAACAGGAATCGGAGGTGCAGAAAGCTACACTTTCCATCGAGAGCTGAGAATCCAGACTGTCCACACTCCAGGCTGTAACAGACGACACTGCTGCAGGTTCTCAGCTACAGTCACACGGAAACATGACAGCAACCAAAAAAATCACTTTGAACAAGTTGGGGAATCGAAATATTTTGGTTGATTAATCACATACCATTTTTTAAGCGCTTCACATTCAAGGACAAAATGTATCTATAGACTGTGTACATATTAGACAAATCTTTAACTGTTTTAAAGATCAGCCATTGTGTGGCTAAACCAGAGATGCTCAATGGTGGATCGGTGGTCTAGAGGTAACGCGCCTGTCTAGAAAGCGAAAAGTCCGGGTCGGAAGTGGGCGGTGGTTCATATCCCGTTTGGACCCGAAAATTTTTCCCCATCCACTAGACCTTGAGTGGTGGTCTGGGCGCTAGTCTTTCGGATGAGACGATAAACCGAAGTCCCGTGTGTTGCACAAAACTTATTTAGCGCACGTAAAAGAACCCACGGCAACAAGAGAGTTGTCCCTGGCAAAATTCTGTAGAAAAAAAGCCACTCTGATAGGAAAACAAATGCAGTTGTAGACAGAAAAAAAGAAAAAAAAAGTGGGTGGCGCCACTCTGTGGCGACGCGCTCTCCCCGGGGAGAGCAGCCCGAATTTCACGCAGAGAAATCTGACGTGACTTAAAGTGATATAAATAAATAAATAAATTATGTACCGGACTAAACTTTCTATAATCATAAGTCAAACCTTTCGCTACTATCATTATGATTCTCCAAACACTGCCATCTACAGTTTATCATCAGTTGTCGAAAGAATACTAAAAGAGACAGATTGCTACCCACAGTCTGACTTATCCCTACACGTTTAAACCTTACCTAGACAACAACACACACGATATAAACATAGATTTTGCCTGTTTCATCGTCTCATTCTTATTCGTCGTCGAACGAACGCTCAGACAGCAACTATGCTTGTCTGCCATGAGCAAAACTACATTGTGCTGCCGTTAAGCGCCTGACAATTCAACCCAACGCATCCGACTTCAGCGTACTATTTCTTATAAACATAAAGCATTTCATAAGCAAATTGATGGCAACCACTGTCAGCTATTGTTAGTACTTTTAACCAGTATCAAATACAATTAACTGCAGACTTCATATTTATAAAATGTTGATTTGTTTCAACATATATAATGTCACCTAAGTTGAAACACTTGTTCATGGCAACAAAATCTAATGAGCAGATTCATCCTTCATTCCAGCCTTATAGAGACCCCATCCTGAGAGAAAGAGAGAGAGAGAGAGGGCGAGAGAGAGAGAGAGAGAGGGGGGGGGGTAAGAGAGAGTTCCACACAAGCAATCAAAATAGGCCTTTTAATTACTTTGTTAAGCGCGAGAAACACATTCTTGGTAGTGTCAAGAAAAAGAAAGACATTTTATGAACTGTCCTCTGCTTAATACAAAAAATCTATGCAAATATTGACTCTCTCTCTCTCTCTCTCTCTCTCTCTCTCTCTCTCTCTCTCTCTCTCTCTCTCTCTCTCTCTCTCTCTCCTCTCCTCTCTCTCTCTCTCTGAAATTTACAGTTTCCAAAGCATGCGTCCACGCAAACGCACACATGCATAAACACTTATTTTTCACGCGTGCACACATGCACACGCGGCGCACACTCACAAACAGACACTTACAGACAGACAGTCTCTCACACACATACACACACAATGGGTCAGAGACAGACAGACGGACAGAGACAGAGAGAGATAGAGAGAGACAGGCACACAAAGACACACAGACTGAGAGAGACGGGGTCGGATAGACAGACAGAGAGACAAGAGCATGGCGACAGTGTGACAGAGACAGATACACAGAAGTATGGGGGGGGGGGGGGGGGGGGGGGGGCGGGGGGGGGGGGGGGGGCGACAAAGCGCCACATAGCAGCAACAGCAGCAACATAGCAGCAGCAGTAACAGCAGTAGCAGCAGCAGCAGTAACTGCAGCAGCAGCAGCAGCAGTAACGACAGCAGCAGCAGTAACAGCAGTAGCAGCAGCAGCAGTAACAACAACAGCAGCAGCAGTAACAACAGCAGCAGCAGTAACAACAGCAGCAGCAGGGAAGATGGAACCGCCGCTTGGGGGCGCGGCACGGGGGTAATAGAAAATACAAGAACAGGGGGGACAACTGGGGGTCAGGGGAGGTTACAAATTAAAAACTTTGGATGGGAACAATCGACGCATGATATTGGAGTGCACTCCCCCTTTCACTTCTCTTCTCCCTTTCTGTTCTCTCTCTCTGTCTCTCAGTCTCTGCCTCTGTCTCTCATCTTTATTTTCGCTGTCTGTCTGCCGGTCCGTGTGGTCTATCTTTCTGTCTGTCTGTCTGTCTCCGTCTCTCTCTCCCCACAGCTTCTTTTGACAGTGTGTGTGTGTGTGTGTGTGTGTGTGTGTGTGTGTGTGTGTGTGTGTGTGTGTGTGTGTGTGTGTGTGTGTGTGTGTGGTGTTGCTGTCTTCATTTCTCGCTCCACGGTGTAAAAGGAACAAAAGCGAAGACACAGAATCTGCAATTATGACCTGGATGCCAGTGTATCATGTCATGCTTTTTTTCCTTCATTTTATTTCTCTCTCTCTCTCTCTCTCTCTCTCTCTCTCTCTCTCTCTCTCTCTCTCTCTCTCTCTCTCTCTCTCTCTCCTCTCTCTCTCTCTCTCTCTGTCCCCTATCTGGTTCTGAAGAAAGCAGCAAAAGAGAGAGTTCACATAATTATGTTAGTATGCTTTCTCGCTTTTACGTGTACGCTTGTATGCGCCACTGCGCTTTCATGCTCACGTGCATGAATGCATGCACCAATATGCTTGTGTGTTTGTGTATGCGCACATTCTGATAGCCACTCTGATAAGGAAACAGATGCAGTTGCAAACAGGAAAGGAGAAAGGAGGTGACGGGTGGTGGCGCTTCTCTTGTGGCGACTAGCTCTCCCCGGGGATAGCAGCCCGAATTTCACGCAGAGATACCTGCCGTGACTTAAAGTGGTATAACAAAAATAGAATAAAATGTAAAAAAAATAAAATAATAAATTCGTTTGCAATGTACGGGTGTGCATGTGTGCACGCTGTTGTGTTAAGGAGCCCACCTGTGTACTTGCGGCAGTGTGCCGATGAAACCAATGAACACACAGAACCGTGTTTTACACTGCTTAGTTACGAAGAAAACTGACACACAAAAAACAGAAACCACCCAAGACAAAAATAACAACAACAACAACAAAACCAGCTTGGCAACTTTGTGATGAACTATATTTTCCCGGTATATCACTACAGCTTACAAACTGTGAAAAAGGATATCAACACTAAGGAATCTATTTATCTGAACTATTCATCGTTTCGGAATATTTGCAGACTGTTGACAGGAGAGACAGACAGAGAGAGAGAGAGAGGAGAGAGAGAGAGAGAGAGAGACAGAAGACAGAGACAGACAGAGACAGAGAGACAGAGACAGAGAAGAGAGAGAGAGGGGGGGGGGGGGGGCTATGAAGGTGGTGGGTGTCGGTCTAGTGTTGGACACAGCCTTGCAGGGGGGCGGGGTAGCCTGGTGGTTAGAGTGATGTGCATTGTGACCGTGATCTGTGGGGTCGAATCTCGCTTAAGAGGACTTTTTCCTCTGGAGTTAAAACACCAATGCCGACTCCACTCTCCCCCAAGAAGTCCTTTGGGTGAGACTCTAAACCGAAGTCCAGCCTGCGAACGCAAGCAGAACGTCTTGCACACACGTTAAAACCCGTTTCCCTTTTCAAAAGAGTAGACCATTGTGTACCGGTGGGAACCGATGACAAAATTTACAAAACTGCGCACCGGGGACCGGATGTAAAAAAAGCAACGTGAGTGCTTCTTCCATGGTCGTCAAAATAAAAGAATACTGATGGCAGTAAAACGACCCCAAGAGCGGCTGTCTTCGTTCTCTTCCAGCGAGCGCCCTGTGAGGGCTGGCTGTGCTGCGACAGTCAGTTCTGCAGGGACAGAGACATCACTGGGGACGACAGGGGCGTGATCACAGCAGCACTCCTCACTACACTCCATTTGTTAACGTTCACGTCAGTCACGCGCTCCGCTGTCACTAGGCCCGCCATCCAACAATCACAGTGGTGTCATCCAGCTGGACTTCAATGGTTCCTGAAATACCGGATACTAGAATCCTTGCTACTGGGACTGGCCGCCCCAACTGTGCCAGCAGTGAGGAGCCAGGGAGTGTCAGCCGATAGTGCGTGAGGAAGGTGTGACGGTTATTGAGGGCAGGCCGTCCTTCCCTCCTATCTTGAGGGCGACGTTCTCACCACTCTTGTTTTATCCACTCTCCAGTCAAGCCAGCCCCTTGCTGTGGGGGCATACCTGTCCACAGGAGAGTGAGGAAAAGAGACATGAAAACCTTGCACTGCGTTTCCGCTGTTGTCTCTTTTGTATTGGTTGTACTTTTTAGTTATACTTATCATATACACCACCTTTCAGTATGCCTTGTTACAACGTTCATCGACCAGTTGTTGGCTGGTGTGTGATCTATGACAGGTCTGCACTGATGCGAGGCACTTTCATTTTTGTTTACAATGTTCCAAGTGGAAAAAACCCATGTACAGCGGCTAAACATCAAGGTGTCCTGCTACTTCTGTTTGTCCTCGTGGTCTGCTTTTATTGCAAGCATAAACCTGGAACACCAATAGCGAGGTAAGGCAGTGCCTGTCACAACCCCGTTAGTCGTTCACCAACCAGTTCCAGTTTCTACACAACTGACCCCCAAACCATGAAGCATGATCTGACCCTTTTACTAAATGTTATATATATATATATATATATATATATATATATATATATATATATATATATATATATATATATATATATATATATATATATTAAACTACAACAAAAAAACTTCAACGAAGCAACGACTATTAAGAAAACAAACAGTTACCGTGTCAGAACGTGGAATACATTTACAACAGCTTGATCATTATTATCAGGAGAAACTGAATGCGCCGAACCAGCAGACATTGATCAATGTTAAAGCGGTATGGAATCGGTCTGTAAATAAATTGGCAACGGTTTTGGTATCACCAGGAGAAACTGAATGAGCCCAGGCAGTAGACATTGATTGATAGTCAGGCGGTCCGGAACCTTCAGTCCTGGCTCTTAAAAGTCATTGAATGACAGTGTGTCAGCCAGGTGATGCTGAGCTAGAGTTTAGTCCCCTGTCAAGGCTGGTCACATAGGAGGATAGTGGACGAAGGGGGCAGGAGAGGGAATGGGGGAAGGGGAAGGAGGTGGGTGGGGGCAGAATGTGAAGGTGTGGGCAGTGGCTAGGGGTAGGGGCGGTGTCCATAATGTGCCTCATTATCTCGCTCCATCGCTTCACTGCCTGACTGTTGTCATCAGAGCTCACCGCTCTACTCACCCAGCCGTCCTCAACCCCCCCCCCCCCTCTCCCACCCCTCTCCCCCACCCCACCATCCCCTCTCCTCTCCTCCTCTCTCCTCTCCTCTCCTCCTCTCTCCCTCCTCCTCCTCCTCTCCTCTCCTCTCCTCCAAAAACATCACTGCACCGCTGCCGCGTCAGGGCTTCTGCCGTTCTCCTGTCTTTTCTCCTGCCTCCCCCCCCCCCCCCCCATCCCTATCTCTCTCTGTCTCTGTCTCTTTCGCTGTCTATGTATGTCTCTTTCTCTTTCTGTCTGTCTGTCTGTCTGCCTGCCTGTTTGTCGGTCTCTCTGTTTCTCTGTCTCTGTCTCTATATCTGTCCTTTTGTGTTAATGTCTGTCTCTGTCAGTCTACATGTCTCTTTATCTGTCTGTCAGTCTACCTATCTATCTATCTATTTATCTATCTATCTATCTATCTATCTATCTATCTATCTATCTATCTGTCTATCTGTCTGTCTATCTATCTATCTATCTATTATCTATCTATCTATCATCATCTATCTATTTATCTATATCATAGTTTAAAAAACACTGGTTCATGAAATGAACACGCTTAAGAAATAGTAGTAGTAATAAGAAACATAGGGACAAATAATGACAGAGAAAAGATCGACATATTTTTGTTAAAAAAACTGTTTTAAGAAGAAAACTGCATTGCCCGGAATATTAAGAGCTCTACAGTAACTGCACGACATCTTTGAAAAGAGAGTTTGGCATCTGATGATGGATGCCAGGTGACAGACAAACTGGGGAGAGGCAGAGAGCAGGGACAGCAACACCACTTCCCTGTGCCCGCTTCCTCTGATGCCAGGTCTTCCTGCCTGTGGTCTTCCCGCTCACATAATAATTATGTAATGCAGACAGTGTTGATCTTTGTGTTTGTGGTCTTCCCGCTCACATAATAATTGTGTAATGCAGACAGTGTTGGTCTTCGTGTTTGTGGTCTTCCCGCTCACATAATAATTTAATGCCATGTCGATCTTCCTTTGTCTTCCTACTCACATAATAAATGCATGAGACCATTGTTTATTCTTTGCTTATGTCTTCCTTTTCCCCCTCACTACCTAATACAATGCATTGGTCTTTTTCCTATCTTCTTCCCACTCACCTACCTAACACATGCCATTGATCGTCTTCCTATCTTCTTCCCACTCACCTACCTAACACATGCCATTATCGTCTTCCTATCTTCTTCCCATTCACATACCTAACACATGCCATTGTCGCCTTCTTTTATATTTAAAAAAACAACAACTATTCCAGATCACATAATATCAAACATACGTCCGTGTGGTGACAGTTTCCCACTACAGATATCATAATGCCCTACTGTCCGCTGTTTTACACTTCGTTCTTGACATACCGTGCAGATCGACTTGTATTGTTTTGTACTGCAGTGTTGTGTTGTAATGTATTGTGCTATGTTGTACTATACTGTACTGGATACTATTTGCACTGCATTGTTTTGCATTGTATTGCATTGCGTTCAAGAGGATTTTCCCCTGGAGTTAACATCAGTGCCGACTCCACTCCACCACAAGTCCTTCGGATGCAACTATAAACCGAGGCCCGTGTGCGAACGCACGCAGAACATCTTGCACACACATTAAAACCTGCTCCGCGTTTGTGAATAGTAGGCTATTGTGTGCCCGTGAACAAACGGATGGGACAATGTATACAAATGCACGATTGCTTTTTACCATTTAATTCAAAGAATAAAATGCAATAAATGTGTATAGTATAATCATAAATTTTGTATTTATGATAATGCATTATGAAGAGCAAATGCGAGTGTTAGTCAATGTACCAATCGCGAATTAGAATTTCGGGCTTGATGTGACATGAAAGACATTACCCTATGCTCACTCCACCTGAATGTACAATGGTACAGCAGTGGGATTTCCACCAGCGTCCTGTCAAGGAAAAAATCACGCATAACCTAAGTAACGTATGTCGGTCTATGCGCCTTCTGGCTCGAAAGAACATACTTTTTTTGTACTGCATTGTATTGTATTGTATTGTACTGCGCTGTATTGTATTGTACTGTA
>CM054151.1:58521201-58531201 GCA_028751875.1 Rapana venosa | reverse complement strand
ACTTGGCATTTCAGTCTTTTTGGAATGATTCACTGGGAACTTGTCTGTTAAGGATATGGGGACAGTTCCTGTCATTATCTTCAACATCGCAAGGCCTTTGTTCTATCTTGAGGAGAGAGAGAGAGAGAGAGAGAGAGAGAGAGAGAGAGAGAGAGAGAGAGAGAGAGAGAGAGAGAGAAGAGAGGAAGAAGGAGAGAGAGAGAGAGAGAAGAGAGAAGAGAGAGAGAGAGAAGAGAAGAGAGAAGAGAGAGAGAGAAGAGAGAGAGAGAGAGAGAGAGAGAGAAAGAGAGAGAAGAGAGAGAAGAGAGAAGAGAGAGAGAGAAGAGAGAGAGAGGAGAGAAAGAGAGAGAGAGAGAGAGAGAGAGAGAGAGAGAGAGAGAGAGAGGAGAGAAGAAGAGAGCGACAGACAGACAGACACAGACACAAGAGAAGACAGAGACAGAGACTAGAGAGGCAGAGAGAGAGAGACGGAGAGAGAGAGAAACAGACAGACAAAGAGCAGAAAAAGAAGAAAGAGACAGTCCAACACAACTGTCCAGTAGACAAGACAGAGAAGAAAAAGGTAGAAAGACTAGAGACAGAAAATCCACAGGTGTAATGCTAGAGCTGGATGGTATGAGCTTGAGAACGAAGAGAGCAACCAGACAGAGAGAAAAAGGAAAGCAGTCCTCAAACTATTGTTGTCATTGTTGTTTTATTGTTGTACGTTGTAACAAGTCCGTGTGAAGTCGCTTTGTGTATTGTTAGTGTTGTTTGATGTTGTACAACTGTTTAGGCAGATGAAGGTGTCATCTCAGCTTGTTGTTTTATTTTTGTTATTCGTTGTCATTGTCTTGTTGAGGTCGTTGTTGTTGTTGTTGTCATCGTCGTTGTTGTGGTCGTTGTTGCCGTTGTTGCTGTTGTTTTGTTGTTGTTGTTGTTGTTGTACGTGGATGGAAGGAGACGTCATTTACAAACTGACTAACGCAGCGTCACTTTGTTAGTTCCGAAAATGAAGGAATGAAGACAACTTGCACTTGTTTTATTTATTGTTTGTCTTTCTTTATTATTCATTATTTTATTTCGAGATACTGGAATAAACACTCATGTGCTTATTTTACACCAAGTTCCCGTATGCATTCAGTTTGTGGCGTAAGCTTCTGTAAAGCGGAACGGGTTTTAACATGTGTGCAAGATTTTTCGCTTTGAGCACTTTGATTTGCTTTTTGCAAGATATAGCGCCGTATAAATTCCATGTATTATTTATTTATTATCATTTTTATTTATTTATTCTTTATATCGAGGATAATGGAATAAGCACTTATGTGCCTTTTTACATCCAGTCCCCATGTGTATGCGGTTTTGTAAATTTTGTCATCCGTTCCCACTGGCACACAATGGCCTACTCTTAATGTGTGCGCAAGATGTTATGCGTGCGTTGACACACGGGGCCTCGGTTTATAGTCTCATCCGAAGGACCTTTGGGGAGAGTGGAGTCTGCACTGATGTTAACTCCAGGGGAAAATATCCCCTTGAACGGGAATCGAACCCGGGTCGTCAGATTGCGTGCGCAATGTTCTAACCACTAGGCTATCCCGTCTCCCTTTAAGATGTTCTGCGTGCGTTCGCACACGGGACCTCAGTTTATTGTCTCCTCCGAAGGACTTTTGGGAGGAGTGGAGCGGGCACTGCTGTCAAGCTCCAGGGGAGGGGCGGGGGGTGACTAGATGACGCCACACACCCAGCCAGCTCCTGGGTCTGGAGAGAGCACTGCCGACATGAACAGTCGTCAGTGCATGTCCAAACAACCTCCACAGCAGTTAGGGGTCTTTAAGGTCAGGCCGTGTTAGCAGATTCTACACAGGCACAATATTATTGTATTGTATACATTACTGTTACTCTGATTATTAGTTTTATTGGTGTTATTACAATTATCAATATCATTATTAATATCATCATCACCATCATCGCTAATTTTCTTCTATTATTATTATTATTATTATTATTATTATTATTATTATTATTATTATTATTATTATTTATTATTATTATTATTATTATTATTATTATTATCATATCATTCATTCATCGTCGTGTCGTAGTCGTCGTCGTTATTTTTCTTCTTTATTATTAGTAGTATATTAGCAGCGCAGTCGCAGCAGCTATCAAGCTAGACAGCAGCAGCAGCAGCAGCAGCAGCAGCAGCAGCAGCAGCAGCTAGTAGTAGTAGTAGTAGTAGTAGTAGTAGTAGTAGTAGTAGTAGTAGTAGTAGTAGTAGTAGTAGTAGTAGTAGTAGCAGTAGTAGTAGTCGTAGTAGTAGTAGTAGTAGAAGTAGTAGTAGTAGTAGTAGTAGTAGTAGTAGTAGTAGTAGTAGTAGTAGTAGTAATAGTAGTAGTAGTAGTAGTATTAGTAGTAGTAGTATCATTATTATTATTATTATTATTAACACTTTCCAGACTGGGGCCTGTGGTGGCCAAGTGAGGCAGGGGGAGGTCATATCTAGACCTCAGACAGAGCAGAGTGCATCATCCACACCACTGGGCATAGCTCGCCAACTTCTCTGCACAAGATGAACAACTGGTGTTCTAATATAATATATATATTATGCGAAAGAAGCGATGTTTTCAGCTTCATGTACAGGAGTGCAGTGGAAACCAATGTTCACTCAGGGGTGGGTAGAATCAAACCAGAAAACAGCTCAGTAGGGGACTGGACCCTCAGTTACTCCTGGTCACGAGTCTCACGCTAATAGCAGAAAATAAATGCAGAGAAAAAACGAAACCCAAAACGACAGAACAATGGGGAAGAAGCAGCATGTTTGTAAGGAAAGTAGTTTAGGAAGTGTGGGCACAACGAGGGGAAGCAACTCTTGTTAACCACGACCTAATGCAGTCCCTTCCCATCCATCCCCCCTCCCTCCCTCCTACTCTTTTAACTTGTCACATTTCATGACCCTCCTGACGGCAGGAAGAAAGAAAGGAGCAAGAAAAGACACCAAGAAACAGAATCAGGTGAAGGAAGAAAAACCCCAAAACGAATAAATACGAAACCCCAAAACAAAACAAAACAAAAGAAAAGAAACAAAGAAGGAAAGAGACCCGGCAGGAAACGAGGAAAGATAAGATAGAGATTAATTTTTAAAAAGCAAAAACAAACAATAACGCTTCAAAAAGACATGACAGAAAAAGCCAGTGAACGGGACAAATGATCGTACAGACCAGAAAACACAAAGAAGGAAGAAAGGAACAGAAAAAAGAAAAGACACAAGAACAGAAAAGCAAAGAACAGAACAGAACAGCACAGGCCTGACCAAAGCGAAAGTCACACTGCAACTCAAATAGCACACGCCAGGCCACCACAGCGGAATAAACACAGAGACCAGAAACGTCACAATACAAGACCTCCCTCCAAAAACCATCCACAACCAAAGTCCATCCGATCTGTGGCTACTGCCTGAATGAATGGCAGAGAACGTGGCGGGTCGGGGGTGACAAAAACGTCACGTTGTTGTCACGTTGTCACGACACTGCAGGCGCCCAACCTGCGCGAGTGTCGGGTGACCATGCAGGTTTGCACACTGAAAGTCTCCGCTAAAGTTGAGGCTTACATGCAAAAACAAACTTACAAAGAAGAGGAGGGTAAAAAATAAAAAAAACCAGTGGAAAAGATTTCATTATTTCTGTCACAAAGAAAAGAAGGTTTTCTTCTTTTTTTTCAACTCGCACCTTGCTTTTGTGTACATGGTGTGAGTGGATAGCTTCTAATCCTCCTCATCTTGAAATCTGGGTCATGGGTTCGAGTTTTCCTGTGTCCTAATACAGTTATCCTTCACCTCTTATAGGGATATGGAAGATTTAAGCATCAAATAGCAAACAGCTCAAATCCATGAGCTAATTAACAAGAGGAGATGACGAACAAAATAATTCAATGATACTGTCAACCGTAATCAACTTCTTTCCTGCCAACGGAACATTTTTCCCCACAGACCTTTAACAGACAGCAGGAGTACGTCACAGGGGAGGCTGGGACCATTTACTGAAACAAGGAAGAGCATTTTGTCAGGCGTACCGAAAGCATGCACTTAGCGAATGTGGGCAGTGTGGCTATAACCCTGTACTGAACTGTAAGTGTACAGAGGAAATACATACCTACATACATACATACATCATACATCATACATACATACATACATACATACATACCTACATACATACATACATACATACATACATACATATATCATACATACATCATACATACATACATGCATACATACATACATCATACATACATACATCATACATACAATCATAATACATAACATACATACATCATACATACATACTACATACATACATACATCATACATACATACATACATACATATACATCATCATACATACATACATACATCATACATACCTACATACATACATACATACATACATACATACATACATACATACATACTACATACATACGTACGTACGTTACTACATACATACATACATACATACATACATGCATCATACATACATACACACACATACATACATACATACATACATACATACATACATGCATACATACATGCAATAATATTAATATATATATATAATATATATATATATATATATATAATATATATATATATATATATATATATATATAGAGAGAGAGAGAGATGAAGAGAGAGAGAGAGAAGAATGGATAGATAGATAGATGATGGATAGATAGATAGATAGATAGATAGATAGATAGATAGATAGATAGATAGATAGATAGATAGATAGATAGATAGATAGATAGATAGATAGATAGATAGATAGATAGATAGATAGATAGATAACACCCTGTACTGAACTGTTAGAGAAAGGGAGATGTGATGCTGACTTAGAGCAGTTGCTGTACTTATTTCTGTGGTCACACTTGTTCTCTGTGTGGTCACACTTGTTCTCTGTGTGGTCACACTTGTTCTCTGTGTGGTCACACTTGTTCTCTGTGTGGTCACACTTGTTCTCTGTGTGGTCACACTTGTTCTCTGTGGTCACACTTGTTCTCTGTGTGGTCACACCTGTTCTCTGTGGTCACACTTGTTCTCTGTGTGGTCACACCTGTTCTCTGTGTGGTCACACTTGTTCTCTGTGTGGTCACACTTGTTCTCTGTGTGGTCACACTTGTTCTCTGTGGTCACACCTGTTCTCCACACTTGTTCTCTGTGTGGTCACACTTGTTCTCTGTGGTCACACGTGTTCTCTGTGGTCACACTTGTTCTCTGTGTGGTCACACTTGTTCTCTGTGGTCACACGTGTTCTCTGTGGTCACACTTGTTCTCTGTGGTCACACCTGTTCTCCACACTTGTTCTCTGTGTGGTCACACGTGTTCTCTGTGGTCACACTTGTTCTCTGTGTGGTCACACTTGTTCTCTCTGTGGTCACACTTGTTCTCTGTAGTCACACTTGTTCTCTGTGGTCACACTTGTTCTGTGTGGTCACACTTGTTCTCTGTGTGGTCACACTTGTTCTCTGTGTGGTCACACGTGTTCTCTGTGGTCACACTTGTTCTCTGTGGTCACACCTGTTCTCTGTGGTCACACGTGTTCTCTGTGGTCACACGTGTTCTCTGTGGTCACACTTGTTCTCTGTGTGGTCACACTTGTTCTCTGTGTGGTCACACTTGTTCTCTGTGGTCACACTTGTTCTCTGTGGTCACACGTGTTCTCTGTGTGGTCACACGTGTTCTCTGTGTGGTCACACGTGTTCTCTGTGTGGTCACACGTGTTCTCTGTGTGGTCACACTTGTTCTCTGTGTGGTCACACTTGTTCTCTGTGGTCACACTTGTTCTCTGTGTGGTCACACTTGTTCTCTGTGGTCACACCTGTTCTCTGTGGCCACACTTGTTCTCTGTGGTCACACCTGTTCTCTGTGGCCACACTTGTTCTCTGTGTGGTCACACTTGTTCCTTCACTGCTAATAACAGACGCTGGGTTTCCTGACACCTCTGAGAAACAATGCAGGCATGTGTTGACGTCTTTCAGAAACATGTGTTGACGTCTTTCAGAAACATGTGTTGACGTCTTTCAGAAACATGTGTTGACGTCTTTCAGAAACATGTGTTGACGTCTTTCAGAAACATGTGTTGACGTCTTTCAGAAACACGTGTTGACGTCTTTCAGAAACACGTGTTGACGTCTTTCAGAAACACGTGTTGACGTCTTTCAGAAACATGTGTTGACGTCTTTCAGAAACATGTGTTGACGTCTTTCAGAAACATGTGTTGACGTCTTTCAGAAACATGTGTTGATGTCTTTCAGAAACATGTGTTGATGTCTTTCAGAAACATGTGTTGATGTCTTTCAGAAACATGTGTTGATGTCTTTCAGAAACATGTGTTGATGTCTTTCAGAAACATGTGTTGATGCCTTTCAGAAACATGTGTTGATGTCTTTCAGAAACATGTGTTGATGCCTTTCAGAAACATGTGTTGATGTCTTTCAGAAACATGTGTTGATGTCTTTCAGAAACATGTGTTGATGTCTTTCAGAAACATGTGTTGACGTCTTTCAGAAACATGTGTTGACGTCTTTCAGAAACATGTGTTGACGTCTTTCAGGAACATGTGTTGATGTCTTTCAGAAACATGTGTTGATGCCTTTCAGAAACAACGCAAGCACCACGGGATGTCTTTCAGAAACAACGCAAGCACCACGGGATGTCTGTGGCTTCACACAACTCAGTGTCTAGTGGAAGACCAACCACTAGGGAAGAATAGTTCTGTCCGGATCACTTCGGTAAAAGAGATATCAACAACAGCTATGATAACAACAATGAACAACAACAGTAGTAGTAGCAGCAGCAGCAGCAGAAGTAGTAGTAGTAGTAGTAGTAGTAGTAGTAGTAGTAATAGTAGTAGTAGTAGTAGTAGTAGTAGTAGTAGCAGCAGCAGCAGCAGCAGCAGCAGCAGCAGCAGCAGCAGCAGCAGCAGCAGCAGCAGCGGCAGCGGCAGCAACCAGTAACAATCCTCCTCCTCCTCTTAATGATCATCATCATCATCATCATCATCATCATCATCATCATCATCATCATCATCATCATCATCATCATCATCATCACAATCGTCGCCATCACTATCATCCTCCTCATCACCAAGTGGTCAAAAACGCCTGACAAGAAAGTGTTTTCAGCTCTCCCTCCCCTCTAAAGCCCGCACGCTCCCCCCCCCCCCCAACACTTCCTACCCCGTACCCCCATCACCCCCTCTCCAAAAACCCCTATCCCTTGCAGGTCTGATCTATGGCACGGTGTGATTGTCTTTCCTCTGTGGTTCGCAGATTCTTCAATGTCTGTTTTCTTTTTCCTCCTGCGGAGATCAAAGTGAAGAAAACAGAAAACAAGCGATACAGGGCACTGAATTATTTGGAGCAGTCTATTCTTCCACCAGCTTTGTGTAGAGTGTTATTTTGTCAGCTGTTTGTCAAAGACTTCTACATATGAGGCTTTTTGTGTCCTATTTTTAAAGCGATGGTACTTGTTTGATGGATGGGGTGGAAGAGGAGGCGACTGTTGTAGGTAAGGAGGGCTGCAGAGGGAACACGCTTCCAGATGTCGCCTCAACATGTCCCCCTGCTTCTTCACATCAATTAAACAAGCTGCAGCGGTGGACAGAAGAAAAAAAGCAGAAGAAGGATGGCAGTGGTGAGGTGAGGTGACCCCACCCCCTACCCTACCCCTCCTTCCCCCCAGCCCTGGCAATATGCAGCCTTCATCAAATATTCCATTAGCAGACGGGCAGGCTGCAGGCTGCAAGGCAGAGCAGGCCCCGCTCCCTCCCTCCCTCTCTCCCATGCCGGGGTGGCCTGAATGAAGATGGAGGAGCTGTGTCGTGGCGGGGAGTCCCCGGGGGCAGGCGGAAATCGTCTGGTGGCCGGCAAGGAGCCAGGGGTGCCGGAGGGGGCAGCCGCTGATTGGAACCGTTCTGCGCCACCTGCTGTCTTGTTGCGCAACTTGACGGAAACAATTAGAGACCACTCTTCTTCGCCATCGGTCTTCCCTCCCCTGACGTGAGAAATGAGCCGCCCGCCATCTTGTCAAAACGATCTTCTGCTACATCTTTCTTTCTTCCTGTCTTTCCTTCTGTCCGTCTTTCTTCCTGTCTTTCTTTCTGTCCGTCTTTCTTCACAGCGTGTAGTGTACACTCTGAGGACAAAAACCTGGCTGGCCAATGTGACCGTGGTCTGTCTCTCTGGTGGCCATGGCAACACACACAACACACACACACACACACACACACACACACACAACACACACACACACACACACACACACACACACACACACACACACCACACACACACTCACACACACTCCACACCACACACTCACACACACACACACACACACACACACACACTCGCAACACACACACACACACACTCACACACACACACACACACACACACACACACACCGCACGCACACACACACACACACACACACACACACACACACACACACACACACACACACACAGTGTCCTACGTTGCAGCATCTAGCTGATGGGAGGCTGTTCTGAAACATGGCAGGCTGCAGGTGTCTTTAGCTTAGGCCCTCACTGTCTCCAGTGTGGCTGAGGGTGTCAGATGGTTAGTGCCAGGTGTACAATGACATGTTCTGTACAGACTGTCCTTTCCGATAGGTCGAGAGAGAGAGAGAGAGAGAGAGACAGAGACAGAGACAGAGAGAGACAGAGAGAGACAGAGAGAAAACAGATAAATAAGTATTTAGGTGATTAGCATTTGAAATATTTAGGCATGCACTGACTGTTATGCCATGGCGATGTATTTCAATGATAGATATTGCACGTTCTGTTACAATGCCTATAATGGAAATGTGGAGGAAGCTGGTTGAAAAATCTTCAGTGGTGTCCCGGCGGTCTACAGGACCTCGGGATAAGGTGAAGGTCAATGGAACTCTAAACTGTCACGTAATATACAAGTTCTGGGTGCTTGCTTTAAAATTTAAAAACTGTGGGTAATAACAGAAACAGCTCCCCCCCCCCCCTCTCTCTCTCTCTCTATCTATCTATCCATCTATCTGTCTATGTATCTCACATACACATACACACACGCACACACGCATGCACGCGCTCGCTCCCCCCTCCCCCCCCCCCTTCGACACACACGCGCGCGCGCGTGCGCGCGCACAGAGCGAGAGCGAGAGAGAGATATATATTTTATTTTTTATTTATTTTTATGTTTATTTATTCTTTTATATCGAGGATAATGGAATAAGCACTCATGTGCTTTTTTACATCCAGTACCCGTGTGTATGCGGTTTTGTAAATTTTGTCATCTGTTTCCATCGGCACACAATGGCCTGCTCTTCCGAAAAGCGGAACAGGATATAACGTGTGCGCAAGATGTTCTGCATGCGTTCGAACACGGGGCCTCGGTTTATGGTCCTATCCGAAGGAAGAGAGAGAGAGAGAGAGAGAGAGAGAGGGAGAGAGAGAGAGAGGAGAGGAGAGAGAGAGGAGAGAGAGAGAGGAGAGAGAGAGGAGAGAGAGAGAGAGAGAGGAGAGGAAGAGAGACAAAGAGAGAGAGAGTGCCGACTAGAATCCCGTGTAAAGTCCTTCGGATGAGACTACAAACCGAGGTCCCGTCTGTGAACGCACGCAGAACATATTTCTCACAAGCCGTTCTTAAAACTCGTTCCGCTTTTCGGAAGAGTAGGCCATTTTGTGCTCGTGCGAACGGCTGAAAACAATTACAAAACTGTATACACAAAGGGAATGGATGTAAAAATGCATATGAGTGCTTATTCCATTATCCTTGAAATAAAATATAAAAATGTTTTTTTTTTAAATGAATAAACACACACACGTCCCTTCCCCCTCTCCCCGATTCCTTTTTCGTCTCACCCCCTCCCCTTCCTTGGCTCATTGAAGGATCAGACAGGATCTTGTGCTAATCAAAAGTAAACAGCAGCAAAATGCCGAGAACAGGGAAACAGCAAAGCACA
>CM054151.1:58506201-58518701 GCA_028751875.1 Rapana venosa | reverse complement strand
TTCCTGATAATGAGGATGTGACAGAGGGGGGAAGGGGGGGGAGGCTGTGGAGTGGTGTCGTTACTGATGTACACATGGAGTGGTGTCGTTACTGATGTATACATGGAGTGGTGTCGTTACTGATGTATACATGGAGTGGTGTCGTTACTGATGTATACATGGAGTGGTGTCGTTACTGATGTACACATGGAGTGGTGTCGTTACTGATGTATACATGGAGTGGTGTCGTTACTGATGTATACATGCAGTGGTGTCTTTACTGATGTATACATGCAGTGGTGTCGTTACTGATGTATACATGGAGTGGTGTCGTTACTGATGTATACATGCAGTGGTGTCTTTACTGATGTATACATGGAGTGGTGTCATTACTGTGATGTATACATGGAGTGGTGTCTATACTGATGTATACATGGAGTGGTGTCTTTACTGATGTATACATGGAGTGGTGTCTCTACTGATGTAAACATGGAGTGGTGTCTTTACTGATGTATACATGGAGTGGTGTTTTTACTGTGATGTATACATGGAGTGGTGTCTTTACTGTGATGTATACATGGAGTGGTGTCTTTACTGATGTATACATGGAGTGGTGTCATTACTGTGATGTATACATGGAGTGGTGTCTATACTGATGTATACATGGAGTGGTGTCTTTACTGATGTATACATGGAGTGGTGTCTCTACTGATGTAAACATGGAGTGGTGTCTTTACTGATGTATACATGGAGTGGTGTTTTTACTGTGATGTATACATGGAGTGGTGTCTTTACTGTGATGTATACATGGAGTGGTGTCTTTACTGATGTATACATGGGGTGGTGTCTTTACTGATGTAAACATGGGGTGGTGTCTTTACTGATGTGTACATGGAGTGGTGTCTTTACTGATGTATACATGGAGTGGTGTCTTTACTGATGTATACATGGAGTGGTGTCTTTACTGATGTATACATGGAGTGTTGTCTTTACTGTGATGTATACATAGAGTGGTGGATTTACTGTGATGTATACATGGAGTGGTGTCTTTACTGATGTATACATGGAGTGTTGCCTTTACTGATGTATACATGGAGTGGTGTCTTTACTGTGATGTATACATGGAGTGGTGTCTTTACTGATGTATACATGGAGTGGTGTCTTTACTGATGTATACATGGAGTGGTGTCATTACTGTGATGTATACATGGAGTGGTGTCTATACTGTGATGTATACATGCAGTGGTGTCTTTACTGATGTATACATGGAGTGGTGTCTTTACTGTGATGTATACATGGAGTGGTGTCGTTACTGATGTACACATGGAGTGGTGTCGTTACTGATGTATACATGCAGTGGTGTCTTTACTGATGTATACATGCAGTGGTGTCTTTACTGATGTATACATGGAGTGGTGTCATTACTGTGATGTATACATGGAGTGGTGTCTATACTGATGTATACATGGAAGTGGTGTCTTTACTGATGTAAACATGGAGTGGTGTCTTACTGATGTAAACATGGAGTGGTGTCTTTACTGATTTATACATGGAGTGGTGTTTTTACTGTGATGTATACATGGAGTGGTGTCTTTACTGTGATGTATACATGGAGTGGTGTCTTTACTGATGTATACATGGGGTGGTGTCTTTACTGATGTAAACATGGGGTGGTGTCTTTACTGATGTGTACATGGAGTGGTGTCTTTACTGATGTATACATGGAGTGGTGTCTTTACTGATGTATACATGGAGTGGTGTCTTTACTGATGTATACATGGAGTGTTGTCTTTACTGTGATGTATACATAGAGTGGTGGATTTACTGTGATGTATACATGGAGTGGTGTCTTTACTGATGTATACATGGAGTGTTGCCTTTACTGATGTATACATGGAGTGGTGTCTTTACTGTGATGTATACATGGAGTGGTGTCTTTACTGATGTATACATGGAGTGGTGTCTTTACTGATGTATACATGCAGTGGTGTCTTTACTGTGATGTATACATGGAGTGGTGTCTATACTGTGATGTATACATGCAGTGGTGTCTTTACTGATGTATACATGGAGTGGTGTCTTTACTGTGATGTATACATGGAGTGGTGTC
Source organism: Rapana venosa (assembly GCA_028751875.1). Lineage (NCBI taxonomy): Eukaryota > Metazoa > Mollusca > Gastropoda > Neogastropoda > Muricidae > Rapana > Rapana venosa. The sequence continues at coordinate 58,516,612 of CM054151.1, read as the reverse complement.
GTTACTGATGTAAACATGGAGTGGTGTCTTTACGGATGTAAACATGGAGTGGTGTCTTTACTGATGTATACATGGGGTGAAGTCTCTAATGATGTATACATGGAGTGGTGTCTTTACTGTGATGTATACATGGAGTGGTGTCTATACTGTGATGTATACATGGAGTGGTGTCTCTAATGATGTATACATGGAGTGGTGTCGTTACTGATGTATACATGGAGTGGTGTCTATACTGTGATATATACATGGAGTGGTGTCGTTACTGATGTATACATGGGGTGAAGTCTCTAATGATGTATACATGGGGTGAAGTCTCTAATGATGTATACATGGAGTGGTGTCTATACTGTGATGTATACATGGAGTGGTGTCTCTACTGATGTATACATGGAGTGGTATCTTTACTGATGTATACATGGAGTGGTGTCTTTACTGATGTATACATGCAATGGTGTCTTTACTGATGTATACATGGAGTGCTGTCTTTACTGTGATGTATACATGGAGTGGTGTCTTTACTGATGTATACATGAAGTGCTGTTCTTTACTGTGATATATACATGGAGTGCTGTTCTTTACTGTGATGTATGTATACCAGTCTCTGTCAGAGGCGGGGATCTTCCCTATCGGAGTTCACCTCGGGACCTGCTACGTCCCTCGTCATATCCCTCGACACACACTAATAATAATACTGTATGGAATTTTTATATATATATATATATATATATATATATAATATATATATATATATATGTATATATATATACATATATATATATACACTACAGGCTAGCATCTATCTGCGCCTGTCTGCACGCCTCAAGGTCCTTTGGTAGGGACGATAAACCAAGCAAGCCCCCTGTGCGAATACACCCAGAACATCTCGCGCACAAATTAAACACCTTTTCCGCCTTACGGAAGTGTAGACTATTTCATGTCAGTAGGAACGGATGACAATATGTGTTAACTACAGGCACACAGAGGTCGTCTTTAGACGCCCTCCTGCAAGTTGGAATGTGTGCTTTTGCATGGGCGACTGCAGTTTAAAGTGAAGACTTAAGGGCTTGTAGGGGACTCGAGATGGAACCAACGTTAAATCAATGGGGAAACAATCTCCTTCAAAAGACATCTCATACTGTACCTTAGCTCAATTCTAATTTTCATAACAGGAAGATGGCATGAAAAGAACACCTTTTTGTTTTTCTTCTTGTTACACATGGTCGCAACCTGTAGTGGTAAAACTCAAATCTTCAATCCACACGACACTAGCACGCAAGGAAACTGGAGAGGCAATGAAATGGAAGGGATCAGTTTTTGTTGTTTGGTTTTTAAAGATTGATGCGGAAAAGAAGAGAATTGTAAGGCCACGCCTCTAGTGCTGATGATGGATGATGATTTGAATGAAAAAACACAGGCCTTTGTGTATAATGACAGCCGCATCAATCTCAGTAGCTGACCCACAAGAAAGCAAGTTTATGCCGCCGGAGGTTTGGCAGATCACCAACCACTGAACACACACACCACACACATCAACACAACACACAATAGATAGATGATAGACAGAATATGACAGACACGACAAAGATGATAGATAGATAGATATATAGACAGACAGACAGACAACAGAATAGATGATAGATAGATAGATAAAGACAGACAGACAGACAGACAGATAGATTGATAGATAGATAGATATACAGACAGACAGACAGATAGATAGATAGATAGATAGATAGATAGATAGAAGATAGAAGATAGATAGATAGATAGATAGATAGATGGATGGATAGATGGATGGATGGATGGATTGATAGATAGATAGATCGATCGATAGATAGATAGATAGATAGATAGATAGATAGATAGATAGATAGATAGATAGATATACAGACAGACAGATAGATAGATAGACAGACAGACAGACAGACAGACAGAGAGTGAGAAAGAGATATGTAGAAGGAAGACATAGCTCTCTTCCTTAGAACTAGTGGAGCAGTCTCCACAGTGGTGCAATCACTTCTCTCACAGACATATCAGCGCATGAGCACACCCCATTTGCGCTACGCCACGTCAGCTACATTATGGAACAGGGGAGAGAAGGGAGGAGGGGGGGGGGGGGGAGCGAGGCGGGGAGCAAAGCATGGGAGGAGAGACTCTCTTCAAATGTAGTCAGTCCTCCGGATGACACGATAAACCCAAGAACCATGTGCCAACGCACACAAAACACGTTCAAAATCCTCTCCGCCTTTCAGAAGAGTAGGCCATTTCGTGTCGGTAGGAATGGATGATATTTTTTTTTATTGCGTATACACAGGTGTCGTGTTTAGACACAATCCCCGAAGTCAGAATGCGGCTACCTTAATGGTGGGTAAAAAAGGTCGTATTCGTAAAATCTGACCTTTGGTAAAGCTTGGAGCTGCAGGTGAGGAATGAAACAAAAAACCCACCAGGAGTCACTTGATAAAGCAAACAGCCAGTGTCAGGAGTCACTTGATAAAGCAAACAGCCAGTGTCAGGAGTCACTTGATAAAGCAAACAGCCAGTGTCAGGAGTCACTTGACAGAAGCAAACAGCCAGTGCCAGCTCTCACCTGCTGTCACGACTGAACGTCTCCATTGTGGGCATTCATTCGTGGCGCATGTACATGAGTGAGGGTGTACCTGTCAGCGCGTGACTGGTGATGTGTGCATGTGTGTGCCATGTTGAGTGCTTGACGTATTTACTTGCAGTTTGTTTTTTTAATGAAAGGTGTGATAGATAAAAGTCTGTCTGGGTGTGTATAATAATAATAATAATAATAATGTATGGAATTTATATAACGCTGAATCTTGTAAAGAAAACAAATCAAAGCGCTCAGATGACATGATTTTCTTTTTTAAATATCGAGGATAATACACACATGTTCGCTTCCTCATTATCATGTCAAATTAAAAGTCAAAGACTACGACAAAAGTATTAGATTTTGTTATAATTATACTGACATGAAATATATAATACCTTTGGTTGTTGCTGTTATTATCTTTTTTTTAAATCATTGTCTTTTTTTTAATCAAACCATCCGTCTAAAAAACAAAACAAACGAAGATGTGACAAAACAAAAAGGAACAAAACAAAAACATGTAAAAGCAAAACATATATACAAGCAATAAAAACAAATCAAAAGAATAAAAGCAAAAAGCAAAAGAAAAAACCCAACACAAAAAACAGTAGCAACAACAAAATAAACTAAACAAATGAATACTCAAACAAATTACAAAGAAACGACAGCACTGATAGAAAAAGGTAATGGGTGAGTGTGCGCGCGCGCGCTCACGCATACACATGTATGTGCGTGTGTGTGTGTGTGTGTGTGTGTGTGTGTGTGTGTGTGTGTGTGTGTGTGTGTGTGTGTGTGTGGTGAGCGTGCGGTGTTTGTGTATGTTTGTGTGCACGCGCGCAAACGCATGCACTTTGTATGCAATGGCCGTCAAGAAGGCAGACTGTCATTGCAACCTGCTTTGACAGCCATAATTACAAAGACAACACCAACAACAAGCAGTCATAGCATGGTTATACAAGAAAAACAACCCCCTTGTTTCTTCATGAACATTTTTATTTTCTCTTTTGAACAGTCACAGTGAATCGTATAAAGTCGTTCCGTTCCTCACGAGTTTTTCAATGTGATGAACTCCTATGATTAAGATCACTACGATATCTTAGCCCTATTAATGATTATTATCCTGTCATCTTTCGCAGAAATGTTGAAAATTCTTTTTCAAAATGTTGCGAGTGATGGGTAAACTGTCAAAATACAACACTTCAGAGTACCAGCTATCGGTTACCTTTCTGTCAGTATTGTGTTCATTTGATAAAGAAAAGTGAACAATTCTAAGATATGTGATACAACATTCCCCAAAGATGATAGCAAACAGTACAGTACTTCTTCAATGATCGTTTTAGTCCTCCAGTTACTGTTTGACTGACCTGTGCTTGCAAGAGCAACCATTTTAAATAGTTATCAAATGGAAAAAAACAAATATGTATAGCAAACGTCAGGATTCTTCGTCATTAGAAGTACTGGTTGTTGAAAAAGTGAAGTAGTGTTGTTGGGTTTTTCAAAGGTTAGAAGGTAGACTGCTATCTTTACTTACTGCAAACGTACATGCAATCTTGAAAATTGTTTGCAACTTGGACGACTAAATACTGTTTTTGAACATGTGTGTGTGTGTGTGTGTGTGAGTGAGTCATATAAAACTTTCGTGCTTTTTCCATGTTCTTTTGCTACAGTTGAAAAGGAAAAAAATTAATACGATGGTGAGAATGTATTACACTAGATAATCTTAAACTGAACAGCTGTTAAAGGGGTGAGGAAAATGAAAAAAACAAGCAAACCAAACCAACCTAAAACCAAGAGGAACAATAGTACACGGGTACGCAATACACTTAGTGTATCAATGTAACGGGGTATCGCTTTGTTATCATGATCAGAAGGATATCATTGGGTTTTTTCTTTTCTCATTCAATCATAATATTCTGGAACAGTCCGGTCTTGCAGTTGTTGTCGCTTTCTGTTAACATGTAACCGTGGCAAAGGCTAACTTGTGGGAAGAAGCTACGAGCCCTCCCCCCCCCCCCAAGCTGTGTTGCTGAAGTCGCTGACAGACAGATGTGCAGAGAGACACGTGACCTAGTCATCCAGGGCAATCAGATGGCTCAGAAGGGAGTGAACTATGTACTCACAGCTATTCGCAGCTTAAAACAAAGACCAAAGTGCCACATAGCTTACACTGGGTTACTTTTCTTTGTGATATTTATTGAGATCTTTTCTTTTGGGGAAATAACCTGCTGTGAAGATTTTGTTTCTGGAAAAAGCTACTTTGTGAATTTATTGATAGAGGTCATCTCCCAGTATATGGTTCCTGCCTTCAGTGTTCGTGGTGGAATAGTGGGAAAAGAGACTAGTCAGAGAACACATTCGTATCTCCAGCCTTTCAATTGCGTTTCTGAAGAGAAAGTTCTTTTCGAGAAGTCTTCGTGTTAACACACACACACACACACACACACACATACACACACACACACACACACACCTGCCAATCCAGTCTTTGTAGTACATGATCATTATGTTGGTCATATATGACTTTTCTATACGGGAAAAAAACTGACGTCAAATTACGTGGGGGTGACAAGGACCAGCAGCTTTGTTGATCATGAAAGTCAAGGGAGTGTCAGAGCACAGCCCGCCTTGCAGTGCTGGTATGCTTTATTGACAACGTCATGTGGAGATTGTCTTCAGCCCACAACCCAATGTCGGTATGCTTTATTTACAACGTCATGTGGAGATTGTCTTCAGCCCACAACCCAATGTCGGTATGCTTTATTGACAACGTCATGTGGAGATTGTCTTCAGCCCACAACCCAATGTCGGTATGCTTTATTGACAACGTCATGTGGAGATTGTCTTCAGCCCACAACCCAATGTCGGTATGCTTTATTGACAACGTCATGTGGAGATTGTCTTCAGCCCACAACCCAATGTCGGTATGCTTTATTTACAACGCCATGTGGAGATTGTCTTCAGCCCACAACCCAATGTCGGTATGCTTTATTTACAACGTCATGTGGAGATTGTCTTCAGCCCACAACCCAATGTCGGTATGCTTTATTTACAACGTCATGTGGAGATTGTCTTCAGCCCACAATCCAATGTCGGTATGCTTTATTGACAATGCCATGTGGAGATTGTCTTCAGCCCACAACCCAATGTCGGTATGCTTTATTTACAACGTCATGTGGAGATTGTCTTCAGCCCACAACCCAATGTCGGTATGCTTTATTTACAACGTCATGTGGAGATTGTCTTCAGCCCACAACCCAATGTCGGTATGCTTTATTGATCAACTCATGTGAATTGTCTTCAGCCACACCCATGTGCGGGTATCTTTATGACAACGCTGTGGAGATTTGTCTTCAGCCAAACAATGTCTTATGCTTTATTGAAGAGTGGAATTCTCAGCCAATCCCATTCAGTAGTGGTTGATTGACAAACGCCTAGTGTGGAGACTTGTCTTCAGCCTCAATCAATGTGGTGTTTCTGAAACGAGGGAAGTTGTTTCAGCAAAGTCCATTCGGTTGTTTATTTACAAACGTCAGTGACATGCATCACCACACACCATCACATACAACCCTGCAATGTCTTTCAGCCCACAATCATGTCTATGTTTGGACACGATGTGAATTGTCTTCACAACAATCAATGTGAGTTTAACAATCTATGGGGTTGTCTTGGCCAACCAAGTCGTTTGTTGATATGAAAGTCATGTGGAGATGTCTATCAGCCCAGCCTTGCAATGTGGTATGTTTATTGACAACGTCATGTGGAGATTGTCTTCAGCCCACAACCATGCGTTTTATTGACAACGTCATGTGGAGATTGCCTCAGCCCACAACCCAATGTCGGTATGCTTTATTTACAACGTCATGTGGAGATTGTCTTCGCCCACAACCCAATGTCGGTATGCTTTATTTACAACGCATGTGGAGATTGTCTTCGCCCACAACCCAATGTCGGTATGTTTATTGACAACGCCATGTGGAGATTGTCTTCGCCCACAACCCAATGTCGGTATGCTTTATTTACAACGCATGTGGAGATTGTCTTCAGCCCACAATCCAATGTCGGTATGTTTATTTACAACGCCATGTGGAGATTGTCTTCGCCCACAACCAATGTCGGTATGCTTTATTGACAACGTAGTGGAGATTGCCTTACGCCCACAACCCAATGTCGGTATGCTTTATTGTACAACGCCATGTGGAGATTGTCTTCAGCCCACAACCAATGTCGGTATGCTTTATTGACAACTGCCATGTGGAGATTGTCTTCAGCCCACAATCCAATGTCGGTATGCTTTATTGACAACGTCATGTGGAGATTGTCTTCAGCCCACAACCCAATGTCGGTATGTTTTATTTACAACGCCATGTGGAGATTGTCTTACGCCCACAACCCAATGTCGGTATGTTTTATTTACAACGCCATGTGGAGATTGTCTTACGCCCACAACCCAATGTCGGTATGCTTTATTTACAACGTCATGTGGAGATTGTCTTCAGCCCACAACCCAATGTCGGTATGCTTTATTGACAACGCCATGTGGAGATTGTCTTCAGCCCACAATCCAATGTCGGTATGCTTTATTGACAACGCATGTGGAGATTGCCTTCAGCCCACAACCAATGTCGGATGCTTTATTGACAACGTCATGTGGAGATTGTCTTCAGCCATGACAAACTCATAATAGCTTCACAACCTGCACTCTCCTTTCACAGGAGACACACAAGTCCTCAGAAAGTCGGAGTACGGCTGCCTGCATGACGAGGTACTTGCAAAGGGTCATGGAGGTGAACTTCTCCCCCAGTGGGCATGTTCAGCCTGGCAGAGATTGCCAGGTGGCAGGAGGGCAGGGCAGGTGCAGGTGCTGGACCACCCAGTGTGCTAGCTGTGGAAGGCGCCACAAGCAGCCACAGCAACAGCAACAACAACAGCAACAACAACAACAGCAACACCACCACCACCAACAACAACAACAGCAACACGACCACCACACAACAACACAGCAACAACACACAACAACAACAACAACAACACAACAACAACAACAACAGCCACAGCAACAACAACAACAACAACAACAACAGCAACAACAACAACAACAACAGCAACAACAACAACAACGACGACACTTGTCCCGGGAAATCGAGGTGGTCGCCACAGCACAGTGCCGCAGCTGTTGTGTAAGGATGTCTGCCTGTCTGCTGAGCCGTAAGGAGCATGCAGCCCCAAGGAGCCATCAGCCCTTCATTTGCAGTGCTCTCAGGTGGAAACTCGTGAAAGGATTCCCCCCACGAAAGAAAAGAAAAAATCAACGTCAACCCAAAAATAAAAAGCCCATCAACGTAAGAATAGAATTTTTCGAGGGTAGATTTTGAGAGCACACGGAAATTTCATGTGTTGGAAAAATATCTGTTTCTGTCTCATTCTGTTTCCTTGTCTCTTTCTTTCTCTCTGTGTGCATGTGTATGTGTCTGTGTGCGTGCACGCGCACAAGCTTTTAAATTGAAATTTTTATGTTTGTGCATAATGTCTTTAGAGATATGCGTTCACAAGTGTTAGAGAGAGAGATAGAGATAGAGAGAGAGACACGAAATACGAAATTTTCGAGAGAGAGAGACAGAAAAGAGACAGAGAGACAGAGACTGACAGACAGACGGATAGATAGATAGACAACTAACTAATAAACAGACAGACAAGACAGAGACAGAAAATCCCATCAGAGGTACACAGGAGGGAACACACAGACCCAAGGAAAGTAAAAAGGACTTGAAGCAGACAGGCGGACAGACAGACAGACAGATTTACTTTGCTATGATTATGCATTAGCCTTAACCCCTTTAAAGGTGTCATGGATAATCAACAACTGATTGGCATGACGGCACACGTTCCTGCAGTTAAGAAGAAAGGACACACCGCACAAGCAGCAGCAGCAGCAGCAGCAGCAGCAAGAAGAAGAAGAAGCAGCAGCAGCAGCAGCAGCAGCAGCAGCAGCAGCAGCAGCAGCAGCAGCAGCAGCAGCAGCGGAGAACAGAGCTGAGGGAGGGAGGGAGGGAGAGAGCCAAGAGGAAAAGCCCAAAAGGCAAGTTAATTGTGATCACCATATTGCTGCACTATCATTAGCACTGGAGCGGAAGAAGAAGAAGAACAGACCAAAAAGAGAGGAGGAGGAGGAGGAGAGGACGAGGAGGAGGATGTAGAGAAGAAGGGAGAAAAGAGAAGATGAAATGAGAGGGAAGGGACAAGAGAGAGACATACATACAAACAGACAGAGAGAGACACACACACACAGAGACAGAGAGAGACGGGGAGAGCCAAGAGAAGAGCCATTTTTCTCAAGTGCAGGCAGCACGAGGAGGAGGAGGAGGAGGAGAGGAGAGAAGAGAGCGTTCTGCTGTGTGCCCACGATGGAGCAGGCAGGGAGGCAGGGAGGAGAGGAGAGGCACTCATTAGAACAGACGGCTGTTACCTAACCTAATTGAGCTCGTTCCTGTCCCCAACCCGAGGGATCAGAAATTACTTCAGGGCAAATTGCTCTGCTGGTGGCCGCCGCCGCCGCTGCTGCTGCAGGGGGGGGGGGGGGGGGGGGGGAAGAGGAGGAGGCCGGGGAGCCTGCAGTCCCTCTACTTCCTACACTTCCCTGTCACTTCTGCAGTGCTGCAGAAGAGAGAGGGACCGGGGGGGGTGGGGGGGGGGGGGGCAACGTAAGAACTCCCTGCCTGTCTGTCACTGGAGGAGGTGGGGGTGGGGTGGGGGTGACACGGGTTAGGCACTCACTGTCACTGGGTTCCAATGGAAGATAAGAACCCACTATCCTCGCCTGAATCTGCCAGCCTCTCCTGAACCCATCTTCGGAACCCACCAACCTCTCCTGAACCCACCAACCTCTCCTGAACCCACCAACCTCTGAACCCACCAACCTCTGAACCCACCAACCTCTCCTGAACCCATCTTCTTTTGGTGGTGTGGATAGGAAAGAGGACAGGACAGTGAAGGTGGTGAGGCTAGGCCCTGCCCACGACAGCGACATCCACAGCCAGTGACGAGCAATGGAAGGAAGGATATATATATATATATGCCAGCCCTTGTGAAGAAGACGCCTGAATCATCCCTTGTCCTGTCTAGGACTGGGATGCCCAGAGCAGAGCGCAAGTCCACCTGTCTGTCACAAGAGATGGCACCGAAGGTGAATATTTAGTTTTCAAGCCTGGAAATTGGGGCAGAGAGAATGTTTAGCTGTTGTGGGGAGTGGGACTCAAGTGTGCAATCTTTGTGGCTGTAGCAAGACACGCTTCGTAGTGACGAGGCTGTAGTTAAGGACTCCCTGTGACTTTGAATGGGAAATTCGTTGCTTAATAAGGTATTGTCAGTACCGATACACCTCTCTCTGACTCTGTCTCTCTGTGTGTTTCTGTCTCTGTCTGCCTGTCTGTCTGCCTGCCTGTCTGCCTGCCTGCCTGCCTGCTTGCATGTCTGTCTGTCTGCTTGTCTTTCTGTCTGTCTGTCTGTCTGCCTGTCTACCTGTATGTCTGTCTGTCTGTCTGCCTGCCTGCCTGTCTGTCTCTCTGTCTCTGTCTCTGTCTTTCTGTCTCTCTGTCTCTGTCTCTCTCTCTCTCTATCTCTCTCTCTGAGTTACAATACAAGAGGTTCATTCTTCTATGCCTGCCTGAACCTAAACTTGTCATCTACCCACTGAACTATGAGCGATGGTCTGAATGCTAGTATTTTGGAGACCATAAACTAAACACCTGGGTGCAACATACATTTACCGCACGTGACAGAAGCCACAGCAAAATCTGTAGAAAAAGCCACACTCAC
>CM054151.1:58498701-58501201 GCA_028751875.1 Rapana venosa | reverse complement strand
ACCATCCTCTGGCCATCTTAAGGTAGTTGAAAATGCAAGTAGAAAAAAATTATGTTTTTTCTTTTCTTTTTAGAGGTTTAGAAAATACGCTTAAATCAAACAGTCGTAAAAAGAAGAATACAGAGGTAAACGTTCATGAAAAATGTAGTGAACTAACGTTTGCTCGCGGAGTTAATTTGATTCAGTTTGTTTAATCTAATGCGACTCTTTTCTTTTCTAGGATAATGAATAAGCCTCTACGTGCTTTTTTCAATCCAGTTCATGTGTCAGGAGGTTTAGTGAGTTTTGTAATTCGTTCCCACCGGTACATTCTGCCTTACTCTTCCGAAAAGAGGACCAGGTTTTAACGTGTGCACAAGACGTTCAGCGTGCGTGTACGTGTGAAAGAAGAAGTTAGGCACACCCAACAGTCAGTCAGACATGCTTATGATGGTTCTGTTCCAAGTTGTAAAGCACTGTGACCAGCTAGCTGTCCTTGTTCATGCGCGGCCCTGACCATGGAATGCTCCCTGCAGGTTTCAGCAGCATGCATGATGACTGGCTATCCACGTTACAGCGAGGTTGTCACAAGGAATGTAATGGTTTTATGCAGACTTGGGCATCAGGACGAAAAGCTATTAAAGTGACAGTGAGGTTGTCACAAGGAATGGTTTTATGCAGACTTGAGCATCATGATGAATAGCTATGAATGTTACAGCGAGGTTGTCACAAGGAATGTAATGGTTTTATGCAGACTTGGGTAGGCCTAGCATGATGAACAGCTATGAATGTTACAGCGAGAGTATAGCAAGGGATGGGTTTAGGCAGGCTTGGGCAACGATGACTGACTCTCCGTGTTACAGCGAAGTTTACATTACAAGGACTGTAATGGTTTTCTGCAGGCTTGAGCATCAGGGTGAACAGCAATCATGGTTAGAGACAGGCTGTCACAAGGAATGGTTTACTGCAGACCCGGGCATTAGTGGCACTGGCTGTTCATGTTACAGTGAAGTTGTACAAAGAATGGTTTTATGCAGATTTGAGCATCAGGATGAATAGCTATCAATGTTACACTAGGGTTGTCACAAGGAATGGTTGTATATCAGGAGGAATAGCTATCAATGTTACACTAGGGTTGTCACAAGGAATGGTTTTATATCAGGATGAATAGCTATCAATGTTACACTAGGGTTGTCACAAGGAATGGTTGTATATCAGGACGAATAGCTATCAATGTTACACTAGGGTTGTCATAAGGAATGGTTTTATATCAGGATGAATAGCTATCAATGTTACACTAGGGTTGTCACAAGGAATAGTTTTATATCAGGATGAATAGCTATCAATGTTACACTTAGGTTGTCACAAGGAATAGTTTTATGTCAGTGAAATTGTCACAAGGAATGGTTTTATGTCAGTGAAATTGTCACAAGGAATGGTTTTGTGCAGGCTTGAGTAGCATGATGACTGGCTAGCCGTGTTACAGCGAGGGTGTCACAAGGAATGTCATGGTTTTATACAGACTCGGGCATCAGTGGCACTGTCCATCACTGTATGAGAGCAATCATCAACATCCACAGGCCAAAGAAAGCTACTGATGTGCTGTCATCTATCAAACACATCTCCTCTCTCTCCCCCCATGACACCATCCAGTTATCAAGGTTCATTCTGAACGCACGCGCGCGCGCGCACACCACACACACACACACACACACACACACACAAACATACGCACACACACACACACACCGCACACGGAAACACACACACACACGCACGCACGCACGCACGCACAAAGCTGACTGGCCCTTTCCTATAATACCAACTGGCGCTAAACCAAAGAACAGCGACAGTCTCTCACACACATAGTACAACAGTGACAGTCTCTCACACACATAGTACAACAGTGACAGTCACACACACATAGTACAACAGTGACAGTCACACACACATAGTACAACAGTGACAGTCACACACATAGTACAACAGTGACAGTCACACACACATAGTACAACAGTGACAGTCACACACACATAGTACAACAGTGACAGTCTCTCACACACACATAGTACAACAGTGACGGCCTCACACACATAGTACAACAGTGACAGTCACACACACATAGTACAACAGTGACAGTCTCACACACATAGTACAACAGTGACAGTCACACACACATAGTACAACAGTGACAGTCACACACATAGTACAACAGTGACAGTCACACACACATAGTACAACAGAGACAGTCACACACACATAGTACAACAGTGACAGTCTCTCACACACACATAGTACAACAGTGACAGTCACACACACATAGTACAACAGTGACAGTCTCACACACATAGTACAACAGTGACAGTCACACACACATAGTACAACAGTGACAGTCACACACATAGTACAACAGTGACAGCCTCACACACACATAGTACAACAGTGACAGTCTCTCACACACACATAGTACAACAGTGACAGTCTCTCACACACACATAGTACAACAGTGACAGTCTCTCAC
>CM054151.1:58461201-58496201 GCA_028751875.1 Rapana venosa | reverse complement strand
CAGTCCCCGCCCTTAGGGATATATGTGATAATAAAATATAATAAAGCCCATACCAATACACTCACACAGTATACGGAACAAATATCTACACAAAAATCCCACAAAAATCACCGAAGAGAGAGAGAGAGAGAGAGAGAAGAGAGAGAAGAGAGAGAGAGAGAGAGAGAGAGAGAGAGAGAGAGAGAGAGAGTAACAACAAGTAAGAAAGAAAGCAAAACAGAAAACACAGAAACAACCGAAAAAATAGCAAAGAAACCAAGAGCAAAACAAAAGCGGCAACAACAACAAGGGGAGAGGGGACAACCGAATAGTCCCCCCTCCAAAAAGCCCCAAACGCAAACCAATACAGAACCAAACAAAGCAAAACCTCCATAATACAAAGGAGAACAAACCACGTAAATAGTATCATTTTGGTTAACAGAAAGAAACGTCAAAAATTCTTTGTGCTTTTATTGGAAGCAGCAGCAATAGTAAACTACATGAAACAAACATTGTATAAGCATTTTGCATCTCCATGCACTCGTACACACACACACACACACACACACACACACACACACACACACACACACACACACACACGTACACATACACGCGCGCGCGCGCGCGCGCGCACTCACACCATGCATCAATGCAACAGAGAGAGAGAGAGAGAGAGAGAGAGAGAGAGACAGAGACAGAGAGAGACAGAGACAGAGAGAGAGAGACAGACAGACAGACAGACATACAGACAAACAAACAAACAGACAGACAGGCTTTTTCTTTTTTTTTCGATGTTAATGGAATAAGCACTCATGTTCTTTTTTTTCATGGAGAGAGAGTTAACAGCCAGCCTGACAGTGCAAGCCATTATGAAAAGAGTTTGGTCTGAGACTGTGAAGAGGACGTGGAGATGTGAGTAGGTCATGTTATCCACCTTTCTCTACTGTTGGCGAACACCTTCTGCTCTGTTGGAGAACAAACAGCGAACAAACAAACCGACACTGAAATAAACCAGCAAGCAAGAACAAGAAACACGAGTAAAAACAGTGATGGTTTATTGCTTCCCTTTTCTATACAGATTTGCTCGTTGTGCTTGTTTTGTCAATGAGCATTGAACAAGAGAGGCAACTTGCACAAAGTCGAAAAAGGGAAATAACTGCAAGAAGCGCTTGTGACGTTAGCCGCGTGTAGTATGGAGAGGAAAATGAAGTACCTCCTGGGTACCACTGCGAACACTGCCCCAAAAGAAAGACAAGTTAAGTGTCCGTAGTTTGACTATTTCTTCATTTCATTTTCCCCTTGCTAGGTTTTTTCCCTCGAAATAATGTTCACTGGTCTTTTTTTCTTTCTTTCTTTGGTTTGAAGTTTTTGTTTATTTGTTTTGGATAAAAGATACCTGAGATTTCTTGTTCGTTGTTTAAGACAGGCCTTTGGTGCCATGTTTTGCCTTCATCAGCAGAAAATGAAATGTGGACACTTTGAACGTAATAAGGAATACCTTTTCTTATGGTTTGGATGGTTTGTTTGGTGGTTTTGTTATTGGTTTTTATGCCTCTGTTGTTGTTTTAGTGTCTTTGTCTGAAACACCGCTTTTCAAGTCGGGCAGACAGGTGTAATTTATTTGTTTGTTTGCTTGATTTTCTATTTTTATCATAAAGCCAACAGTGCATCTTTTCGGGATTTTTTTCTTTGGTTGATTCTTGACAGTATGGAGTTTGGTGGGTGCCTTTTGTATTAAAAAAAATAATTTTTATGAATACAGCAATTTGAAACTTTACTTTGAACACCTGACATCTAAAAAAAACGTTTTAATGTGTGTGTTTTTTCTTTTCTTTCAAATTCTTTTTTTTATGTCGAGGATAATGGAATAAGCGCCTCGGTGCGTTTTTACATCTAGTCCCCGTGTGCGTGCGGTTTTGTAAATTTTGTCATCCATTCCAACCGTCACAGAGTGCAATGGCATACTCTTCCGAAAGGTGGAACCAGTCTTAACGAGTGAGCAAGATGCTCTACGTGCGTTCACACACGGGACTTCAGCTTATAGTCTCATCCGAAGAACTTTGGGGGGAGTGGGGTGTGAACTGATGCTAACCCCGGAAAGACATACCCCGGAAAGACATGCCCCGGAAAGACATACCCGGAAAGACATACCCCGGAAAGATATGCCCCGAAAAGATATGCCCAGGAAAGACATACCCCGGAAAGACATGCCCCGGAAAGACATACCCCGGAAAGACATACCCCGGAAAGACATACCCTGGACAGCGTCACGCTGGTGGCTCTAACCTGGACTGGAACCCGGGTAACCAGATTGCCAGCGCAATATTCTAACCACCAGGCTATCCCGTCCCGTCCCCCCTGTGTGCGTGTGTGTGTGTGTGTGTGTGTTAGATTTCCACAAGAAAAATCTCCAGAGATTTTGTTTCTCTCGATACGGCGCTTTTGGGAATATCTGCAGTGTTGACCAAACTTCAGTTGGCTTGTGCTTCATTCACAGCTTAAAATAGAGCAATTCTCTCTTATGCTTAGCGCTTAGCGGCAGCGAGACGTATTTTCGCTCATATAACGTACAACAATAGTTGCTGTCTGAGCGTTTGACGACGAAGAAGAAGATTCACAGCTTTTGTCGGACTGTCCTGTTCGTGTCTGTTGATAGCAACGGCTAGGTTTGAATCTGATCAAACTTGAAGACAATTCGGGTGGGAGGGGGGAGGGGGATGGTTAGGTTGTGGGACTGCCAACTGTGGATGATAAACACAATGCGACCATTATGGATTCAATCATCTCATACTTTTGTTTATTATTCTTCCTTCCGTCAAACTAATGATATTCCCCCATTGGGATGCGGAGCCGGTTGAAATATCATCCCCATTTTCAGGAAATTCTGTGCTAGGAATTCCCTCTTTTCTCTGCCTCTCTTTGCTTTTGCCTTGTTCCTTTCTTCCTACCACCTCCTCCTTGTCTATGCTCTGCCCTCTCGGACCATCCTCCTGCCTTTTCCTATGAAGACTTGAAAGATAACAGTTCTCTCCCACGCCGAGGTCGGATGCGCTGGGCCTGACTTGTCAGGCGCTTAACGGCAGTGTAACGCATTTTTGTTCATATGACAGAAAACAATAGTTGCAGTCTGAGCGTTCGAAGAAGAAGAAGAAGAAGAAGAAGAATTGCTAAGAAGAAGAAGAAGAATTGCTAAGAAGAAGAAGAAAGAAGAAGAAGAAGAAGAAGAAGAAGAAGATGATGATGATGATGATGATGATGATGATGATGATGATGATGATGATGATGATGATGATGATGATGATGATGACGACGACGACGAAGCTAATGGAATTGTTGGCAGACAACAGGGAACACCCTTCATGGTTGATTGATCCCTATTTAGCTAGTCATTAAAATGTTCTAAATGGATATTTACTGGATGTTGTAAACATAATGATAAAACCTTATGTATTGTATCGTATGAATGTATTGTATTGTAAATGTATTTTAGCTTGTTGTATTATTGTATTGTATTGTACTATTGTATTGTATAGCGCTTACAGTCTGACCAATCTCTGGTGCAGCACCACCTTAATTTTTTTTCTGTGCTTTCAGAAAATATATCAACAATCTTAGTTTCCCATGAGAATGTTGTGCGCGATTCCTTTTTTTTCTTCTATATTTTAGCAAGAGACAACACTTCTATTGCCGTGGCTTCTTGGACGTGCGGCAATGCATGCTGCACATGGCACTGCGGTCCATCCTTCCATCCCCAGCACGAGCACCCACAGTGTCAGTTCTAGTCCACTGCAAGTAATGGAGGGCAAGTCCGGCTTCAGAGGAGCTTTTCTGTACTTTGTTCTCCAGCTAGAGTTGTGACACTCTCCAGTGGTGAGATGTTGTTAGGCGACCGTTGTAGCCCGCCACTAGTGTAGCCGCATTCCGACTTCGGACATCAGAGGGGGATCGAACGTACAACCTTCGGCAGTCCCCCCGGGTGTGGTACCGCCAGGGTGCCAGTGCCCCTGTTGAGTTTCAGGAGTTTAATTATTTATCTTTATTTATCTATGTATTTATTCTTTGGTTCTTTTATATCGAGGATAATGGAACCATGAGTGAAGTGTTGTGTGTAGGTTCCTTCAGATGAGACTATAAACCCAGGTCCCGTGAGTGAACGCACGCAGAACATATTGCGCACACGTTAAAACCCGTTGCGCTTTTCGAAAGAGTAGGCCATTGTGTGCCAGTGGGAACGGATGACAATATTTATAAAACTGCATACACACAGGGACTGGATAAAAAAAAAAGCACATGAATGCTTATTCCATTATCCTGGAAATAAAAGGATGAAATAAAATAATACTTGACCGTGCCGGCCCCGCGCTTATGCCCCGAGTGATGTGTGGATTTTGCGAAAGGCGAGCCGTCCTTTAGTTCCAATAATGATCTCTGTAGCGGAGACTTATCACCGACTATGATGTCTCGCTGCCATTCTCCAGGACTTAGAAGCCGTTATTAGCCGTTCACGATAGCTTTACTTGATTGCTAGGGGTAGTAAAGTGTGTGCGTGTGTGTGCGTGTGCGTGCGTGTGTGTGTGTGTGTGTGAGAGAGAGAGAGAGGGAGTGTGTGTGTGTGTGTGTGTGTGTGTGTGTGTGGTGTGTGTGTGTGTGTGTGTGTGTGTTGAGAGAGAGAGAGGGAGTGTGTGTGTGTGTGTGTGTGTGTGTGTGTGTGTTTGTGTGTGTGTTGTGTGAGAGAGAGAGAGAGAGAGAGAGAGAGAGAGAGAGAGAGAGAGAGAGAGAGAGAGAGAGAGAGAGAGAGGAAAGAGAGAGAGAAACAGAAACAGATAGACAGACAAAGAGGCAGAGAAATACACAGACACAGCCCGACAGACGAGAGGTCGTCACACAGATCGCTGTACATCCCTCAGCTCCAGAACATTTCTTCCAGGAAAGTGCTGCAGCCACAGCTACAGCCTGAGCTGGCTGTCTGCCTCACCTTACTGGAACATTCCTGCTGTCTGAGATGTCTGACCTTCTGCTGTGTGTATGTCCAGCCTGAAGTGGTCTGTCCTTGTTTTTCTTTGTTTTCTTTCCTTTTTCTTCATTATTGGATTTGGCTTTTCGTGATTTCAGAACAAGTTTGGGAAGTTGCAGACTAGTGACACAGTAAAGCTTGTAACACACTGATTTTGCTTCTTTTCAAACAGAGAAGAAATACATAACAGATGCAAAATGAAACAAGGGGCATTGGTAACCTAATGGTGTTAAGCGGCCTACTCGTGGTCTGACAATGGATAAGGGCAGTGGTTCAAACCTCTACTAGTGTGTTCTCTACAGGAACTTTTTTTTCCTCTGGAGTTAACACTAGTGCTGACCACATGCCCCTGGAAGTTTTTTGGAGGAGTTTATAACCCGAAGTCCCGTGTAAAAGGGACACCTTGTTTTAAAATAGTATCAGTGAATAGACGTTGGGGACTGAGCACGAGAAATTAATCCTAAAATATAACAGCCGTAGATGGCTTTGCTATTGCTGACAAATAATCACATTGAACATCAGCAGAGTGAGCAGAAAGATGGTGATAATGCAGTAACAGAAAGATGGTGATAACAGAGAGATGGTGATAACAGAGAGATGGTGATAACAGAAAGATGGTGATAACAGAAAGATGGTGATAACAGAGAGATGGTGATAACAGAAAGATGGTGATAACAGAGAGATGGTGATAACAGAAAGATGGTGATAACAGAAATATGGCGATAACAGAAAGATGGCGATAACAGAGAGATGGTGATAACAGAGAGATGGTGATAACAGAGAGATGGTGATAACAGAAAGATGGTGATAACAGAGAGATGGTGATAACAGAAAGATGGTGATAACAGAAATATGGCGATAACAGAAAGATGGCGATAATAGAAAGATGGTGATAACAGAAAGATGACGATAACAGAGAGATGGTGATAACAGAAATATGGCGATAACAGAGAGATGGTGATAACAGAAAGATGGCGATAATAGAAAGATGGTGATAACAGAAAGATGGCGATGACAGAAAGATGGTGATAACAGAAAGATGGTGATAACAGAAAGATGGTGATAACAGAAAGATGGTGATAACAGAAAGATGACGATAACAGAAAGATGGTGATAACAGAAAGATGGTGATAACAGAAAGATGGTGATAACAGAAAGATGGCGATAATAGAAAGATGGTGATAACAGAGAGATGGTGATAACAGAGAGATGTGATAACAGAGAGATGGTGATAACAGAGAGATGGTGATAACAGAGAGATGGTGATAACAGAGAGATGGTGATAACAGAGAGATGGTGATAACAGAAAGATGGCGATAACAGAAATATGGTGATAACAGAAATATGGCGATGACAGAAAGATGGTGATAACCCAGTAACAGTCTTTTGTTAGTTTATTAAAACGAAATGATTACAAAATAGGTTTTGGTGAAGGGGGGTTAAGCGCTCTTTAAAATGTAGAATTGCACAGTGCAGTATCATAATTATCGTATCATACTGTATCGTATTGTATCATGTCGTATCGTATAGTGTCATATCGTATCGTATAGTGTCATATCGTATCGTATAGTGTCATATCGTATTGTATAGTGTCATATCGTATCATATCTTATCATATCATATCATATCGTATCATATCTTATCATATCATATCATATCATATCATATCATATCATATCGTATAGTGTCATATCATATCGGATAGTGTCATATCGTATCATATCATATTGCTTCATATCATATCATATATCGTATCATATCGTATCATATCGTATCGTACGTATCATGTCGTATCATGTAGTATCATATCGTATCATATCATATCATATCATATCAGATCGTATCAGATCGTATCATGTAGTATCATATCGTATCATATATCATATCATATCAGATCGTATCAGATCGTATCATGTAGTATCATATCGTATCATATATCATATCATATCAGATCGTATCATATCGTATCATGTAGTATCATATCGTATCATTTATCATATCATATCATATCATATCAGATAATAATAATAATAATAATAATAATAATGTATGGAATTTATATAGCGCTGAATCTTGTAAAGCAACAAATCAAAGCGCCATGTATCGTATCATATCATAAATCATATCATGTATCATATCATAAATCATATCATATCATATCGTATCATATCATATCATATCGTATCGTATCGTATCATATCATATCATATATCATATCGTATCGTATTGTTTCGTATCATATCGTATCACATAGCATTACCAGGAGAGCAGAGCATGGTGTTGCATTGCTCTATGCTGTACTGTATTGTATTGCATTGTGTAAAAGTGGCACTGCTTGTATCGCCTTGCAACGTACTGTATTGCATTGTGTAAAAGTGGCACTGCTTGTATCGCAGTGCAACGTACTGTATTGCATTCTACCGTGCTGTGCAGAGTTCAGTGCATCGCATACTATCTTGCTTTGTTACGTCGTTTTATATGAACTGCATTATGCTCCTAGTTGCAGCAGGCATCTCAGTTTATCAGGTCCGGCCAAACGAAGGATCTTGACAGAAAAAAAGCCAAACTTTTTTCATGAAGAGAGTGCAGAGTGATGTGTATATCGTTTTTGCACCCCTCATTGGTCATGTGCAGTCCATTACACTGTGCTTTCGTTACTCGTTATAGAGACGCTTGCCACGCAGTCTCGTTTTCCCCAACTGGGTCTGCACAGCACTCTTCTTCTGAAGAGGTGCTTATGCTGTCGTCACGCGTTGCCCCGCCTGCCTGCTGTCTGTGTGTCTGTCTGTTGCCTGCCTGCCTGCCTGCCTGCCTCTCTCTGCTGCTGCTGCTGCCTGCCTGTCCTGTCTGTTGCCTGTCTGTCTGCTGTCTGCTGTCCTGTCTGCCTGTCTGCCTGTCTGTCTGCCTGTCTGTCTGTCTGCCTGTCTGTCTGTCTGCCTGTCTGTCTGCCTGTCAGAATGGAATCACTGATGCAGACTTTGTCAGGCAGATCTGACTTTCTGTCGTGGGGTGTCCTTTGCTAAACTTTGCACGGGGCAGGCAGGATCTTGCTCTTTTGCCTCATTCGAAAGACTAGCATCCGGACCACCTCTCCCGGTCTAGTGGACGGAGTAGTCTAATATGTGGGAGGAAGTTTGAATGCACACGTGATCCCTAGATCCGTATGCTACTTCGTGTGTGTTTGTGTGTGTGCGTGCATACGTGCCTGCCTGCCTGCCTGCCTGCCTGCCTGCCTGCCTGCCTGCCTGCCTGCTTGGATTCCAGCTTGCTTGCATACGTCCCTAAAACGATGCGTATGATGCTAGGAGGGGGGGGGGTTATGAAGGCAATGCCTATATATATACATACATGCACAGATCATGCTTGTTTGAAATCTGACGGCTGAACAGCATCAGCCCAGTAAAGAGATTCCGGCCTCCATCCTACCTGTGCCTGCCTACCTGGCCTAGACTGGCAGGGCCAACGTCAGGTGGGAGCCCTGAGGAGGCCAGCTCACCTCACACAGCTGCAGCAGCGATTTACGAGGCCGGAGCTTGACCCCGGAAAGGACAGAGAGAGACGAAGCCAATTGTCGGGCGGTAAGGCCAGCACTCTCCCTAAGCTAGGCGAAGGTGGGGGGGGGGGGGGGGGGGGGGGGGGGGCGCTATTTGATTTACTCTGACATTTGCAATCATCTCTCACCCCTCGACCTCTGCCTGCAATGAAGGCAGGGCAAGGCAAGGCGCTACCCTTACCGGAGGAGTTACACCTCTCTGTCTGTCTATCTGTCTGTCTGTCTGTCTCTGTCTGTCTGTCTGTCTGTCTGTCTGTCTGTCTGTCTGTCTGTGTCTGTCTGTTGTCTGTCTGTTCTCGTCTGTCTGTCTGTCTGTCTGTCTGTCTGTCTGTCTGTCTCTGTCTGTCTGTCTGTCTCTGTCTGTCTGTCTGTCTCTGTCTGTTCTGTCTCTGTCTTCTGTCTGTCTGTCTGTTTCTCTGTCTGTCTGTCTCTGTCTCTATCTGCTGTCTGTCTGTCTGTCTCTGTCTGTTGTTCTGTCTGCTGTGTCTGTCTCTGTCTGTCTGTCTCTTTCTGTCGTCTGTCTGCTGTCTGTCTGTCTGTCTCTTGTCTGTCTCTGTTGTCTGTCTGTCTGTCTGTCTGTTCTTCTGTCTGTCTGTCTCTGTCTGTCTGTCTTCTGTCTGTCTCTGCCTGTCTCTCTGTCTGTCTGTCTCTCTGTCTGTCTGTCTCTCTGTCTGTCTGTCTTCTGTCCTGTCTCTGTCTCTGTCTCTATCTGTCTGTTCTGTCTGTCTGTCTGTCTGTTTCTGTCTGCTCTGTCTGTCTTGTCTGTCTCTGTCTGTTTCTGTCTTCTGTCTGTCTCTGTCTCTTTTGTCTCTGTCCTGTCTCTGCTGTTGTCTCGTCTGTTGTCTTGTCTCTTCTGTCTGTCTCTGTCTTTCTCGTCTGTCTGTCTGTCTGTCTCTGTCTGTCTGTCTTGGTCGTGTCTGTTTGTCTTGTCTGTCTATCTCTGTCTGTTTTGTGTCTGCTGTCTGTCTCTCGTGTGTGTCTCGGTCTGTTTGTCGCTTGTCTGCGTCCCTCTCTCCTCTCTCTGTCCTGTATTCACTCTGTCTGTCCTCGCTCTCCTTTAATGTATTGTGTGTGTGTGCTGCGTGCGTACGTGTGTGTGTATGTGTATGCGTGCGTGCATGTGTGTGCGCGTGTAAAAGCGGGCGTGTAAAGTCACGAAAAGAAATGGATGAGGGATGACGAAGAACAAGAGCGTTTTCTCGCCCTCCCCCTCCCCCCCTCCCCCCACCGCAACCATCTCTCCCTCCCTGCTCCCTCCTCCCACCTCCCCATCTCCTCCCCTCCCCTCCATCTTACTCTCTCCTCTACAAAAAAGCGGCTCTTGAAAGTTAATTCTATTTCACCGGTTTCTTTTCCACTTCTCCCCTTGTGCTCCTAAATCCAATGAATTGAAGTTGCAGACTTCATTAAGAAGCCGAAACTGCACATTTTTCGCATTCACTCTCGCTGGAACAAGAAGGTTAAAGAAAAGAAAAGAAAAGAAAAAGGGAATGAAATAAGAATTAATTATTTGGATAGAGGGCAAAAAAGGTAAATAAGCGGGAGATGGGTGAGTGTTGCATATGGAGGAATTCTGCCGGCCACGTGAACAGAAAGTGAACATGGGGGCCGATAAAAAGCAAGCGGCGCGACAAATGAGCTACACGAGAGAATAATTATGTACATACATTACTTCACACACACACACACTCGCGCGCGCGTGCACACGCACGCACGCGCGCACAAAGAAGCATGTGCGAGCGTGTCCGCAGGCAGGCACAGACATACACAGACACACACACACACGCACGCACTCACACACATACACACATAATCTATCTATCTATCTATCTACTTATCTATCTACCTATCTAGCTATTTATCTATATCTGTCTGCTCTGTTGTCCATCCGTCCGTCTGTCTGTCTGACTGTCTGTCTATTTATCCAGCTATCTCATCTATCTATCTATATATCTATCTATCTCCCTGTCTGTCTGTCTGTCTGTCTGTCTTTGTCATTCTGTATTTCTCTGTTTCCTGTCTTTATTCCCTTTTTCTATATATCTCTGTTCCCGTCTTCCTCTATCTGTATGGCCCTGTCTGCGTCTGTATGTCCGTCCGCCTGTCTGTTCCTTCTGATTGTCTGTCCGTCTGTCTGTCTGTCGGTCCGTCTGTCTATCTGTCTGTCTCAATCTTACCGTTTTACCTAATCATCCCTTCACACACACACACACATAAACACACACATGTATGCATATATTATAGTTTTCTCTTGTTTGATTTGTATGGCTTATCATTGATTATGTTTTTATTCTCTGTCTGCATATATATTATATTTTTTCTCTCTCTTTTTTCTTTTCTTTAGATAGAATGATGGCTTGATGAAAAAGCAAATGCACTGCTCATTCAATGTACCATCTGAAAATAAAAGTTTGACTTTGACATCACACACACACACACACACTATACCCTGGGTTTCTCAGTCAGTCAGTCAGTCAGTTAGTCAGTCAGTCAGTCAGTCAGTCAGTCAGTCAGTCAGTTAGTCAGTTTGTCAGTTAGTCAGTCAGTCAGTCAGTCAGTTAGTCAGTCAGTCAGTCAGTCAGTTATTCAGTCAATCAGTCAGTCAGTTAGTCTGTTAGTCAGTCAGTCAGTCAGTCTGTCTGTCTGTCTGTCTGTCTTCCTGGGTGGCAGGCAGGCAGGCAGGGGAGATCAGCGCGGGCCTCCGTGAAGGGAGGCAACACTTACCTGCTTAGATCTCTCCGCGCTTCCCCCCTGCACCAACCCGGCTCTGGTTACCTATTAGGTAAGTCCCCTCCTCGCCCTCCCCACCCACCCTCTTTACCCACCCACCCTCCCGCACTGCTTACCAGCTCTTCGTCCTGATCCCTCAAAGCCTGCCTGAGCCCCCCTCCCCGGGTATCAGTTCTGGTACCCGTTCAAAGGCTGTGAAAGCTGGTCAGGGGAGGAAAGCGGGATGCCGAAAGTTAGCGCATTCAGTTAGACAGAAAGTGCCTGTCATCTGTCATGTCTCACCACGCGTGTCTTGCTGGCAGTCAGCTGTGCATTGCTGCAGGAGATTACATGCTGTCAGGAGTCTTCACACAACACAACACTCACAAAGAGGCACACATACCCAACACCGGTATGTTAGCGTGAACAAGAGGAAAAAGAAGACAAAGACAGCTCTCTCTGGTGTATCCTTCCCCACACCGCTTGGGATATTCTCTCTGTCGTTTATTCCTGTTGTTCGGTTTAATCTTGATAGTGAATCCAGTGCTTTTACCTTCATTAAACACACACACACACACACACACACACACACACACACACACACACACACAACACACACACATCACACACACACACACACACACACACCACACACGCACGCACGCACGCACGCACGCACGCACGCACATACACACACACACACACACACACACACCAAACTCCCTATCTTTTGTTTGTTTTTGGAAAGCGATATTCGTCAGAAAGGACTAAAAAAAAGAGATTGATGTAGTGGGAGAGGGGAGGGGCAGGGACAGTATTCAATCCAATCACTTTTCTGATAGCCCAGCCGACCACAGAGGCCACATTAGGGCTGTCATTTCGTCCATGGTTACTGGTCATATAGACATAGATATAGATATAGATATAGATATCTATATCTACAGCTACTTACTAACTATCAAGGGGTAAAACGTCCAGGTGGACGCCAGCTACTCATCCTGCCCTGGTTCTAAGGCCCGGTCAAGCGGTGAGGGCTGGCCGAAAGAGGGCGCCACACAGTGGTCAACACAGCACACTCACCAGCTCTGTCAGAGGGTGAGAAACCCACGTGGGTACCCGCATAGCTAGAACCAGTCCACAGGTCAACTTGTATTTATAACATGAAATAGCACACATCATACATGACACCTGAACCACAAACCAAAATCAAACCAAACCAAACAAACTCCATAAAATAAACATCCCCCCCTCACCAACAACAACAACGATCAAAAAATAAATAAAAAAGCAACAACAAAAAACAACCAAAACACGTACAGGCAAATAGGTTTGTCATGTAGTATTCTGAGCAAGTTTATCAAAGTTGAAGTGCCGTAAGGCCACCAGTCAGACGGGGCCCAGCACTGCTGTGGGTCACTTTGGCGGAGTTCAGTGCTGCATGCCTGCTATGAGCCATCGTACACAGGATAATACCTACTAGGCCTTTAACGGACACTACTTGCATCGTTCCAGACGGAGTGAGCCAGCCTCCTATCTTGAGTAACGACCCCCGCCGAGTTCCCCAGTGAGCGTCTCTGTGCAGTGGACAATGCTGGACGCTGTGGCCCCCCGCCACCTTTTCCAGGGAGCACAAAGCACCAGCACTGTCAGAAACAGCCGGCTGGAGTCTGGAGACTTGATGAGTCCCTTGGAATCGAACCGCGACCTTCCCGCCGGATTCTAACGCGCTAATGGTGTAGTGGTGGCTGGTATGAATGTAGAAAGTTGTATAGCGCTTTACTTAGAGTAAGCCCAAAGTGCTCTAACACGATAACTCACTCAGCAAAGAAGCGGCAATGATAGGAAAGCAACGCAATGGTCACAAAGGCAGAGCAGGGATTGCAGCCACAAAGACAATGCAGCAGGATGGATCCACTCATGTAGAAAGGAACAGATCTATGATTCCCCATGCCATTGGAAGCTGTACTCCCCCCCCCCCCCCCCCCATCCACCCCTCCTCCTCTCTCAGGTCCCCTATCTCCAGTTTAATTGGCATTTAGCACATTTAAGGCATTTGAGACTAGTGGCGCCAAGCCTTGTCCTTATCTTGGGGAAAAATCCCTTTCATGAGGGACAAAAAAACACCTCAGCAACAAACGAACAAACAAAAGAAAAGAACTGGGAGATATCGTACTTTGGTGATAGCTTTCCGCTGAGAACTCTGCCTGAACTGTAAATACTTACAACACAGTACAGTCACAAGCTGAGAGGCACCCCACTTTCCCCATTTCCCCTCTTTTCCACCTGGAACATGCTTGTTACGTGAGTCATACCAAGCACTGATCCACAAGTCAGTGGCTTCGTTGTGATCTGGCTGATGTCTGTAACTGGAGGCAGAGCCTAAGCTTTGATATACAACCAGCAAAAAACGGAGGAATCTAAAGATTAGTTCTTCGGTACAGTACCCTGATGACTCCCCAGAAAATGAGGAGGAAAGCCTCATCACCATCTTGGGTGATAATGATGTGTCATGCTCATTAGCCAGCCAGTGTAGACGCTGACAGCCTTGAATCCCTTGGCATGTGTCGTCAAAGCTGCTGTCAAGTCTGGAGAATGCTTTCTGTGCACATTCCTGCCTCTGCAAGATTGCGGGAAGTTTCGAGGTGTTCAGTTTCCTATTCCTCTCCAGTCATGCCTGCCTTCCTCCCGCTCTTGGCTAAGGCATGCTGTGCTGCCATGCGGACCGTACAAGGGCAAAAGACTGCCGCACTATCACATAGTCACAGAGAAATGGCAGAAGAACTCCAAAACCATCAGCACTTTGGGGGACCTCTGACAACCTTCAAGAAACATAGAGCATAATACTTTCGTTCCAAAAGCGAGTACACTGACTTTGAACAAGGCTTTGCAGGCCTTCCTTTCAAACCACGACGACAGTCTAAGCAGCTGCATCACCTCATGTTGCAGCCTCGCACCAAGCAACTGAATGCTTGCTGGAAGATCAGTCGCCATCTTGTCTTGGCTGAGCAGCGGCCCCCAAAGGAGGCTACTCAACTCAAGGAAGGCAACCAGGGAAGGCGGCGTGGTCACAGTGACCTAATCTTGACTCTTGATGAAAAGGAGGGAATTATTCAGATGAATAATTCATTCGGGGGGCAAGGAGAAATCGGGGCTGGGTGTTTTTAGGCTAGGAGGCTGCCGGTGTTCTTTTTGACACGTGAGAAGAGGACTCCACTTCAGATAATGCCCCCCTCCCCCCCCCCCCCTCCTCTCGTGCCACCCTCGTGCCGTCACCAGGCTCCATCCATCCCTGCTTGCTTTTAGTCGCTGCAATAACAGGCTCCTGGCTTTATGCTCCATTAAGTAGGTAGCCTAGCGCTCTCTACCTCCCTGCCTGCCTGCCTGCCTTCCTTCCTTCCTTCTTGCCCATTTCGCTTGTGCGTACGCGCATCTCCTCTGCGTGCGTGCGTGCGTGTGTGCGCACGCGTGCGTGCGTGCGTGCGTGTGTGTGTGTGTGTGTGTACGTGTGTGTGTGTGTGTGTGTTTGGAAGAGGGGTGTGGGGTCAGGGGGAGAGGGATTTCGCTCACGTGCCGATTCCAGAGAAAGATGGGGAGAGAGGGGGAAGAGGGGTAGAGAGAGGGGAGGAGAGGGGGAGAGGGGAGAGAGAGGGGGAGAGAGGGAAAGAGAGGAAGAGGTAAGGAGAGGGAGAGAGAGGAGGAGAGGAGAGAGAGAGAGAGAGAGAGAGAGAGAGAGAGAGAGAGAGAGAGAGAGAGAGAGAGAGAGAGAGAGAGAGAGAGCGGTGGAGCGGAAAGAGGAGATAAGAAGACAATCTGTGATTCTTTCAGGGACGATTCAATATTCATGCTCCTCCTCCAGTAAACCCAAGACAAATCTCTCCATTGTTTTTTCCTCCTTGTTCCTCATTTTTCTTTCTCTTACTTCTTAATCCCTCAAAGACTAAGAGGCAATTTGTTCCCCAATCTCTTCAGGACAAACATTTGATTTAATCTGCTATCGAACAAAGTCAGTTTGCTGAACTGATCTCAAAGTATCAACGATTTCTACAACTACTGATATGATCATGATTGCTAGTTCATAATTCAGATTTCCGGACGGAGCTGTAGTGATGCCCAGTCAGACCATTATGTGTGCTGTGTCTTGTTCTTCAGTTCTCTGTTTTCTGTGACGACATTCCCTTACGTCCTGCTGTCTCCATGTCACTCATCCCGAGCTGTCTGGCCGCATCATACACTGGGTCGCCATGTTACAAAATCAGGGTCAGAAGTCCACAGGGAGCATATCAGTGTTGGGCCGTCGTGGAACCACCAGCCATAAGGGCCCTGCACTGCTGCCGGGTCACTGTGGTGTGTTCAGGGGTAACCTATTCTGAGTCACCACCACCTGCTCAGCCCCATACTGACGACAAGAACAGCGTAGTCACGGAGCCAGACTGAGGGAGACACCTGTGTGGGGTGGTGACTACCGCGACGTCCTTCAGTGACTTTCTGCCATTGACACCCGACCCCAAGGGCTTTGACACTAGCTGACCCCAAGATCGAACAGTACATGGGAAATGGAGGTGAAGGAAGTTTGAGACCAGAGCACCAGAGGCCTGTGAACCACAGACCACCTGTACTCCTGCGTGATGGCCACTGGTGATGAGGCCGGGTCGTCAGGACGCTAAGAGGTGCACCAGGTGAGCACTGCTTGTCAGGGCTGTGCTCGTGCTTCCTGGCATGACAATGATACATAATTAGCCCCACGTCAACAGGCCCGATAGATACAGAGACCTGCAGTACTGAATACACTTATCTGAGCAGCACTCTCAAACTGGCATCCGTAAAGTGGATGAAGCTGGACTGCGTGGTCCCAGTCTTCCCAATGAGTCCAGAACACACTCACTCTGGGTAAGAGCAAATGGAGAAAACCTCTGTACTCTTTAGGGGTTCGAACCCACGACCTTCTAGCCAGGAACCAAAGCACTGACCACTGTACTACCGCGTGGTGCGACGTGATCTTGAACTTTCACCCTAATTCGCGGGCTTGACCAATTCATTTTCAAACATAAAGAAAACGAAAGAAAAGACTGGGATTGTTTGTGGATTTTGTTAGTTTCTGTGGGTACAAATTGAATTTTATTTTATGGATTCCTCACAGTCAATCTGGTAATCATTTCTCTCACGTTTCTTTTATTTTGATGATGATGAGATGAATAACAACAACAATAACAACAATAATGATAATAATGATAATAATATAAAAAGAATAATGATAATAATAATAACAATGATAATGATGATGATGATGTTGATGCTGATGATAATAAACCACAACAACAACAATAATAATATAAATAATAATAAAAATAATAATAATAATAACAAAAAAAATAATAATAATAACGAACAATAATAATAGTATAATAATATATGATGATGATGATGATGATGATGATGATAATGATGATGATGATGATGATGATGATGATGATGATGATGATGATGATGATGATGATACTTGGAATTTATGTAGCGCTGTATCTTGTGAAAACACTTCAATACGCTTTCAGTTTATTCATACAGGGAAAACATGACTGGATGTAGACAGCCGAGCCCTGCTCCTCCATCCTGGGTCTGCTGCCACTGTACAGAAGACGAAGCACACGGCCGATGCCTCCTGTCAGTTGTGCTGGGTCTGTGAGGCCCCGCTTGTGAGGTCGAGAAAGCTGGCAGCTCTGGCCACACCTCCCGCACACCTCAGGTCTGGGTGTTTGCTTGGTTGTTTGGTTTTTGCTGCGTCACTTTGAACTTCAATGCACAACAACAAAGATCCGGCCTGAGTAACGAGTCATTTAAGTCAACGTTTGCTTGTTGAACATATCGCTTTCTGTGAAAACTCGGTAGTGTTCAGTTCTTGTTCATTCTCTGATGGATCTATTCTGAGCACTAAGCGGCTACATGACAGAGTGGGGTGAGGGTGTCAGGGGATCCAAAGTGTGGGTTGTCTGTCCTGGTCGTCGTTCTGTGCTGAAGGTCTGAGCTGACCAGTACACTGCTCTGATCCCTAGGGCTTCACTCTGATTGTCATGTTTCATAACTACCATCTTCAGACACTCAGGGATAAGCATTCCTTTTCTGCTCCGTTTGTCAGTCCTTTAAGACGTGGATTTTTTCTCTCTTATTCGAGCTTTCAAATACGATTACAATCTTGATTCAGTTCAGATTTTTGATTGGACTAGTCCTAAGTTGCTAAATGATCGAGATTGTTGGTTTTATTTTTTATATCAGATGTTTAGTTGTTCGGTGATTAAATCATTTATGTGAACCTTTGTGACAGATTGCTTATCTCATCATCAGTCATGCGTAGACAGTGATGTCCTGTTTTTCCTCGACTCTTGACTTTAAAAACAACAAAACAAAAGCTCTGACTGTCTCCGATTCACGCTATAGGCCCTGTTCATTTCCAGCATAGTCACATT
The DNA here is from genome assembly GCA_028751875.1 of Rapana venosa. Classification (NCBI taxonomy): domain Eukaryota; kingdom Metazoa; phylum Mollusca; class Gastropoda; order Neogastropoda; family Muricidae; genus Rapana; species Rapana venosa. The sequence goes on along the minus strand of CM054151.1, from coordinate 58,478,485 downwards.
AGTCGGTGGTTTACTAAAGGAAAAGGCTTATTTGTTCCTTAGACAGGCGCTATAGCCATGTGCTTCAGACCGGTCATCTGCAATCTCATGGGTCTGTGAAGTCGTGGGGTCGAATCTCGGCAACGTCTTGTCAATTAAGGGTGGGGATTTTACCATTTCTCACGCCAACTTCAAGTGCACACCTGGCAGTTTCTTAATTCCCTTCGTATATACACACCTGCAGAAGATAAAATAATGCACGTTAAAGATCCCGTCATTCTGTCAGCGTTGGGTGGGTTACGGAAACACGAACATACCCAGCATGCATCCCCGAAGTTGTAATGCCGCTGTCTTCATGGGGAGCAAAAACGGTCACTTACACAACACCTCACCGGAGAGGAACGAAAAATATCGTTCATTAAGCATAGAACAAATACAGTACGACTAATAATAATAATCAGCATAGCAATAACAAACTAACTGCTTATATTGTGCTCCAGTGCATCATCAACATTCACAGGGCGACTAATGATCCCTACAGCGGCCAAAGCAGCCGAGGGAAAAATGACCGAATTTCATGATAGCAGCATAAATATTCACAGGTAATGAAAGAATTGACAATGATCCCAAAAGATACATCTATTGAATAAATCAGCACACGTTTGAAAAAATGCCACTGTCCTTTGCTGTTCTACCCATCTAAAAGTTAAGACATGAACAGATAAAAGGAAAAAGAAAAGATAAACGAACGAAAACAGAACTAATGGTTAGACAGGCATACAAACAAACAACAGCCTGTAATATGAGATGAACAGATCATAAACCACAAGCCAACACAACACACACAACACCACACACACACCACACACACAACACACACACACCACACACACACAATCAAACAAACAACTAGACAAAGCAAACAAACCAACCAATAATCATACAAACCAGACAAAGACCAGCCAATCAGCAGTTATTCAAACATCGAGTATATTGAGAGTAATCGTACTATTCCAATCATGTGTTATGATTTGACATTTAAAAAAACGCTTGGAATCCAGAATAAACCGATGCACAGTTTTGAAGATAAAGGTATCTGATTGCACGTGGCAGGTCAGTGCTGACTGTTAACAGATCTTGCACACATAATAGTTGAGCGATAGGGTAGAAACTGTATCTTAAAAAAACACACCAGAAAAGTGTGTGTGGTTCCTCGGCTAGAGCGCCCAAGTTTTCCAAAGGCGACATTTTGCTTCTGTGACCGGTTTTGTCCACCTCGATGGTAGCCACATTCCGACTTCAGGTTGTTTGCTGGGTGCGTTTGTGTTTCCGTAATCCCCCGAATGCTGACATGACTCACGGGATCTTAACGTGCATATCTGATCTTCTGCATGTGTGTTATACACGACAGGGATTAAGGAGCTAGCAGGTCTGCACTTGAAGCTGACCTGGGAGATCATAAAACCCCGCCCTTACTTCACAAGACGCCGCCGAGATTCAACCCACGACTCCATAGACGCATGGGGTTGAAGAAGAAGGGTTTTAGCTGCTCGGCTGTAGTGTCCGACCAACGTGATGGTGATGCAGACAGTAAAGCAGGTAGATTAGCTGTGGAATGAGATGTCTCCAACATGCTGCAAGTTGAGCGCTGCAGCCAGTGTCAAGTCTGAAGTGGGTTTTTGACAGGAATTAATTTTGTCAACAGAACAGAAGCGTCAGTTACATCCGTTACTTTCAGCAACAGCAACAACAATTCAACCAAACGAATAGCAATGGAAATAAGAAATTATACAAACAAGCAAAAAAAACAACAACAAACAAACAAACAAGCAATAAATAAAACATGTACATGATGAATACCCCACTCTCTCTCTCTCTCTCTCTCTCTCTCTCTCTCTCTCTCTCTCTCTCTCTCTCTCTCTCTCTCTCTCTCTCTCTGTCTGTCTGTTACGTCACTCAGTTCTGAAGCACAGAAGCAGTGCTGTCACAGAATTTAGTGTAACCATCACTTTTTCGGGGTACGACAGTGGTTCAGCTTTCTTAACGGTTTTTTTTCTCCATTATGTTAACATGCATACTATCAAATAGATTCCACTCACATTGTATTGTATCGCTTTGTATTGTCTTGTACTGCATTACATTGTCTTCTACTAGTTGGAATTTCTTCTAATGCGTTGTGTCATGCTGTGTTGTATTGTATTGCGTTGTATTGTATTGCGTTGTATTATATTATGTTGTATTGTATTGTGTTACATCATCGGCTTCAATGCTGGTCTGATAAAAGGAGAACAGCGCATCGCCATGATGGTAGCATCCTTTTTGTCGTTTTGTTTGTTTGTTTGTTTGTCCTGTCTGCGTGCACTTTGTTATCGTGGATAATGTTCGCCAGTGAGTGTGAACTTGACGACATTATTCCGCCAAGATGAATGTCTTACTGGGTGTGTTGGTTTTTTTCCCTATCGGACGAAAGGAGGAGAACAGGGAGGGGGGGGGGGGGGGATCTTGAGATTTCTTTTCTTGTTCATATTCATAGAGCTTTCTTCTTCTTCGTCTTAATTCTTCTTGGCAATTCTTCTTCTTCTTCTTCTTCTTCTTTCTTGCATTCTTCTTTCTTCTTCTTCTTTGCATTCTTCTTCTCTTTGCATTTTTCTTTTTCTTTGCATTCTTCTTCTTTGCATTCTTCTTCTTTTCTTTGCATTCTTCTTCTTTGCATTCTTCTTCTTCTTCCTATTCTTCTTCTTTGCATTCTTCCTCTTCGCAATTCTTCTCCTTCGCAATTCTTTTTCTCCGCCATTCTTCTTCTCCGCAATTTTCTTCGCGATTTTTTTCTCTTTTTCTTTTCTTACATCTTCGCAATTCTTCTTCACAAATCTTCTTTGCAATTCTTCTTCACAACGCAATTCTTCATTATTTTTTTCTTGTTGTTCTTGTTGTTGTTGTTTTGTTCTTCTTCTTCTTTCCTCTACTTCTTTACATTCTTCTTCTTCCTCTACTTTTTTTGCATTCTTCTTCTTCCCTACTACTTCTTATTTTCTTCTTCTTCCTCTACTTCTTCTTTGCATTCTTCTCCTTCTTTTTTTGCATTCTTCTTCCTCTATTCTTCTTTGCATTCTTCTTCATCTACTTCTTTTTTGCATTCTTATTTCTTCCTCTACTTCTTCTTTTCTTCTTCTTCCTCTCTTCTTCGTAGTGCATTCTTCTCCTCTCGTTTTGTTGCATTGCACTTTTTTGTCTCTCCGTGTGCATGCCGTTTTCTTCCTCGTCTTACTCTGCTTGGCATGCGCTCTTCCTTTCCACTCTCTTTTCTTCTTCTCGTCAAATCCGAGCCATCGTCAGGGCTGCATGTCGTCCCCGTTCTCTCAGTCTACGTCATCGTGGTTGTTCCTGACAAATGCACTAAACGATGTATTGTCTCCATTTCGCAAGAGGCATAGGCGGGTTTTTGCCTGTCTTTTTTGTGGTGGGTTTTTGAGAGGGGGTTCCTGTGTTCTCGGCTTAAACCTGCTAATACAGCAGCATTTATTTTTTACTCTTTGCTTAATATTAAGTCAATGGTTGTTCTGTCCCCTTACAACTCTCCAACGTGTCAATGACTCACAATTCTGATACGTATGATATCGAGAAATGAGTATGTTTTGCGTTGTATTTTTGTGTTGTTGTGTGTGTTTTGTTTTGTGGTGAGTATCTTTGTTCGATGCTTTTACTTGTTTACTAGCAGACTTATTTATTTTTTTTATTTGTTTGGCTGTAGATTGATGTAAGTCTGTTAATTGGTTTGTTCATGTCGCTTTTATTTGCTCGTAGACATGTGTATGCATGCATTCATGTATGTATGTATGTATGTATGTATGTATGTATGTATGTATGTATGTATGTGTGTGTGTATGTGTGTGTGTATATTAATATGTGTTATGTATGTATGTATGTGTATCTTGTATATGTATGTATGCATTGTATGTATACATGTATGTATGTGTATGCATGTATGTGTGTATGTATGTATAGTATGTATTAGTATGCTTGTATGCATGTATTGTATGATATGTATGCATGTGTATGTATGTATGTATGTGTATGTATGTATGTGATCATGTATGTATGTTGTATGTATTATGTATGTATGATGTATATGTATGTATGTCATGTATGTATGTATGTATGTATGTATGTATGTAAGTAGTGTATGATGTATGTATGTGATGTATTTTTATTGGATGTCATGTATGATGTATGTATGTATGTAGACTAAAAGACGTGATATGAGAAGTACTGCTGGTGATCTTTTATCTGAGATGATCAAAGGAGCTGTATCAAGAGCGTACACATTTCAAGCAAGCGTGCGTAAAAGAACCAACAGCATGAGAGATATGTCACTGGCAAACTCAGTAGGACAAATGCTGCCCTCAAACTGAAACAAGTCTCTACACAACAGGAACACCTGTCAGTGTGTGCAGTCACCTCCTTCCTGTCTTCCCCTGCACTCCTTGGGGAGTCTGTGGAGCACCGCACTGCACTGTTCAGCTGGTGTCTTTTGAGCAAGTTGAACTGGGTGGAGTTCATCTCCCTTCTGGTTGCGGCTGCATGCTGGGTATGTTACGTCAACCATGCCACCCATAGGAGCTGGCCTGTTCTTCAAAGGAAGCGTCCATGGATTTTCCTGCATTTGAAAAACATGCTGTAGGCAATGCCTTGCTTTGCACACGAACTGTGTATATCGCCTTATACAAGGGACTCGAAGGGACTTGGAGCCTGGACCTAAAGAAAGAGTAAAATGGCCAGGAAAAGAAGCGGGTAAAACTTGCTCGTCAGTCATACGAAGCGTGTGGCTTGTTTCCATCTCGCTGCCACCCAGTCTGTGCGTGTCTTTTCTTAGCAAGGGGGGATTCTGAGTAGACTTCATTCCACTTTCTCTCCTCCTCAAAAAGAGGGAATAGACAACGGCACGGAGAGAGAGAGGACAGGGAAACCAGGCCACAGAAAGCACGGCCATGACGGGGGGGGGAGACGGTGTTGACACCACAACAGATTTTCCGGCAGTGGGTAAACAAAGCTGCGGAATGTCAGGGTGTGGCAGTGGTCTCCCTCATCCCTTGTCCCTTCTCTGTCTCTCTCTCTCTGTCTCTCTCTCTGTGTCTCTCTGTCTCTGTCTCTCTCTCTCTCTTTCTCTCTCTCTCTCTCCTCTCTCTCTCTCTCTCTCTCTCTCTCTCTCTCTCTCTTCTTTCTTTCTGCACATCCGTTCGCCATCTTGCAGTCCTGCACTTCAAAGTGCCGCAACTCAGGCATCATCAGGGGGCACGCGGAGAGTTGTGTCCCTTTAGTCTGTTCAATTCCCAGGCAGCTCCAGCTAGGTGGCAAATCCTGCACACCCCCTCCCCCACTCCCCTCCACCTCCCCCACCTCCCACCCGCCAGGCCCTCCGCGAAGCCGAAGTCCCCAGAAAAATCTTCGGAGGAGACAATCCGTGGATGCCGGTGACTGGGTGTCAAACAGAATCTGTTATTTCAGCCCCGCTAATTACCTCAAGGGGGATTACAGAGCAGGCCAGGCCTTCCTCCCGCCACAAGGACCCACTGTCCCCAGCCGCAGCGGCTGTCTAGCGGCACACTGGCCGGCGGAGGCCCTGCACTGCTGGGTTAGTCTTCTGTCCCCGTGTCTCCTCAAGCCTTCGCTTTTCTCCGCGCTGTTTGCAGGTTGCAGTGACTGTTGTCTGCTGTGACGGGGCCCTGGCTGTCCCCGGGGACCGTGTGGAGGGCGGAGCTCGACATGCAGCACAGCGGCTTAGCTGCAGACAGTCCTAAAGAGATGTTTGTGTCCCCGGCATTCACTGGCTCTGACTGTCTGTATGTCTGCCTGTCTGTCTGTATGCCTGCATGCTTGTTGTCCTCACTGTCTGCCTGTCTGTCTGTCGGTCTGCCTGTTTGCCTGCATGGTTTGCTGTCTGTCTGTCTATCTTCCTGTTTGTCTATATGTCTGCCTGTCTGCCTGTCTATCTTCCTGTTTGTCTATATGTCTGCCTGTCCGCCTGTCTGTCTGACTGCCGGCCCTCCAGCTGTCTGCCTGTCTGTCTATCAGTCTATCTGTCTGTCTGTCTATCAGTCTATCTGTCTGTCTGTCTATCAGTCTATCTGTCTATCTGTCTGTCTGTCTATCAGTCTATCTGTCTGTCTGTCTATCAGTCTATCTGTCTGTCTGTCTATCAGTCTATCTGTCTATCTGTCTGTCTGTCTATCAGTCTATCTGTCTGTCTGTCTATCAGTCTATCTGTCTATCTGTCTGTCTGTCTATCAGTGTCTATCTGTCTATCTGTCTATCAGTCTATTCGTGTCTGTCTATCAGCTTATCTGTCTATCTGTCTGTCTGTCTATCAGTCTTTGGTCTGTCTGTCTAATCAAGTCTAGATGGTCTATGTCTGTAGTCTATCAGTCTATTGTCTGTCTGTCTATCAGTCTATCTGTCTATCTGTCTGTCTGTCTATCAGTCTGTCTGTCTATCAGTCTATCTGTCTGTCTGTCTGTTTGCCTGTCTGTCTGCCTGTCTGTCTGCCTGTCTGTCTGTCTGTCTCCCTGTCTTCAGCTTAAGTCATGGCCCTTCCGCTCTGCGCCGTGATTTCCAGTGTCCCAAGTCAACCTGCATTAGTCTGCTGCTGTTGCCCTGCACTTTGGGAGACGTCGAGTAAAGAAAGGGTGAGGAGGAGGAGGAGGAGACGAGAGGATGAGAGGAGGACCAAAGAGGAAGGGGATGAAGAGGATAGAGAGCAGTTAGAAGTGGGAAAAGGCAGGAGGGAGGGAGGGGGCAGAAAGACAGTGGCCATTTAGGGCTTACTGCCGGCTTGCCCTGACTGTACTGCTCTTACTGCTGTTGCTGCTGCTGCTGTTGTTGCTGCTGCTATTGCTGCCAGACGACAGGGACTACAGCAGACAGCAGAGGGAGGAGGAGGGGGGGGGAGGATGTACGGGGCATGATGTCGTTGATCCCAGCTCTCAAGTCCTGGACCTCACGTCCTGTCTGTCCCCTTACCTGCCTGCCTGCCTGTCTGTCCCCTTACCTGCCTGCCTGCCTGCCTGCCTGTCTGTCCCCTTACCTGCCTGCCTGCCTGCCTGACTGCCTGCCTGAGTGAGTGAGTGAGTGACTGAGTGACTGAGTGACTGAGTGAGTGAGTGACTGAGTGAGTGACTGACTGAGTGAGTGAGTGAGTGACTGAGTGACTGAGTGAGTGCTGCTGTCTCCCTCTGTAGCTAGTACGAGGCTTCTGCATGGCAACCCACCAGAGAGCACTGGGGTGAGTTAGGCCGACTGCACGCAAACACTCGCCTTAATCCAAGGTCGTGGGAGAGAGAGAGAGAGAGAGAGGAGAGAGAGAGAGAGAGAGAGAGAGAGAGAGAGAGAGAGAGAGCGTGTGTGTATGTATGTGTGTGTGTGTGTGTGTGTGTGTGTGTGTGTGTGTGTGAGTGTGTGTGTGTGTGTGTGTGTGTGTGTGTGTGTGTGTGTGTGTGTGGTGTGTAGAACCCTATACCACCGTTTGCAGTACCCATTGTTTACTGTATCTTTGCCTTATTTCTGTCTGTCTGTCTGTCTGTCTGCCCGTCTGTCTGTTTTTCTGTCTGTATGTCTGTCTGCCTGTCTGTCTGTCTGTCTGTCTGTCTGTCTGTCTGTCTGTCTGTCTGTCTGTCTCTCTCTCTCTCTCTCTCTCTCTCTCTCTCTCTTCTCTCTCTCTCTTCCCTCTCTCTCTCTCTCTCTCTCCTTTCATGCCTTTGTGCCTGTTTCTAACAGTCTCACTCTCTCTTTTTCTTTCTGTCTCTCTCCGTCTCTGTCTCACTTTTTCTTTCTCTCCCCCCCCCCCTCTCTTCCTCCTCCTCGTCCTCCTCTTCCTCCCCTCTTTCTTTCTCTCTGTTGTTTCTTCTGTCTCCTGACAGAGGAAAACATCAGGAGAACGACGGAAGGCACACACACAAAAAGTATACAAACAAACAAAAGACACGAGAAAGACAGAAAAAAAGGAAGAAAAAGAAAACAGACAGAAGTAGAAAGAAAAAAAAAGGAAGAACTGATCATGTTTCTAAGAAGTCTTCTTACCACCCTCCTGACAGCCACCCCCCCCCCCCCCCCACCCCCCTCCCCCAAATGAAAGAGCGAGGAGAGGAGGATGGAGGAGGGGGGGGGGGGAGGGGGGGTGTAAAAACAACGCTGCATCTCCATCAAGAGACAGCATCGCAAGACGTGAAAAGTCTACTGACAAGATTTACAACATGGTGGCAGGAGCACGCCCTCCCCCTCCCCCTCTCCCTCTCTCCCTCTCCCCCTTCCCACCCTACCCTACACGCATTTTACTCTGTGCTGGTGTGGAGGGAGGGAGCGAGGGAGGGAGGAGGAAAAGCAGGGTTAGGCGGTGGGGGGTTAGCTAGCAGGCGAGGGAGGCTGGCAGGAGGCTGCAGTAGTTCCCCATGATACCGCGACCCCACAGAGAGAGGGAGGGAGGGAGGGAGGGAGGGAGTGCTCTTGAAGACCTTTCCTCACCTGTCTGTCAGAGACACTGCTCTGCTCAACAAGGATCAGGGTCCTGTCTTCTCCCCCACCTCTTCCCTGCTTAGACCAGTTAAGTGTGAAGCGTAACAGGGGGCAGACAGGGTACCATTTGGGCTTTGTAGTGAGGAAACAGTCAGTCGTTTTTTAAAAGTGTTTTTTCCGTTGCTTGTTTTTATGCCTGTGTCTCTGTTCGCGTGGATGTGGGGTGTGTGGTGTGTGTGTGTGTGTGTGTGTGTGTGTGTGTGTGTGTGTGTGTGTGGTGTATACGTGTGTGTGTGTGTGTGTGTGTGTGTGTGTGTGTGTGTGTGTATACGTGTGTTGTGTGTGTGTGTGTGTGTGTGTGTGGGTGTGGATGTGTGTGTGGATTGTGTGTACATGTGTGTGTGTGTTTTGTGTGGTGTGTGTGTGTGTGTGTGTGTGTGTGTGTGTGTGTGTGTGTGTGTGTTGTGTGTGTGTTGTTGTTGTTGTTATCTTCAATTAAACGTCTGTTCACACTTAGTGATATTAGACGAATGTGTGTGTGTGTGTGTGTGTGTGTGTGTGTGTGGTGTGTGTGTGTGTGTGTGTGTGTGTGTGTGTGTGTGTGTGTGTATACGTGTGTGTGTGTGTGTGTGTGTACGTGTGTGTGTGTGTGTGTGTATGTGTATACGTGTGTGCGTGTACATGTGTGTATGTGTGTTAAACTTGGTATTGCTCACGGCTTAATCGACTGGTCTGTCCGCACCGAGACTAAAGTCACATAAAGTCCACACAACCCATGTCAGATACATCACTGTTGGCCAACTTCACAAACCAGCCATAGAACGAGGGTAGAGCATGGCACTCTTCTTACATCATGTCCCCAGCCACCAAATGACGAAGGCAACTAGCAGCGCCTACACTTTCCACTGCAGCTCCTCGTGCACCTCAGGAACCAGGCAGACAGATCCCGCTACACACACAGGGGGGATGCGTTGTGCCCATCCCAGTGCTCATCATATCATCCCCGTGTCTAGTTTCCATCACAGCATAGTGCAGGGACCACGTCACAGACAGCAGGGGGGAAGAAAAACAAACGAGGAAGACAGAAAACAGTGACGAATGTTAGTGAGGAAAAAGGTCAGGTCCTGATCCAGGACATGAGAAGACAGGTCGGAAGGAAGGAAGGAGGTGACAGGACAGGAGAAGACAGGTAGGAAGGAAGGAGGTGACAGGACAAGAGAAGACAGGTAGGAAGGAAGGAGGTGACAGGACAAGAGAAGACAGGTAGGAAGGAAGGAAGGAGGTGACAGGACAAGAGACAGGTAGGAAGGAAGGAAGGAGGTGACAGGACAAAGAGACAGGTAGGAAGGAAGGAAGGAGGTGACAGGACAAGAGACAGGTAGGAAGGAAGGAAGGAGGTGACAGGACAGGAAAAGACAGGTAGGAAGGAAGGAAGGAGGTGACAGGACAGGAAAAGACAGGTAGGAAGGAAGGAAGGAGGTGACAGGACAAGAGAAGACAGGTAGGAAGGAAGGAAGGAGGTGACAGGACAAGAGAAGACAGGTAGGAAGGAGGTGACAGGACAGGAGAAGACAGGTAGGAAGGAAGGAAGGAGGTGACAGTAGGGAAAGGCAGAAACACAGAGAGTGATCAAAAAACACAAATTGTTTTGCAAATGACTCCCCCCCCCCCCCCCCCACACACACACAAATGTGAATACTATATTTACTCATGCTTTCCATGGAAGATAAGCAATAATTGCAAAAGAGATTGCATCACATAATGATACAGACAGATTCATACTGACAATGTTTAATATTGTTATTCATCTTAATATGATTTATAGTGACTCTATTTAACAGTAGGTGGTGTTCAACAAAACAGGACTTTCAAAAGGCAATGGTACACTTGGTTTCATAACCTATGAAATGGTTGGGGAGCGAGGTGTCAGAGACCTCAGCTTCTCTAGGGACCAGAATTTTGAAGGCAGCGCCCATCTCCCCTCCCTTGCTGCTTTACCTTCCAAGACCCTTAAGAGGTAGGTACCCTTTTACAGCTGAGTGAACTGGGGGATGGTATTGAAGCCAAGGCGCACGACCGGTCACCCATATAAGAGGTGACCACGTCCAACGCTGCTTAACCTTAGCTGGAGGAGGGCCAGTGCTCTGACTGCTGAGCTGTCCCGTCCTCATAATGACTGTATTCAAGATGGTTTAACCTAAACATGATTCATTGCGACCTAATTGAACATTGAATGCAATCAAACTTAACAGCACTGATATTGCTGTCATTCAACATCATCATTTTTAAAGTGTGCAGGATTCATATGATTGACTTATTTCAACATCAATTAAGCAGAATTGATCGTAGCTTAATCCAACATTGACTAGTATTTAAGTTTATTCAACATCAATCATGCTGAACTATTCAGGATTCATATTGACTTAATCTAACATGAACTAAGCAGAACTAATAGTAACTTATCCAAAACTAGTTGGTATTAAGCTAAACAGGATCAATATCGACTTCGTTCAACTTTTATTGTTATTCAACTAAGCAGGAATCATTTTGGCTTTACTCAGCATGAAGCGTTACTCGACAAATCAAAATTTACCGCACCAGAATTTGCAACTACTTCATTCAATATTGATTGGCTTGAATTCGTAATTACTTTATTCGATATCGATTGGCCTGAAACTAAACAGAATTTGTAATGATTTTATTCCACATAAATTGGCATCAAACTAATCAAGATTCGTAATTTATTCAACATAAATTGGCATGAAATTAAACAAGATTCCTAACAATTTTTTCAGCATTAATTGGCCACAAACTAAACAAGATTCGTAATGACTTTATTTGACATTGTAATGACTTTATTCGACATTGATTGACATGAAACTAAACAGAATTTGTAATGACTTTATTCGACATTGATTGACATGAAACTAAACAGAATTTGTCATGACTTTATTCGACCTTGATTGACGTGAAACTAAGCAGAATTTGTAATGACTTTATTCGACATTGATTGGCATCAAACTAAGTAAGACTCATACTGACGTTACTCATCCCTGATCGCCCTGAGAGGAAGAGGCAGCAGTCAGCCTCTCCTGCTGGGTTTCAGCGGTGCCGCACTTAGCCCCTAGCAGACCTGACTGTGGGTGTCCAGTAGCTACTACGTTAAAGGCATGTCCTCAGCGTTCTGTGGACTAAGATACAAATGGCCATGACATGATCTCCCACTTCTCTGTCTCTGCAGACCTCGTCGTGTTTTTGCTCTTTGTTTCTGTGTAATTGCATGCAGAATCAAGTATGTACGCACACACGCGCTTACTTACTTACTTACTTACTCACTTACTTACTTATTTACTTACTTACTTACTTACTTACTTACTTACTTACTTACAAACTTACATACTTGCTTGCCAGCTTACTTATCATATCTCCCACCCACCCACCCACCCTTCACCCCCAACGCACATACACACCCATACAGAGAGAGAGAGAGAGAGAGAGAGAGAGAAGAGAGAGAGAGAGAGAGAGAGAGAGAGAGAGAGAGAGAGAGAGAGAGACAGTGTGGAGAGCACTGTGGAGGGCTGAAAGGATAGCTATTCTGAAGACACACAGCACTGTGGAGGGCTGAAAGGATAGCTATTCTGAAGACACACAGCACTGTGGAGGGCTGAAAGGATAGCTATTCTGAAGACACACAGCACTGTGGAGAGCTGAAAGGATAGCTATTCTGAAGACACAGAGCACTGTGGAGGGCTGAAAGGATAGCTATTCTGAAGACACAGAGCAGACGACAGCCTGCTGGGTTTCTAGAACGGGTATTGCACTGGGAGAGAACGAGGACAGATGGAAAGGTCTGAGAACACAAACTCTGAAGTCACTTTAACACTGTGCACGATAGAGTGGTGTGAGCCACTGAGAGAATTTAAGGGGTCATTGGGCAATGGTGACAGAGGTGCTGTTGCATTCATTCATGCCCAGCATGAAAGAGGTGATGTCACATGGGATAGGGCATCAAACGCAAACGCAATTTTATTTCACGAGGGTAATAGATTAAGTAACAAGACTCGGATCAAATCGGATGACAGTGCGTCGTTTGGAAGCGAGCTGTATTGTATCATGTCATTTTTGTTGTTGTTGAAGTGTGTTGTATTATACTGTGTCCTGTTGTTTACACTGTCGAATGGGGATGTAGATTAACAGGCATTGAGTGTGCAGGTTGTCTTCTCCGCTGCGGTGTCTGTTGCAAAGGACTGTCCTGTGCGCTTGTCACTGGTGAGGTGGCCATGCCATGCCCGTACCAGTCAGTCCTTCATCCAGAACTCTGTCCCCGTGTGCAGCCTCCACACAGCGCTTTGTCCAAACGTCAGAAATCATCTCCCTGTCATCCCCTGTGGGATGCTGGGAGTCTGTTGGTTTAAATAGCATTATGGAAATTCTACTATAGAAAAAAGAAAAACAAATGCAGAAGTAATGGAAATGGCTGGATACAAGAGATCCCTTCTCAACACCATCAGAGAAAGACAGCTCAAATTTTCCGGCCATGTAATCAGGGCTGACGGACTAGAGAAACTGTTATGGAGTGGCAAAATATGTGGAAACAAGAGAAGAGGAAGACTACGCACAAAATTCACAGACAGCTTAAACAAATTCGCAACGAATAAAGAGGGCACCAACAATGAGCTCATGAGAGGGACCGAGAACAGGGAAGAATGGAGAGCCATGATTGTCGATGTCTGCAGGACCAGACCGGACACTTGAAGAAGACTCTAGAAATGTCCTCTTTTCTATCAATCTCTTTGCTTCTCCTTTGTCTCTTTTCTTCCTGTCACCTCTGTCTTGCCTATTGTCTATCTTATTGGTCCATTCTCCTGCATTTTTTTCCAGAAAGAATTCAAAGGTAACAATTCTTTCTTATGCCGAAATTCGGATACGCTGGGCCTGACTTGTCATGCGCTTAACGGCAGCGTGACGCATTTTTGCTCATAATCATAACGGACAACAATAGTTGCTGTCTGAGCGTTCGACGAAGAAGAACAGCAAGAAGGATCCCTCTTTTATACAAGAGTAGGCCAAGCGTGGCTGCTACTGGCATGGATGACACTGCTTTGCCCAGCATTCAATTACCATCTAAAGGGAATGGACTCTGCCGTTTTCCATGTTTAACTTCCCTATATCATACTGCCTGGAGACGTCAGCGCATTGCCTCCAAAACTTCTCAAACAGTCAGATCAGTCAAGTCATGCATATCCGAACGACTGATTTCTCATAGCTGAGGAGAAGAAAATGTAAGGCGCAGAGGGCTGCGTGATAAACAGCAGCCAAAAGAGGAAAGGAAAAACAAAACAAAACAAAACAAAACATCACAAAACACAACACAGAAAGCAAAACGAAACCAAAAAAAAGAACGCAGATTTCCACAACAGCAACAATGCCGAGAAGTAAGGACACCGTCGCTACTGCGAGATGTGGAACTTCTGGCATCTATCTGCAGGGAGAAAGAAGCGGGCACAAGAAACAAGGCCATCGCCTTTCATAAATAGAGGGGAGGCATACCTCCACCAAATGACATGTTTTAACAGGATGATTGATAGAATCTGATCGTGACATTGTCATATGCCAGGCCAGTTTACTGTAGACTGCACCCGGCAAAAAGGGTTGTAAAACTTTAAAGACGCAAAAACAGCCACAAAGTGTAGGATAATTAAACTATAGGATAATTATAATTGCACGCCGTGAAAAAAACAACAACACTGCACACGAAAGGAAAGATGTGACTGAAGCTGGATACAGGCAGTAGGGGGGGGGGGGGGGGGGGTGGGGAGGGATAGGAGGGAAGATACTGGAGGGAAATCAAAGCACCATGGATTCTCTCACACACACACACACACACACACACACACACACACACACACACACACACACACACACACACGCGCGCGCGCCGCACGCACGCACGCACGTACGCACACACGCACGCATAAACATTGATTTCTCTCTCTCTCTCTCTCTCTCTCTCTCTCTCTCTCTCTCGCTCTCTCTGTCTCCTCACATACACACACACGCTCGCGCGCGCCCACGCACGCACACAAATATTCTCTTTCTGCCTGTATCTCTGTCTCTCTGTCCCTGTCTCTCTGTCCCTGTCTCTCTGTCTCTGTATCTTATATATTTTCCTGAGATAGGGAGAGAAACAGAGACAGAGGGATAAGTATATTCATAAATCCTCTTATGTTCTATTGCCTACTTTTACTTAAATGTAAGGCATATATTTGCCTTGACATGAAACCTACTGATGACGTGCGCGCGCACCTGTGTGTGTGTGTTGTGCGTGTGTGTGTGTGTGTGTGTGTGTGTGTGTGTGGTGTGTGTGTGTGTGTGTGTGTGTGTGTGTGTGTGTGTGTGTGTGTGTGTGTGTGTGTGTGTGTGTGTGTGTGTGTGTGTGTGTGTGTGGTGGTGTGTGTGTGTGTGTGTGTGCGTGCGAATCATTATGTCATTGTTTTCCTTTAAATGTTGTGCATTATTTTCTTTTGAATCTGGGGCATATGTTTTGATGTAGTTTGCTATTGGTAGTACTGCTCCTTCCCCGTAATGGTGATAGCAGTTCTTTCTTCCTCCCCCTTCACCAAGGTATTGTGATTTCTATAGTGCTTTATTCTGTGGATGGATGGTGGTGGGAGGATGTTTTCAGTCGCTTGACTCGTGATGTTCTCTTGTTTGCTACTTGCTTATTCGCATCTCTTTATTATTATCATCATTTGAATGTTTATTTCTTATTTTTGATTCTGTGTGTGATTTTAAAATATATTTTGTTACTGTTTATTCTTTTCTTATTTTTTGTTGTTCATTATTGTTATTGTTGTCTTTTGGGGATTTTTCAAATCATCACTGTTGTTGCTTTTAGTTAGTTTCTTGTTATAATAATAATGATAATAATAATAATAATAATAATAATAATAATAATAATAATAATAATAATAATAATAATAATAATACATGAGATTTATATAGAGCTATATCTTGCAAAAAACAAATCAAAGCGCTTTCATTCATCCTACTCATTCACATGCAGCCAGTTACAATTAATAATTTTTACAAATTTTATCTTCATGCTATTCCTGATAAGGGCGGAGACTGGATGTAAAAAAGCACGTGGGTGTTTATTCATTATCCTCAAAATAAAAGATTTGACTTGACTTGACTTGACTCTGCTGTATCGCAGAGACCAATGTTGGGAATAACCTGACTTTTGCTTCCTTACTGTGCGCTGGTGGTGACTTGTTCACACACACACACACACACACACACACACACAAACACCACACACACACACACGCACACACAAGTCATTTGACTTTGTCTTCAGTCGCATTGCACTGCAGAACATGCTGTTGCTTGGGACTGGATCGGATTGGATTGAACTGCGTGCGTCTGTGTTGTATTGTACTGATTATATTGCATTGCATCGTGTTGTCATTGTGTGGCATTATATTGTACACTGATTGCATTGCTCTGTATATATATATATATATATATATATATATATATTATTATTATTATTATTATAGTACATATAAATAATACTGTATTGTATTGCCGTGAACAACTTTGCGTAAATGTCAGCGGAAAGCAGGGAGAAAAACGTAACTATCATTTGCCCAAGCGG
Source organism: Rapana venosa (assembly GCA_028751875.1). NCBI lineage: Eukaryota > Metazoa > Mollusca > Gastropoda > Neogastropoda > Muricidae > Rapana > Rapana venosa. The sequence goes on along the minus strand of CM054151.1, from coordinate 58,462,341 downwards.
ATTTGTTGACGGGTGAGAAAGGGATTTCCCTGCAGACTTCTCCAATGCTCCTCGCTAGCTCTTGTTGCTGCTGCAGTATTTCTTTGGTTTACAGGCAGTAACTAACTAGTCTGTCTGTCTGTCGCACAGGGCAGAAGGAACTCCAGCTGCTCCAGTCTGGTCCTGATGCTGTAGCACTACCATCAGCACCACAGAGAGAGAGAGAGAGAGAGTGAGAGAGAGACAAAGACAGAGAGATGCGGTCAGGCAGACGCTCAGGCAGAGAAGGAGAGACAGAGCGAGAGAGAGAGAGAGGCAGAGAGAGGTAAAGAGAGACAGACAGAGACAGACAGACAGAGAGAATGACAGACAGACATACAGACATGCATGCATGCATGCAGGGATGCAAGCAGACAGACAGAGACGTGAAACAGAAAGAGAGAGAGAGAGAGAGAGAGAGAGAGAGAGAGAGAGAGAGAGAGAGAGAGAGAGAGAGAGAGGAGAGTGAGAGAGAGAGAGAGTGAGGTGGGGGGGGGGGGGGTATTGACATAAAAAATGATGTGCTGAGTAACTGGGTAAGGCAGGATCCACATCCTATTTGTCAGATGTGAAAGAGGAAAATAAATACTGCTAGAATCCCCAAAGTTTCCCGTCAGGATTATCTGTACTTGTATGCACCCAGTGTTGTCCACAAGGGCCAGCATGTGTGTTGTTTTCAGATTGATACGGTTGCTCCTCTTGGTCTGGTCATGTTCCTGTGTCCGTCAGTGGTGTGCGTGTGCACGATACGCTTCATAGCGCTCGTCGTTCTCGGCAGAAAGTCATCATTTGTGAGAATCGAACACACGATCGCTGTGTGTGCATGTGTATCTATCAAACTGCACACTCTACATAACAACTCCGAAGGCAAATCACTAAACAGATTCAAGACTCAAGAATACTTTATTATCTCAATAGAGAAATTATGAGTAGCATTTTAAAATTACACAATATGCTTTAAACAATATATGCACAAAATATAACACATATAAAAGTTGACAGCACTTGATGTCACACCCATTTACACACACACACACACACACACACACACACACACATACACACACATGCACGCACACCCACACACACGCGCGCACTCGCACGCACACACGCGTCCTCTGT
>CM054151.1:58413701-58456201 GCA_028751875.1 Rapana venosa | reverse complement strand
CTTTTTTTAATCAAGACATCTATATATGAAAATAATGATAATATGTATCGCATACATAGAAAAAAGAACAATGATAATACATACAAATCAAACAAAAGAAAAATAATACATGCACACGTAGGATAAAAAACCTAAACAATGTTAAACCATTCGAATCAAACAAATCCTGTAAAAAGACATCCACCAAAAACAAACAAATAACCAAATCAACCAAACCTAACCAAACAAACCAAACCAAAACAAAAAGACACCAAAAAACCAACCAAACAAAAACTAAATAAAGCAAAGAAAAAGATATAACAACTACAACACACACGCGCGCGTATACCAACACACACTCACACACGCACACACATACACACACGCGCGCGCGCGCATGTCTATATGTGTGTGTTAACATTGCCTGTGGATGGGACAGAAGGGAAGAGGAGGGGTGAAGAGGAGGCACGCTACACTGAAGAGATGTATGTGCACGTCTTTGCACAGTACTGCGCTTATCTGAACTGTGTCGGTTTGTTGAATCTGTATGGCTGAATCCATGGAAATAGCAATGTTATTGCTTATCCAATGCACTACCTGGAAATAAACATCTACCTTTTATTTTGACACACGCTAACAGTCACTTCCACACACACACACACACACACACACACACAGTTCTGTTTTTCTTTTTTCCCCCGAGAATATGAATAAGCACTCGTGTAATAAACTAGAATGTATCTTTTTATTGACAGAACCAAATATTAGTATTGGTATGGCATGTGCTTGGTTGCGTCTAGTCCCTGTGTACATGCGATTTGGTAAATTTTGTTATCTGTTCCCACCGTTACACAATGACCTACTCACCTGAAAAACGGGAGAGGTTTTAACGTATGCGCAAGATGGTCGAAGTGCGGCTTATAGTGTCATGCGAAGGGCTTTCGGAGAAATAGAGTCCGACTGACTGACTGACTGGCTGTCTGTTTCAGTTTATTTCAGTACTGCTGTAACTTTGTTTTACATTGTTTAGATCTCTCGATCTCTCTGTCTCTCTCTCTCTCTCTGTCTTTCTCTCTCTGCCTCTCTCTGTCTCCCCCCCCCCCTCTCTCTCTCTCTCTCTCTCTCTCTCTCTCTCTCTCTCTCTCTCTCTATCTATCTATCTATCTGTCGATAAATACATACATACATACATACATCTGCATATAATTTGAATGACTATCTGTCTATCTATATATGAATATATATATATATATATATATTATTATATTTATATTATTGTCTATATATGAATGAATATATACACATATACTATATAAATGATAGCGATATATATATATATATATATATATATATATATATATATATTATATAATTGTATGTATGATCGCATGCATGACTATAGATAGATAGATATATATATATGGCAGCTTTGGTAGGCCACAAGAATATCTTTTCATTATACGGGCTGCAATAGACTCTTCTAAATTATAGAGCGTCTTGCTGTTAGGTACGACAGAGGGAGGGTGAGAGAGGTGTCAATCACCACCACCTTCTTTAAAGTGTTCTCAACCAAACCACAGGCATGGTCCTTACTCCATAACTTCTCAAACACCCCCTTTAAACATTTTTTTTCTGTAGTGAATTTTTTAAAGACAAAAATGATTTTTCTTATGAGAATGAAGTCGTATCTGGTTCCCTGCACTTGTTACTCCCCACTCCATTTTCTCAATTATAGAATTAATCAAGTGGGCGATAGCATCAACTCTGAGATCCAGCGTCCACTGCCCCTGTCAGCCCTGACGGTGTCTAGCTGTGTAACGTGGGGGTCATGGCTGTTGTCCAGCTGAGAATACAGGCCCACAGGCCGGGAGAGGGCAGGCTTTACCATCCCCCTGTTTCCTTGTTCTCTTGAAAGGATCCCCGAAAATAAGGCACAAATAGTCACTAGCTGCTTACTTTCTTTTATATATATAAAAGACTTTTTTTTCTGTTATAGATATATATATATTTCACTTTGTGTGGTATATATATTTCACTTTGTGTGGTATATATATTTCACTTTGTGTGGTATATATATATATATATATGTATATATTTCTTTTTATATATATATATATATTTCACTTTGTGTGATATATATATATTTTATATTATATATATATATATATATATATATATATATTATATATATATATATATATATATATATATATACACGTTTATTTTAAGCAATTAAAAAACATTCTACAAATACTCACTACCTGTTTATTTTCTTATATATTTTTTCTACGTTTATTTTAAGCAATTTAAATAAATTCTCCTGTTGCTAGTAGCGGTGGCGGGCCACACGAATATCTTTTCTTTATAAGGACTGCAATGGACACTGGTCAGTTCTGCAAAGTGCTTCCTGTCAGGTGGTAGCACAGAGGATGGGGAGTGAGTGAGGTCTGTGTCGCCGCTGGGATAGACAGCTCCAGCCAGAGCGGAAACTGGAGCCAGCAGGTCAAGCCAAAGGCGTGGCTCTACTGAACAGTGCCTCCTGCAGTGACGTCATGGCTCTACTGAACAGTGCCTCCTGCAGTGACGTCATGGCTCTACTGAACAGTGCCTCCTGCAGTGACGTCATGGCTCTACTGAACAGTGCCTCCTGCAGTGACGTCATGGCTCTACTGAACAGTGCCTCCTGCAGTGACGTCATGGCTCTACTGAACAGTGCCTCCTCCTGCAGTGACGTTCATGCTCTACTGAACAGTGCCTCCTGCAGTGACGTATGGCTCTACTGAACAGTGCCTCCTCTCGTGACTCCATGCTCTACCTACATCCTCTCCTGCGTCGTCTACTCAGCGCTCATCTCTTCTGTCTTTTTTACCATCTTCTCTCTCCACACAATATTTCTCGGGAAATGTCTTGTACTGGTTTCTCCTGCATCTGCTTTTCCTCTCATCTACCTTTCTCTCTCTCCTCCTCTCTCTCTCTCTCTCCTCCCCTCCCTCCCCACTCTCTCTCTCTCTCTCTTCTTTTGAAAAAAAAACCCTGCATGCGCTTATGTTTTGTTTGTTTTATTGTCAAGAGTTGAGATGAAAACAATTATTGTGCTTAGTCTATTACCTTTAGTAAATAAAATTCGTTCTCGTTTTTCCTCTACGCATATACACAAACATTCATCTGCTTCATAGCGAAAACCACACTTTCTTTACCCATTCCAGTTTGGTTTTCGGCCTAAGCGTTCTTTGTCACACAACCTTAGCAAGAATGTGTAGCAAGGCTCTCAGCGCTAAATCCATACAGACACACTTGAGAGTGGTGTTTTCAGAAACTGTCGGTAGTTCTCTCTATCCACCACCCTGTCCTTGCAATGATACCGTGGTCAAACAGGTGCCGCACCTTGTGTTTAGGCGTGGTCATAATCCGTATAAGACATCCAAATGGCAGCCCATCACACCGAACTATGCAACACTCTCTTTAAATGAGATTTGCTTTCTCAATGTCTACAGTGAAATGAAACATCAACTCCGATATGATAAAACGTGTCTTTCACGCTCATATAATATAGTGTCTCATTATATTATGCATCAACAATTAATTAATAATAATAATAATAATAATAATCAAATAAATAATAAATAATAATAATAATAAAATAATAATAATAATAATAATAATACCACCAATCATCATTAAGATGATGATGATAATGATGAGGATGATGATGAGGATGACGACGACGACGACGATGATGATTATGATGAGGAGGAGTGGGAGGAGGAGGAGGAGGAGGAGGAGGAGGAGGAGGAGGAGGAGGAGGAGGAGAATAATAATAATGGAAATTCCCCGCGCACTTTCTACCCTTTTCTAGGAGTAGCACAAAGCACTTTACATCAGCGCTATATAAATTCCATATATTATTATTATTATTATTATTACATTATAACAACAACAGTAACAAAACGTCTACAGCAATACACTCAAATACGTATATACTGCTGCGACTTCCACAAAACTGATTGAATTCTCCACTGTAGAGCAGTCAGACTTATTCCACCAGACCTGCCTGTGACATCAGGTGAAAAACTCAAGAAAGCGACACACACACCACACACACACAAAACACACACACACACACACACACTAAATATATATATAATAAAACATACAAATCACACATATATATATATATATATATATAACACACTATACAACACACACATATATATATATATATATATATATATATATATATATATATATATATATATATATATATATATATATATATATATAACACAACACAGACTAGATAGGGTAAAGTGCTCAGTCAAGTGGGAGCTTCATGTCAGATATCCCGGAGTTCAAGCAGTCCTAATATTATTCCACAGAAGAAACTGTCATGACTTATCCGTTACCAAATAGAATCAGAGTTCGCTGTGTTAGCGGGTTTACCAGGTTAGTGTATATTGATGACATAATTTTATTAATTGATTTATGATTTTATTGATTTATTGTATGTTATGAGAAGACAACAATCAGACAGATAGATAAACTACCTACAGTCAAGAAAGCAGCCTTCATGGTACAGATATCGACGCATGACGTATCAAACTGTCCTAGTTCCTTTTATATTATTATTATTCAAACCACAAGCAAAGGAACTGTTCATACCGTCGTCTATCCCGCTTACCCCACCATGACCTGCAGAGTTCGCTGTGTTAGGCACGGCTTGTAGCCCAGGTGAGTGTCACTGTTTGGGAGATGAATAAAGTGTTTGAGTAGAATTGAATTTAATGGAATTGTAGGTTCGCTTTATCTGGCTCATGTTATGGAATGCTTTTCCAACACAGTTGCAAACTTCTTCTTCCTTTCAACAGCTAATAAAGCAAACACGAGCTTTTCTCATGTCAAAAATTTAGCAATTTGTTTTCTGGTTTTTGCTTGTTGATTGGTGGTGGTTAACAAGAAAGACAAAAGACTACACAGAGAAATCAGTGTGCATTCTACCCTCTGCTGCAGTTGTGAAATATAATTGGGAGGGGGGGGGAGAGGGGGGGTGATGGGGGGGTGGATTTTGGAGGGGGGGGGGGGGGTGTTGGTTTCTGATCCCTTTCATAATGTTGTTACTGACTGTTTTGATGCACGTCTGGTGATGACAGATTGTACGGCTACAGCTGGCCTTCAATTTGTAACGGTCGTTCCTTCGGACATTAATTTATCACGTCATTCATTCAGTTAGTCAGCCAGTCAGTCAATCAGTTAGTCAGTCAGTCATTCAGTCATTAATTTATCACCTTAATCATTCACTCATTCGTTTCATTCATTCATTCATTCAGTCAGTCAGTCAGTCAGTCAGTTAGTCAGTTATTCAGTTATTAATTCATCATCTCATTCATTGACTCTTTGATTCATTCAGTCAGTCAGTCAGTCACTCATTCTCTCAGTCACTCAGTCAGTCATCATACATTACTTCATCCTCTCATTGATTGATTCATTCATTCGTCATTCATTCATTCATTTATTTATTCTCTCTCTTTTTCTTGCAAACTGCACCTAAACAAATAAATCTGTTAAACACTATCCAATGCATGAACAAATGAACAAACATTCACATGGACAGACAAAAGTAGAGATGCATACAAACAAAGCAACACACACGCGGACAGAGAGGACGAAGAACAGAGGAGAAAACAAACAAACAAACACACCAATAGACCCTCTCCAAACAAGAGAGAGAGAGAAAAAAAATTAATGCGGGGGGCTGAGAGAAATATTGTGGCGACGCCTCCCCCCCCCCCCCCCCCCCCCCCCCCCCCAGGGGAAGCAAAAGCAAGATGTCCTGAATGTGGCCTTCATTTGAACATTCTCCCGCTGAAGAGTGATATCAGATGGAGAGAGAGAGAGAGAGAGAGAGAGAGAGAGAGAGAGAGAGAGAGAGAGAGAGAGAGAGAGAGAGAGAGAGAAAAGAGCGGAGACAATGACAATGACAAATTCTTTCATTTCGAAGATAATGAATAAGCACTCATGTGCTTTTTTACATCCAGTCCCCGTTCTTAGGGATACATCTTAATAATAACCCAAAACTCATACTCTCACACAGTAGAAACAAGGGGAAAAACATTTTTAAAAACAAAGAAATAAAAGAAAACCCCAAACTGTCTTGAGAATTATATATTTAGTATTATCCCTGAAACACACACACACACACACACACACACACACATACACACGCGCGCGCACACACACACACACACACACACACCGTCTCTCTCTCTCTCTCTCTCTCTCTCTCTCTCTCTCTCTCTCTCTCCTTTTTTTCTGACTGCATGGGTTTTTATTTTTTTGTCGTTTCTTTCTTTCTTGTTTTTATTGTGTGAGTGTATGGGTATTGAGTTATTTCATTATCATGACATATAATTTGAACGAGTATAATCAAAAGGAGTGTTGATGGTGATCGTGTACTGTTTTGAGAATTATATATTTATTATTATCTCTGAAATACACACACACACCCTCTCTCTCTCTCTCCCTCCCTTTGTATTGTTTTGCTATAGTTACAGTTGTTGTGTATCCTGATGAAGGACGTATTCATACTTTATATTTTCAATATTTTATTGGGCTTGTCGGCTGTACTTGAGTTCTAGTGAATGCCCTATTTCAATATTTTATTGTTACGTGTAACAATTATGTGTACCATTTTACAATGTGTAGATTTTCATTTTTATGACTTTATAAGTTTGGATTTTTTTTTGGTTTTTCTCTTATCCTTTTTCTTTTTTTCTTTTTTTTGTCCTTGTTTTTGGTTTTTTTGGTGGGCTTTTTGTTGGGTTTTTTTGTTTCTTTTGTTTGTTAGAGAGGTTTTTTTATATATCGAGGATAATGGAATAAGCACTCATGTGCTTTTTTACATCCAGTCCCCGTGTGTATGGGGTTTCACGGACGTCGGTTTATAGTCTCATCCGAAGGACTTTTGGGGAGAGTGGAGTCTGCACTGAGGTTAAATCCAGGGGAAACTATCCCTTGAACGGGGTTGGGTGGGGGGGGGGGGAGAGAGAGAGAGAGAGAAGAGGAGAGAGAGAGAGGAGAGGAGAGAGAGAGAGAGAGAGAAGGAGAGAGAAGAGAGAGAGAGATAGAGGAGAGAGAGTAGTAATAATTTTGTCTGTGTGTCTCTTTCTTGAGGAGGAAGGAGAAACTACGTGTGAGTCATTGGCTATGTTGTTACATAATAAGAAATTATAAAACATAAACATATGAATGAAATTAAAATCCTAAAGTGGAGCTATCCGAAATTGCTGAACTATGCGTACAATGCAAAGCATAGAGACACTAAAGATAGGTTATACTAGTTTCACGTTGACTCATGCAGCAGCAGTTGGCCATTATGACGATGACCTATGCTGGGCTTGTGTCAGCCAGTGGGCTGTCAGTGATGTGACTGATGTCTGAATGTCTCTTAGTGCTTGTGCCATGCAACCCGTCTTGCACCAAAGCTGACATCAATAATAATAATAATAATAATAATAATGTATGGAATTTATATAGCGCTGAATCTTGTAAAGCAACAAATCAAAGCGCTCAGATTTTATTTCATACCATGTAAGTACATCAAGTAAGTGGATCGGTGGTCTAGAGGTAACGCGCCTGTCTAGAAAGCGAAAAGTCCGGGTCTGAAGTGTGCGGCGGTTCGTACCCCGTTTGGACCGGAAATTTTTCCCCTATCCATTAGACCATGAGTGGTGGTCTGGGCGCTAGTCTTTCGGATGAGACGATAAACCGAGGTTCCGTGTGTTACACGTAATTATTTAGCGCACGTAAAAAAACCCACGGCAACAAGAGAGTTGTCCCTGGCAAAATTCTTAGAAAAAAGCTACTCTGATAGGGAAACAAATACAGCTGCAGAAAAAAAAAAGGGTGAAAGGGTGGCGCAGCGCTAAGTGGCGACGCGTTCTCCCGCTCTCCCCGGGGAGAGCAGCCCGAATTTCACGGAGAGAAATCTGCCGTGACTTAAAGTGGTATGAAATAAAATCTGAGCGCTTTGATTTGTTGCTTTACAAGATTCAGCGCTATATAAATTCCATACATTATTATTATTATTAAGAAGGGGGTTTCAAACCTGCTGGCTGGATCATCACCATGACTGTACATACAGCAGAGAGGAGTCAGGCCTATGACTGCCATTCTTCTCAGTTCTCTGACTGCCAGTGTTCTCAGTTCTCTGGTTGTAATTGTCAAGAGTGCAGTCAATATATATATAGAATTAGATATATATATATATGTATGTGTGTGTGTGTGTTGTGTGTGTGTGTGTGTGTGTGTGTGTGTGTGTGTGTGTGTGTGTGTGTGTGTTTAATTATTATTCTTTTATATCGAGGATAATGGATAATGGAAGAAGCACTTATGTGATTTTTTTACATCCAGTCCCCGTGTGTATGCGGTTTTGTAAGTTCTGTCATCTGTTCCCACCGGCACACAATGGCCTACTCTTACGAAAAGCGGAACAGGATTTAACGTGTGCGCAAGATGTTCTGCGTGTGTTCGCACACAGGGCCTCGGTTTATAGTCTCATTCGAAGGACGCGCGCGTGTGTGTGTGTGTGCGCGCGCCCACGTGCGTGTGTGTGTATGTGTGTGTGTGTGCGCGCGCGCGTCATTAGATGTATATGTGCGTATTGCACACATGAGCAAGATCATGAAAATAAGTATATGTCTCGTTTATGGGTTAAAATGATCTTTGAATGTTTGGATGTGTGTGTATATATATACACATATGTATATATATATATATATATATATATATATATATATATATATATATATATATATATATATATATATATAGATATTTATTTATATATATATAATGATATTGATATAGATATAGATATGTTTATATATCTTTCTAGTCAATGGTCCTTACAACATTGTATTCATGTATGTGTGTGTGTGCGCGCGCGTTCGTGCGTTCGTGCGTTCGTGCGTGTGTGTGTGTGTGTGTGTATGTGTGTGTATGTGTGTGTGTGTGCGCGCGCCATTTTTATTTAAGTTATTCTGGAATGTTTAAATCAACATGAAATGTAGCTTTCTTGCGTCGTTTTGAGAATATCATCATCATCAACCATTACACCCAGTGGTGTATAGGGCAGCAACAAAGCGCTTCCACTCCTGCCTATCCTGGGCCAACCTAGTCACTGATCCCCAAGAGTGCTGCATGGCCTTCATCTCACTTTCTACAGTGCTCCTCCACGTTGCTTTTGGTCTTCCTTTCTTTCTCCTTCTTTCTGGGGTCTAGTGCAATGCTGTTCTTGTGATTGACTGTGGGTCTCTTCGGAGGATGTGCCCATTTTGAGAATATGCTTCATATTAATTAATGTGCCTGTCAGTATTGTGACTGCCCTTCATGGGATGATCAAAGTGTTTTTGACTTGATGTGACTTTTCTTGACCTCGGAGACCGGCTATAAAATAGAACCAAATCCTCCGTTTAAGCAGATAGTTTGCAGTCAGTCAGGGTTTAGTGTCGGCTGTTAAGGTTTTCCAGATAAAGCCAAGAAAACGACCGAGGTGAAGTGTTGACATCTCAATCATCACCATCAGCTGACGGAGCAGAAGTCAACTGCACCTTTCTTTCCATCATGATGGCTGTTGCTGATCACATGATGGCCATAATTTCTACCCCCGGCAGCCGTCCGTTTCGTTCCATTAAACCTAATTTCTACCATGGTGTAGATGGTTTTCATCATGACAAACCTACTTTGCATCAGCATGAACGCAATCACAACACATGCAAATGTAATTTTCATAATAACGAACATAAGTACGTTGCTCCTGGTACAAATTATGCACTGCAAGCAACGTGATTTCCACCAAGAGAACTGTTATATATATATATGTTGTTGTTTTTTAATTCCACTACAGATAATTTCCCCATGAGTTTACCTCATGGTTCACTTAGGTTTTGCTCTGCGGAACATAATTTCCGCCGTCAGGGGTATAATCCTCTCCATGATCAGCATCTGTTCACCAGGTTTGACAAGGGTTTTTTTCCTCATTTCTTCGTTTTTCTTTGTTTATCTATTTGTTTGTTTTTTAAGGGGTTTTCTTGCCTCGACAAACCCAATCTCTACTTCGACTACACCCACTTGCCGCCGTCACAGCAAACACGCTCCGCTAAAGTCAACGCCGTGTTCACACAGCAGACTTGATTTGTCAGCAATACCAACGACCTTCCATCGCAGAAAGTATAACTGAAGACTGATTTTCACACATGAATAATTGTTGTTGTTTGTTGTTTGCTGTTGTTGTTATTGTTGTTATCATTGTTCCTGTTTTAGCCATTGCTGTTTTTGTTTGTTTGTTGCTGACTTAAGCAGAAACTGTGTATAGAAGTACTGTCATTTCGTGCTAAAATTTAAAAAAAAACAACGGGGAAAAAACAAAACACACAAATCTGAGAAAAGGTTTTGACTACGTTTCAGTTATTACTTTAAAATTGATTTGTGATACATTGTATTGTATTGTAATGTAATGCAATGTATGATTATATAGTGCACGATAATGTACTTTATTATAATGTAGTGTAGTGTAGTGTAGTGTAGTGTAGTGTAGTGTAGTGTAGTGTAGTGCAGTGTAGTGTAGTGTAGTGCAGTGTAGTGTAGTGTAGTGTAGTGTGTAGTGTAGTGTAGTGTAGTGCAGTGTAGTGTAGTGTAGTGTAGTGTAGTGTAGTGTAGTGTAGTGTAGTGTAGTGCAGTGTAGTGTAGTGTAGTGTAGTGCAGTGTAGTGTAGTGTAGTGTAGTGTAGTGCAGTGTAGTGTAGTGCAGTGTAGTGTAATGTAGTGCAGTGTAGTGTAGTGCAGTGTAGTGTAGTGTAGTGCGGTGCAATGCAGTGCAGTGCAGTGCAGTGAAGTACAGTGCAGTGTGGTGTAGTGTGTTGTATTACTACACTACACTACACTGCAATACAATACAATAACTACAATGTATTACAGTACATTAGAGAGTACAATACAATATAATACAGTGGAATGTAGTGCATCACAGTACAGTGCAGTAATAAATAAAGTACACTATAGAATAATACAATGTGCCATAATACATTACAGTAACATACAATGAATAGGTCTACAATATAATAAGTACAATATAGTACAATGCAAAACAGAGTAACACATCACAAAGTAATACATTTCGGTACAAACAATACGATGCAAAATAATATAATACAAAAAAATGCAATACGATGAAATACTTGCTGTTTAATGCATTACAACACCATATGAATGAAAACGATACGAAACAAAAGACTACTGTAAAATATAGTACAATATCATATAAAACATTTTATTAAAAAACAGTGCATGTTAAAACGCAATGTAATATTTCATAATTAGTATATAAGGATAATACAGCATAACACAACACAATACAGCACGATACAAAAACCACAGTACAATAGGACAGAATACAATACAAAACAATATAATACAATACAATACAACACAACAACGCAACACGAGACACTACAACACAACACAACACAATACAGTACAAAGCGATACAATACAGTAGCATAATTATCGTGTTGCAATGTAGCGCAGTGCAAAATACAGCCAGACAACACACTGCAGGATACTTTACAATCCCAAGCATCACAATGACAAGACATCATCTTTGAAATCCAACACAGTGCAAACACTTGCACTATAGATCACAAGCGTTTGTTATGATTCCCAATTAATAGTCCGTTAAGATATCATAAAATGCTACATAAATTTGATAATGTGCTCGTTACTGGTTTCATTTTTGGTTATGTATTTATTCGTCTGTTTGTTTATTTTGTTCGTTTATTTAGTATCCATACGTTTTAGTCAATCATTGTCTCATTTACTTACTTATTAGTTATTAATTAACTTAATCACTTGTTTCTCTATTTTTTTTCTATTTCCCTATTTTTTTTCTTCTCAACCACAATGGAAAAAAACAACAACTTTACTTGCATGTCCACACATCTCAAGTACGTGTGTGCCAGCGTCAGCGCGTGCGCTCGCGCGTGCGCACGCATGCACACTCACACACATACACACACATGCACGCACGCACGCACGCACGAACGCACGCACGCATAGACACACACACACACACACACACACACACACACATTCAGTACATGCAGGCCTGTAGGCGAACAAGAGGGTAAGGGAAGAAGACTGGTAGAGAGGGAGGGGAAAACAGAGAAAGAAAAAAGGAGGAAAGAGGGGGAAACAGGGGGAAAGCGGGGAAAAAGGAAGCAGGAAAAGAGATGGGGAGGGAGAGAGATAAAGGGGAGAGAGAAAGAGAGACAGACAAACAAATAGAGACAGCAACAAAGAGACAGGCAGGGAGATGAAAAGAGACAAAAAGACAGACGGGTAAAGACAGAGAAACAGAGAGACTTAATGCTCAGAGACACAGAGAGACAATGACAATGACAATGACAAATTCTTTTATTTCAAGGATAATGAATAAGCACCCATGTGCTTTTTTACATTTAGTCCCCGCCCTTAAGGATATATATGATAATAAAATAAAATAAAGCCCATAGCAATACACTTACACAGTTTACGAAAAAAATCTACACAAAAATCCCCACAAAAATCACCGAAGAGAGAGAGAAAAAAAGTAGCAGAGAGAGAGAGAGAGAGAGAGAGAGAGAGAGAGAGAGAGAGAGAGAGAGAGAGAGAGAGAGAGAGAGAAGAGGAGAGAGAGACAGAGAGACAGAGAGAGACAGAAGAGCAGAGAGAGACAGACAGACAGACAGACAACAGACAGACAGACAGACAGACAGAGTGTCAAATCATTCTTTTATTTCGAGGATAACGAATAAGCACTCACGTACTTTTTACATCAAGTCCTCGCCCTTATCAGGAATAACATCAAAACAAAGTAACAACCAAAAAACTAACTGAAAACAACAACAATAACAAAACAAAAAAGAAAAAAAATGAAACTAAAGAGACAGAGACAGAGACACAGAGAGAGAGAGAGAGAAAGAGAGAGAGAGAGATAGAGATGCCTTTTGAGTAAGGAATTTACTGTTAAAGAAGATAGTTGTCAGAGCAAAATTCTCCCCCTTCCCCTTCCCAATCAGCCACACGTGACGTAAAGTCTAAAGGTATGCACACAAATGATGACGTCCTTTGTGGTAGCTGTGATACCCAATGGAAGAATTTTTAGTTTTAAAGCAAAAAAAGCAAAAACAAAAATCCCGAAGATAAACCAACCAAAAATAAACTGCGTAAAAACAAAATCCTGGGTGAGACGATCTTTAAGAAACTGACGAAAAATAATTCGTTGAAGTGAGCAGAACATAAGAAATCTGAGGAAAACGGTTCAGTGTTTGAATCGTTGTGCTGAGGAATCTGTATTATGTGATGATTGAAATTATGGGGCGATGAATGCAAAATGCGCGTAGTTGGGCTGAGGCAGGCCGAATTCCAGACATCTGTTGGGAATACTTTCATGACGGAAACAAGTATGAGCAATGCGCCGAAAAGAGTGATCTGTGAAGAAAAAACTGATTGAAACCTTGTTGGTAGTAATTCATTGATCGAAACAACTTGGGAGCAGTGGATTAAAACTGGTTAACCATTGAAACTCTGTGTAAAAGAGGAGCTGGGAGTAAAGGGTTGGTGGAGATGATGGGTGAGCAAGTCTTGCAAATAGAACTAAATGGTTGATGATAGAATATGATACATCTCTTGGACATGATTTATGGTCGAGTCTGCACATTACACATCTGAAAGTAGTTAAGCAGTTGAGAAAAAAAGTGAGAGGTTATTGGGAATATATAGCGCTTGTAGAGGCTTGGTGTAAGAAACTAATCGAAATAACGACAAAGTTAAGATGATATGTCAGAAATCTCTTGGTTATCATCCTAAAACTGACACAAAGTGTAAAAAGTCGGTAGAGATTAATCTACATTTGAAACATAATATGATAAATCTGTTGGGGAAAATCAAATGTTGAGACAACAGAATTGTAAATTTCGTTATGTTAGAAGCAATTTAATGGCTGGAATAATAGGAGAGAAATATGGGGTGAATTATTAATTTTAATGCCAGGAAGAATGGGAGATAAATATGTGGTGAATAATTTAATGGTTCTGCCCAAAGAACAATAGACGACCCTGTGAGGAATGAATGGCTGAGGCAATATTCAAGAGATCTGTGGGAAATGATTACGTGGCTGATACAGTAAAAATATGTGGGGAGTTATTTTAATTGCTGAGACAATCAACGAGACATCTATGGGGAATAATGTAATGGCTGAGACATTTGTGGGGAATAATTTAATGCCTGAGACATCTGTGGGGAATAGTTTAATGGCTAAGGCAGTAAACAGGTATTTGATTAGTATTCTTATGGCTGAGACAATTTGAAACTGTGGGGAATCATTTAATGATCCAGACAATAAACGAGACATTTGTGAGGAATGATTTAATGACCAAGACAATACAGCAAAATCTGTCGGGAATAATTTAATGGATGAAACAGTAGCCACATCTGTAGGGAGTGACCTATTGGCTTAGATAACAAACACATATAATAGTGGAGGTGAGATAATACCGACAATCTGTTGGGAATGATGGTTTTAATGGCTGAGACAATAAACCCTTTAAGGGGAAATGATTTAATGGTGGAGACAATTAATAAGTTTGTGGGGAATGATTAGTTGAGACAATTAACAAATTAGCAGGGAATGATTTCATGGCTGAGACAATGAATTTGTGGGGAATAATTTAATGGCTGAGACAATGAATTTGTGGGGAATAATTTAATAGCTGAGACAATGAATTTGTGGGGAATAATTTAATGGCTGAGACAATGAATTTGTGGGGAATAATTTAATGGCTGAGAAAATTAACAAATTAAATTTTAGGGGAAATAGTTTAATGTTTGAGACAATAAACAAATTTTCGGGGAATAATTTAATGGTTCAGATAATAAACACGTTTGTAGGGAATAATTTAATAACTGAGACAATTCACAAATTTGCAGGAAGTAATTTGATAGTTGAGAAAATCAACAAATTTGTGGGTAATTGTTTAATGGTTCAGGCAATAAATGAAAATTGTGTGGGGAATAATTTGATGGCATAGACAATAAACACATTTTGGGGGAATAATTTAATGGTTAAAATAACAAATTTGTGGAAAATAATTTAAAGGTTGAAACGATTAAAAAATGATGTAAGGAATAATTTAATAGCTGAGACAATAACCCCATTTGTGGGGAATCATTGAATGGTTGAGACAATTAACAAATGTGTGGGGAATAATTTAATGGTTGAGACAATTAACAAATGTGTGGGAATAATTTAATGGCTGAGACAATTAACAAATGTGTGGGGAATAATTTAATGGTTGAGACAATTAACAAATGTGTGGGGAATAATTTAATGGTTGAGACAATTAACAAATGTGTGGGGAATAATTTAATGGCTGAGACGATTAACAAATGTGTGGGGAATAATTTAATGGTTGAGACAATTAACAAATGTGTGGGGAAAATTTAATGGCTGAGACGATTAGCAAATGTGTGGGGAATAATTTAATGGTAGAGACAATTAACAAATGTGTGGGAATAATTTAATGGCTGAGACAATTAACAAATGTGTGGGGAATAATTTAATGGTTAGAGACAATTAACAAATGTGTGGGAAAAAATTAATGGACTGAGACAACAACATTGTGGGAATAATTTAATGGTTGAGACAACAAAATGTGTTGGAAATAATTTAATGGTTGAGGCAATTAGCAAATATGTGGGGAATAATTTAATGGTTGAGACAACAACATTGTGGGAATAATTTAATGGTTGAGACAACAAAATTTGTGGGAAATAATTTAATGGTGAGACAACAAAATTTGTGGGAAATAATTTAATGGTTGAGACAACAAAATTTGTGGGAAAATAATTAATGGTTGGGACAATGAATGAAATTGTGTGGACTGATTTTATGGATGAGACAATAAAGTAGAAATTCTTGGGAATGCCTAAATGGATGAAACATTGAATGGGAAATTTGTATAGATTTATTTCAATGGGAAATTTTTGGGGAATATTTTTATGGCTGAGACAATGACTAAATGGAAAAAAACTATGGAAACATGAAAAAAATTAATAAAATCTGAAGGAATAAAACAAATCACATTCTATAAATCTGTCCGCAAGAAAATGAATAAATGAAACATGTAAGAAATCTCCCTGGAGTGATGTAAATGTTGATACAGTGTGATAAACATTGGAGATAATTATAATGTCATGGTGAAAGCATTGTCTGTAAAATCTCTTGAAAACGAATTCATGTTTGAGACTATGGGAACAATTCTGCATTAAAAAAATTAATGTATTGGATGAGACAAAATGTGTAAAGCTTGCAGAGAATGATCTAACTGATTGAGACACTACGTCATTTAAAAAAAAACCCTGTTAAATCTAATGTACTTGTTGAAACAACATGGACAAAATCGGTTGGCTATAATTAGTGATTGACACAATATGTATGAAATTGTTTGGAGATAATCAACTATTTCACAATGAGGATAATCAAATGTTTTACAATATGTCTGACAAAAGCAATATAGCATATGAAAAAGAAGTCTTGTTTGTCTTGGGTTTTTTTTAAAGAAAAAATGTTTGATAAACGGACAATAAAAAAGTTATCATCTGTAATCAAAAAATAATCTAGTGCAGTATAACATAAACACAATACGAGGTAATACATGTTAAAAACAATACAAAATAAAACAATAGAATACGATGCATATAAAACAGCACAACACAAACAATAGCAGTATAACAAACAATATCATAACAGTGTCACATTTAAAGCCACAATAGCAAACACATACACGTACGGACAGGAAAATTAAAACAAAATAATGGGTGGCGCTGCTCTTGAGGCGATCCACTATCCCAGAGAAAATCAGCCTGAATTTCACGCAGAGAAATCTTCCGTGACTTAAAATGGTATACAAACAAACACACCTACAGCATAGCCAAACAAAATACAACACAGCAGCAACAAAATAAAATTAAAATTAAAACAATATATTAATCGCAACAGAAGCTCACAGCAATGGTAAACACAACAAAAACACAACCTAAACAACAGCCCAGCATAATCACATCACCTGCAGCACAACACAAGCTTAACACAACCACAATTAAAAATCGATACAAGCAAAAGCATACCGCAACACAACGCAACATAATGCCGCATCACAGCACCCTCCCAACCCCCACCCTCACCACATCACACCACACCACACCACACCACATCACATCACACCACACCACACCACATCACACCACACCACACCACACCGCACCACACCGCACCACACCACACCGCACCGCACCACACCGCATCACACCACACCACACCACACCACACCGCACCACACCGCATCACACCACACCACACCACACCACACCGCACCGCACCGCACCACACCACACTACACCACACCACACCACACCACACCACACACACATCACACCACACCACACCACATCCCACCACACACACCACACCACATCACACCACACCACACCACACAACATCACACCACACCACACCGCACCACACCACATCACACCACACCACAGCACTAAAATGGTGAAGAAACCCAACCCCATCACAGTGACCTCAAGCACAAATCAGCACATGAGGGGCACTTCAGTTGTGAAGGCTGACACCAGGCTAAGTAAGGGCTGAGTGGTCTTGAGGTTAGAACCCCGACCCCTTATTTGATGATAACGGAGGTGAAAGAGGGTAGGGAAAGTGTGTGTGTGTGTGTGTGTGCGTGCGTGCGTGCGTGCGTGCGTGCGTGCGTGCGTGCGTGCGTGCGTGTGTGTGTGTGTGTGTGTGTGTGTGTGTGTGTGTGTGTGTGTGTGTGTGTGTGTGTGTGTGAAATCAAAGATTAAATTGTAATGTTTTCTGTTTTATTAGGCTTGTAACCAACATGACCTTTTTTCTGTTTTTTTATATTGTAAAGTATTGGTATTGATGTTGGTATTGAGAGATCATCGAGTCAGGTGGTCTCTGCTGAAGTGTCGCTTTGAAGGACATTTCATTTCACGCCACTTGAAGTCACAGCAAATTTCTCTGCGTGAAATTCGGACTGCTCTCTCCGGGGAGAGCGCGTCGCCACAAGAGCAGCACCACCAATGTCTTGTGGCTCTGTAGCACAGTTAACATTGGTGGTGCTAACTCCAATCCTCTGCAATTTGTTGTTAGAAGCTGATATCCTGTGTGCAAACTAGACCCATGCAGAACAGCGCGTGCACTGATGGAAGAGTCGGTCACCATAGACTGATGGCATGGACGACGCCAACATGCCCAGCATGCATTCTGTGGGCAGGAGATGGAAGTTGGGATCCGTCAGATCCAACTTGCCCAAGAAACATTGCTCATTAAAACATCAGTGCAGCGCCTCAAGGACTTCTCCAGGACCTCAGGGATGAAGTCAGATCAAAGGCAGCATGCCAGATTTCCTCACTTCTCCAGGACCTCAAGGATGAAGTCAGATCAAAGGCAGCATGCCGAGATTTCCTCACACCCTACCACAGAGAATCTACATGGACTTGGGGTTGGTCTTCCCCAGGAAAACAAAGCCGTTTATTGCCACAGTCCTCCCCACCTTTCCTTGTCTCCTTCCTATCTGCATGACTGGGCTGGCCTTTAACACAGAGAGAGAGAGAGAGAGAGAGAGAGAGAGAGAGAGATAGATAGAGAGAGAGAGAGAGAGAGAGAGAAGAGAGAGAGAGAGAGAGAGAGAGAGAGAGAGAGAGAGAATGACAATGACAATGACAAATTCTTTTATTTCGAGGATAATTAATAAGCAATCATGTGCTTTTTTACATCCAGTCCCCGCCCGTAGGGATACATCTTAATAATAATCCAATACTTAGCCTCTCACACAGTAGAAACAAAGGGAAATGATCCTTTTCACAGAGAAAGAGAGAGAGAGAGAGAGAGAGAGAGAGAGAGAGAGAGGAGAGAGAGAGAGAGAGAGAGAGAGAGAGATGTACAGGCTTTAGTCAGGCCAAGACAAGTCAAGTCAAAATGACCTTTATTGAGGGCAAAAGATTAAGTTTACACAACTTTTCTTTTCATCCAGCCCTCGCAAATAATCAAGAAAATTGATACATAACGGAGATAGCAGGGAGATGTAGGGCCTTTAACAGAGAGATGTAGGGCCTTTAACAGAGAGATGTAGGGCCTTTAACAGAGTGAGAGATGTAGGGCCTTTAACAGAGAGATGTAAGGCCTTTATCATAGAGAGATGTAGGGCCTTTAACAGAGAGATGTAGGGCCTTTAACAGAGAGATGTAGGGCCTTTAACAGAGAGAGATGTAGGGCCTTTAACAGAGAGAGATGTAGGGCCTTTAGCAGAGAAATGTAGGGCCTTTAACAGAGAGATGCAGGGCCTTTAGCAGAGAGATGTAGGGCCTTTAACAGAGAGATGTAGGGCCTTTAACAGAGAGATGTAGGGCCTTTAGCAGAGAGATGTAGGGCCTTTAGCAGAGAGATGTAGGGCCTTTAACAGAGAGAAATGTAGGGCCCTTAACAGAGAGATGTAGGGCCTTTAACAGAGAGATATAGGGCCTTTTGCAGAGTGAGAGATGTAGGGCCTTTTACAGAGTGAGAGATGTAGGGCCTTTAACAGAGAGATGTAAGGCCTTTATCATAGAGAGATGTAGGGCCTTTAACACAGAGAGAGAGATGCAGGGCCTACTGCCGACTGTACCATGCACAACTTCACTGGCCACTGCCTTGTTTTACTGCTATCAAATTTAATAACGCACACGGGGTTATTGCCGATCAGAAAACTGACACTAAGACGTCTCATCTCCCAGCAGAAAACTATCATGAAAAACTGGAGTCGAAGAACCTGCCTTGGAACAAGTATCAACCCACAAACCCTCTAAGGAACTTGCTGAAGGTCTGCTGCATAGACGTCAAACCACAAGGCCCACTGTCTCCCCATACAGTGAACAGCTCATTCATTCACAGACACGTGTTGTTCAAGATCATCATGTAATACATTGTTACATATTGTGATAGATCGATATTTTGCTACAGATAAATTTAGTAGAAACTTTACATAATTTACAGGTGTGTCAGATGGCTTGGCTGACACATGTTCTATCAGCGAAAGGGACAACTCCGCGCTAACGACATCATCCACACATTGATCGTCTGCTGCTGTTGCTGTTTGTTCTCTACAAATCCACAGTGGCGCCCACAACCACATCATCCATCTCCAGGTTGGGTTTTCTTCCCGCCTTGTATTCATTTACATTTGTTCTGTCCGTCACAAAAAACAGTGTAAGTGTGTGTGTGTGTTCGCACGCGCACGCGTGTGTGTGCGTGCTTGTCTGTCTGCCTACATGCGTGTGCACGTGTGCGCGCTTGCAAGCCAGCCAGCCAGCCAGTGTGTGTGTGTGCGTGTGTGTGTGTGTGTTTACTTTTATTTCGAGGATAATATGTGTGCGTGCGTGCGTGCGAGCGCGTGTATGTGTGTCACGTGCGCGCGTGCGTACGTGCATGCGGGCGTGAATGAGTATGTGTGTGAAGGTTGGTGGGGGTTTTCATAATAATAATAATAATAATAATAATAATATATGGAATTTATATAGCGCTGAATCTTGTAAAAACAAACAAATCGAAGCGCTTTTATGCTAGTTTTGTTTCGTGTTTGGCTAGTTTTGTCTTCAGTTGGAGGGGGGGGGGGGAGAGGGGCGGGTTGTTTGTTTGCTTACTTGTTTTGTTTTGTGTCTGTGTTTGACGGTTTTGTTTGGTCATTTTGGGGTGATTTTTGTTTTGTTTTGAGTTTTGTTGGGTGTTTTTTTGGAGGGGTGGGGTGAAAGGGGGTTGGTTGGCATTGTTCTTGTTGTTCTCATTATTGCCGCTGTCACTGTCATTTATTTTAAGGTTTCTTCATTAGACTTGCGTTTTTCTGTTATGCACTTTTGAAAGAAATTCATAGACTTGTTGCATATCTGTATAGAGATGTCCATGTTGAACATTTTTTTCACATCTTATATCAATCTGCTTTTTTTCTTTCATCAACTACGCCCCCCTCTCCCCCCCCCCCCCCCCCCCGCCGCTATATATGTACATTTGAATTTGTTAACTCTGTTAACTGTTATTGGTTGTATGTATGGGTGTATTGAATGCAAGCGCTTTGATTTCTTTTGCAAGATATACCGCTATATAAATTCCATTTTTATTATTATTATTATTATTACTATTACTATTACTTTCCCCCGCCCCCACCCCACCACACATACACATTCACCCGCACCTATGTGAATTAAACTTATTTTTCCGCGCACTTACTCAAGAAGCCAGTCTACAAGAAACTACTATGACCGATAATTTAGAGAGATTTTGGATAAAGCCTTCGACAGCAAGAGTAAGTTACAACAGCGACTAAACTGCTATTTTCACATCTCCATTCCGTGATCTGCAGTGTGATGAAAAACAGCCATGAAACAAACACCCGATAGGCAAGCCTCTCACACTGCCATCAAGACACAGAGAGAGAGAGAGAGAGAGAGAGAGAGAGAGAGAGAGAGAGAGAGAGAGAGATGAACATTTAGTTCATGACAGTACGAACTAAAATTGGCTCTAAGTTTGCTTTGTTTCCGTTTGGTTGGGGTCAATGTCGTTTAGTTCCATTGGTTTGACTCGGTTCATTTGTTGCTTTACAAGATTCAGCGCTATATAAATTCCATTCATTATTATTATTGTTATTATTATTACTATTAGTTCAATTTGGAATGCTGTGGTTGCTGGGTTCGCTTCAGTATGATTTAGTTTGGTTTGGTTTGGATTTGTCTTTTGTTGAATTACAGCTTTTGTCTTTTGTTTTAGGGGGCTCTTAAGTTTTCTAGTTTTTAAAGCAAGTCTTGATTTGTTTTGTTTGTTTGTTGTTGTGTTTGGTTTGGTTTGGTTTGGTTTGGTTTGGTTTGAGTTGGTTTGGTTTCTCAGTTGTCGTTGTTGTTGTTTGCTTTGTGAGGGGGGTGGAGGGGGTGTTGCTAGTGGATGTCTTTCAATGATGCAGTTATAGCTTTACCTCGTCCTCAAAGAGCAAAAAAAAGGAAAAAAAAGAGGGGGGTAGGGAGTGAACAAATGTGCTGACAAAATTCAATTTCAGCACTTTGATGTAATGACCAACACGGTAAAACACACACAAACAAACAAACAAACACACACACACACACACACACACACACACACACACAGCTTAAGAGAGAAAGAGAGACAGGAAGACAGACAGACAGGCAGACAGAGCAACAGAGACATAGGAAGAGAGAAAAAGAAAAAGAAATCAGATTGAAAGACAAATGGAGCCAGATAGAGAGAGATAGAGAGAGATAAAGAGATGGAACGACAGAGAGAGATAGAGAGAGACAGAGATAAACATAGATATCTAGATATCTAGAAAGATAGAGAGATAGAAAGAGAGATGGATAGATCAATGGATAGATAGATAGATAGATAGATAGATAGATAGATAGATAGATAGATAGATAATAGATAGACCTGTAGATAGATAGATAGATAGATAGATAGATAGACAGACAGGTAGATAGATAGATAGATAGACCTGTAGATAGATAGATAGATAGATAGATAGATAGATAGATAGATAGATAGATAATAGATAGACCTGTATATAGATAGATAGATAGACAGACAGGTAGATAGATAGATAGATAGATAGATAATAGATAGATAGATAGATAGATAGATAGATAGATAGATAGATAGATAGATAGATAGATAGATAGTTAAATACATAGATACATTATATTGTATGCCACTTCAAGTCACAGCAGATTTGTCTGCGTGAAATTCGGGCTGCTCTCCCCGGGGAGAGCGCGTCGCCACGAGAGCAGCGCCACCCATTACTTTTTTATTTTATTTTCCTGTCTCCAGCTGTATCTGTTTCCCTATCAGAGTGGCTTACAGGAATTTACAGGGACAACTATCCTGTTACCGTGGGCTCCATTATATGCGCTAAATATGTGTAACATACAGAACTTCGGTTTATCGTCTCATCCGAAACACTAGCACCCAGACCACTACTCATGAACTAATGGATGGGGGAAAATTTCCGATCCTAACGGGAATCGAACCAGCACACACTTCCAACCCGGATGTCTCGCTTTCTAGGCAAGTACGCTACCTCTAGACTACCAACCAACCCATAGACGGAGAGACAGACAGATAGACAGACAGACAGACAGACAGGCAGACAGATAGATAGATAGATAGATAGATAGATAGATAGATAGATAGATAGATAGATAGATAGATAGATAGACAGATAGATAGACAGATAGATAGACAGACAGATACATAGAAACACAGATAGACAGACACACAGATAGATAGATAGATAGACAGACAGACAGACAGATATAGATAGATAGATAGATAGATAGATAGATAGATAGATAGATAGATAGATAGATAGATAGATAGATAGATAGATAGATAAAATAGAAATATATATACAAAGATATATATATATATGTGTGTGTGTGTAGATAGATAGATAGATACACAAACACACAACACACACACACACACACACACACACACAGAGAAACATTCAGAAAGACAGAGCGAAAGAGAGAGAGAGAGAGAGAGAGAGAGAGAGAGAGAGAGAGAGAGAGAAGGAAGGAGAGAGAGAGACAGAGAGACAGAGAGAGAGAGAGAGGAGATAAAAAGAGGGAGGAAAAGTGAAACAGACATAGAGATAGACACAAACATACAGAGAAACATATATAGATACACAATACATACATAGATACATACATAGATGCACACATAGATACATATATATATATATATATATATATATATACCATACATCGATATATATACATATATATACACAGATAGATAGGTAGATGCAACTATGTATGCATCTATGTATGTATCTATGTATACATATATATGTATCTATAGATAGATGATAGATAGATAGATAGATAGATAGATAGATAGATAGATAGACAGACAGATAGATAGATAGACAGACAGATAGATAGACAGTTAGATAGACAGACAGACAGACAGATAGATAGACAGTTAGATAGACAGACAGACAGATAGATAGATAGATAGATAGATAGATAGATGATTGATTGATTGATTGATTGATTGATTGGTTGATTGGTTGATTGATGATAGATAGGCAGTCAGGCAGGCAGATAGACAGACAGACAGACAGAGAAAGGCAGAGAGAGAGAAAAGGGGGGGGGGGGGGAGGGCGGGAGGGAAACAGGCACATTCATGCAGAAGAAAGGCAGATACGAAATGTTACATGTCTTTACTTATAGTTCCACAGAAAAGAGACAGCCGGAGACAGCGAAGGTAGACAGACAGTCACAGAGACAGAGACAGACACTCCGAAAGGAAACCAAATACAATGAGGCAGGAGAGAAAGGCAGAAAATCAAAGACAATGACAAAATGAGAGAAACAGAAAGACACAGACAATGCCAAAGTGAGAAAGAACTATAGCCATTGACAGAGACAGAGACAGAAAGACACAGACATTGACAGACAGAGACAGAAAGACACAGACATTGACAGACAGAGACAGAAAGACACAGACATTGACAGACAGAGACAGAAAGATAGAGGCCATGACAAAAACGGAGACAGAAAGATAGACAATGACAAAGATAGAGACAGAAAGATAGACATTGACAAAGATAGAGACAGAAAGATAGACAATGACAAAGATAGAGACAGAACGATAGACATTGACAAAGATAGAGACAGAAAGATAGACATTGACAAAGATAGAGACAGAAAGATAGACATTGACAAAGATAGAGGCAGAAAGATAGACATTGACAAAGATAGACATAACGATAGACATTGACAAAGATAGAGACAGAAAGATAGACATTGACAAAGACAGACAGAACGATAGACATTGACAAAGATAGAGACAGAATGAGAGACAATGACAAAGACAGAGACAGAAAGATAGACATTGACAAAGAAAGAGACAGAAAGACACAGATAATGACAAAGATAGAGACAGAAAGACAGAGAGACAGAGACAATGACAAACACAGAGACAGAGAGAAAAGACAGAAACAATATAGGAACAGCAACAGGGAGAAAGGTGTTGGACAGACTGAAAAACAGACACACTCACAGACAGACACCGAAAACAGACAGACACCGAAAACAGACAGACAGACAAGGGAAAAAGTCAGACAGTCAGACAAACAGACAGACAGACAGATAGATAGATAGACAGACAGACAGACAGACAAACAAGGACAACAGACAGACAGGCAAACAGACAAGTACAACAGACAGACAGACAGATATACAGACAGACAGACAGACAAATAGACAGACAGACAGACAACTAGACAGACAGACAGACAGACAGCAGGAGCTGACCTGCACAGTGGGTGTGGGCGGCCAGAGGCTGAAGTCGTCCCTGGCGTGGCGGTCCCCCATGGGCCCCAGGTTCCATTCCCCGCTGTCAAAAGAACGATACATCATGATGTCAGTGGATGCCCAGGGATGCCACAACCACTACCACCACCTCCACCTCCACCTCCACCACCTCCTCCTCCTCCTCTACCCCCTCCTCCACCACTACCATCCAAGACTGGAACTTTCGGCCCCTAACACCGCGAGTCTGTAGTCTACCCAGCGCGGGGCAGCGACAGGAAGAAAAGGGGCTGAGGGGTCAAAGGACAGGGCGACCCGGGGCCGGTGGTGCCTGCCGAGTGAGGGTGGCTGCTGCCGTGAGAGGCCCGCTGCAGGCAAGAGCGGCAAGTGTCGGCCGAGAGGCAGGAGGAAGGCAGCAGCAGCAGCAGCAGCAGCAGCAGGAGGGAGATAGGAGGGAGGAGGGAGGAAGGTGGGCAGCAGTGGGCAGGGCCGGGGACAGCAGCAGAGCGTGGGCTGGACGTGTGGCCATCTACCACCCTGTCTTGACACTGTCTCCTGTCTTCTTGTCTTGCCTCTCGGTACGTCTCCCCGCCACCTCACTTCTTACACACACGCTTTCTCTCTCTCTCTCTCTGTCTTTCCTTTCCTCTCTCTCTGTATCTGTGCTCGCCCGCTAGCATCGTCCTTACAGGAGCCACCACCAAGCAGCCAGCAGAGTTGGGGAAGGGGGGAGGGGGAGTAGAGGGTGGAGGGAGGGAGAAGGGGAAAGGGGGTAGGACAAGGGTGGGGGAGGGAGGGAGGGAGGAGCTTCGGGGACCCCAGTATTACACAACACAAATTAGCCATCGCAGCAAGATAGGAGAGGAGGAGTAAAAAAAAAAGAAAAAAAACGAGAGAGAGGGGAGGAGGAGAAAAAGACAGTGAGAGAGAGAGAGAGAGGGGGGGGGGGAGAAAAGGGAGGAGGAGGAGGAGGAAGCAGAAGGAAAAGAAGCGCCACAGAAGATGTGTGGAAGAAGATAGTGGCAAAAAGCTTAGGGCATCTTTAGCGGCTCTGTCTCCCAGAGAGTGTGTGAGAGAGAGAGATGTCAAGGCAACAGCATGTTCATGTTCAAAGGGCTGGCACCCACAGTTCTGGTCAAGCCCTCCCCCATCCTCTCTTTCCTTCCTCCCCCATCCTCTCTTTCCTTCCTCCCCCATCCTCTCTTTCCTCCCTCCCCCATCCTCTCTTTCCTTCCTCCCCCATCCTCTCTTTCCTTCCTTCCCATCCTCTCTTTCCTTCCTCCCCCATCCTCTCTTTCCTTCCTCCCCATCCTCTCTTTCCTTCCTCCCCATCCTCTCTTTCCTTCCTCCCCCATCCTCTCTTTCCTTCCTCCCCATCCTCTCTTTCCTCCCTCCCCCATCCTCTCTTTCCTTCCTCCCCATCCTCTCTTTCCTCCCTCCCCCATCCTCTCTTTCCTTCCTCCCCATCCTCTCTTTCCTTCCTTCCTCCCCCATCCTCTCTTTCCTTCCTCCCTCCCCCATCCTCTCTTTCCCTCTGTACTGCTCTTCACGCGGCTTGTCATGCCGCAGACTCCTGTTCTGATGAGTCACGCGGACAACTGTCCTGTGTACCTTAGGGGCTGCCCGCTCCTTGCCCCCCAGGGTCTCAGGTCAGATTCCTGGATGTGTGGCACCTGTCCTGTCAGGGAGGCTAGGCATCAGGTGGGGTGCAGAAGGCAAGCAGTGGACCCGGGGCAACAGAGACTTGTCCGTGCCGTGCCGTGCCGTGCCGTGCCGTGCCGTGCCGTGCCGTGCCGTGCCGTGCCGTGCCGTGCCGTGCCTTGCCGTGCCGTGCCGCACATGTTCATTTCTCTGATGTCAAAGTGTATCCAATGACGTTCTCTTGGTGTGAACATCCGCCATTTTCTGCTGTGGGCAGGCACAGGATGTCCGCTAGGATGTCAGCTAGGATGTCAGCTAGGATGTCCGCTAGGATGTCAGCTAGGATGTCCGCTAGGATGTCCGCTAGGATGTCCGCTAGGAACCCCTTCCCCTCTCCACTCCTTTGGTTGCTGGGGTCTGATCCACTGGCGTCACGGGGATCATCTTTTCTGCCTTAGTCTTCCTCAGGCCAATCTGGATGGATGACAGGAGGATGGACATGCTGAGCAGTAAGGGCAGGTGGAGGCAAGGAAGACGAACACCAGAGCGGAAGTCGGTGAGGAAATCTGTTCATGTTTAGAATCCATGTCTTGCAGGTGGGCTGCCCTGTCTGCCAAAGCTCTGTTTCCAGGACACGGAGTCTGTACATGCCCAGAGGCAGCAACAGGAGCCTGTGACTGCTCCCTGAGCCTGGTCAGCAGGACAGACAGGCCTGCCAGGTCTGATGGTGAAGACTGCTGTCCAACAGCCGCCATTTGCGTGGCAGCCATTGCAAGGTTGTGTTGTAGACAAACTGAAGAGTTCATCTTGGGCAATGCTTCTAAAAGCCCGGATGTCAACATTACCTGTATACAGTCCTTTTCTGGGCGCGACAAGATGTTTATGATGTTTGTACAATACTGTACTTTTTTGGTAAATGGTTTTTCTTCATAGATCTCCTGACTTTGCTTTTCCCCCTGAAGTTTCTGTCCTGTGGCATGTAAGGATGGTGGTCTGCAACACTGGGTCTTCCTCCCCAGCAGATGTCTGGCCCGTACAGCACAGGGAGAGCGTGCTGACGTTGTCCGTTGTACACAGAGGAGGAGGATGCCCCGCCTGACAGCCGTGTGTGTGCCGCGCTTCCCTCCCTTTCCTGCCGATGAGCAGTGAGACAGGAGCCAGCATCCCTCACCTTTATAACTGCTGCCCTGGCCGTTACTGCACAGAGCTGCCTGCCAACTGCAGGACTAAAAATCCACTGAAGCTGTTTTCCAGTCACAGCGTGATTCTATTACAGTGACGGTTTGTCTTGCAGGGATTTTTATCTCAACTTTATCTGACCTCCCTCGACTTTTTGGCCAGTCCCCCTATGAGAGGCCTGGTGCGGTGTGTCTGCAGCGCGGCGAACTGCAGTCTGCTGCTTCTTGCTGCACGAGGGGCAGGCAGGCAGGCAGGCAGGCAGGCAGGCAGGCAGGCAGCAGCATCCCCACACTGACTGCAGCCATGGGCATCACCACTGCTGGGCAAGGAACCCTTTTTTTGTAGTTCATCATCACAATTTGATAGGCTTTATTTTCAGTGACCGCATCACACATCCTTTTTGTGTGGTGTCTGCTTTATCATGTTGTTATATTCAACTGCTAGTTGTCGACAAGGTGGCGGTATCCCAGGCTGTAGTCTGTCTCCTTGCTCTGTCTGTCTATCTGTCTGTCTGTGTCTTCGGTCTTTTTGTCCGTCTGGCTGTTTGTCTTTGTATGTCTGTCTCCCTCAGTATATGTATATACGCCTGTGTGTATACTGTCTGTCTGTCTGTCTGTCTGTCTGTCTGTCTCTCTGTCTGTCTCTCTCTCTCTCTCTCTCTCTCTCTCTCTCTCTCTCTCTCTCTCTCTCTCTCTCTCTCTCTCGGCTAGGCTATGTGTGTTTTGACTTATCTGCATGTTTGTCATGCACACTATACCTTACAATGTCATGTTTCTGGCTTATATATAGGTCAACGGCCAAAATGAATAACCCCTAAGCTTAAAATCTGAGGTCTGAAAAGTCGCAAGTTGTTCTTGTTCATCTTCACCTCTTTTATCATGTATTCAATGTAGCACCTGTTCTGGAGAAGTCTAAAATATTTTTTAAACGTTAACGCATAGAAAAGTGTCACATGCTGGATTCCACTATAAACACAATCATAAACATGTCAGCTGAGAGGAATATTTCCAAATTTAAGATCCTGAGACTGATTTATTCCATCAAAAATGGCTGCCCGTTATAGGCTGACAGCATCTCCATCATTTTCAAATTCTCTTAAGCCATTCAAATGTCAAAAAGCAGTGTTCTGGATATCTAGAGTTATTTTCTATCCTCAAAAAAAAAATGCTGAAGGGAGAATGTTTCAGAGCCAGCCGATGACTACAGCCATCGTCATCTTCACCCCCGTACTCTTGTAGACCTTTGGATGGCCACTGAACATTTTGCAACCAGCCTCCTCCACTCCTCGCAGTTCACAGCTTTCGTAGCGTCGTTCCACTTTTAGCCAGTTCATTCTCGGCTGTGGTTTTTCCATCATGTTTTACTTCAGCCATATGATTTTGAAACTCTGTATCTTCTAAGAGAAGCCGTGTCTGACATAGCAGTCTCCGTTTTGAAATTTCTCAAGGTGGCGGCGCCGGAAGTGGACGTGTCATCTACTCAATATCAAAAGGTAAAGGTGTTCCCTAGCCTATGTGGTAGTAGGTGAACTGGGGAACTGTACTGAAGCCAAAGCGCGCAAACGGTCGCCCATCCACTTGATAACCGCGCTTGATGCTGTTAACATTGGCTTCAGGAAAGCGAGTGCTGTGACCACTGAGCTCCCCTGTCTCCTGCACCCAGTATAGTGCTATGTCAGAGTAGGAGATGCTTGACCAGCTGTGCAGTCGAATCCACTGCACTGGGTGAGCTGCAGAAGCATGCTGGGTCTCTCTCAGTTCACAATACAGAACATGGACTTGTACTTATTTTTCCGTAATGAAGATCTGATCTTCTTCCTACCTCGTCCACATGAGAGAACAATGGCGCGTCTGTCTTTAATTTCTCATGAAGATCTCTCTCCCTCTCTCTCTCTCTCTCTCTCTCTCTCTCTCTCTCTCTCTCCCCCTCTCTCTCTCTCGCTGTTTGTTTATCTGTTTGTCTATTTGGTTGTTATTGTTGTTGTAGTATTTGATAGTTTAGATGTTGGGTTTGGTGGGTTTTTTGGTTTGTTTGTTGTTGTTGCTGTTGTTGTCCGTTGGTGGGATTTTTGGAGTATGTGTGTATTTATTTTCATGATGTTCCTGGTAAGGGTGGGGACTGGATGTAAAAGACCACATGAGTGCTTACTCATTATACTCGAAATAAAACAAAATGACTGGTTGGTTGATTGATGAATTGAATGATTGTCATTGGTTGTTAAAACTGTGTATCCATTGACATGACACATAATGTCATTTTTATTCCATTTACAAAAGCAAAAAACCAGTAATTCTAACCATAATGTATATCTGTATATATAATCTGTTTTAATGTATATGGAATTGAGGTAAAGGTATGCGTACGTGAGGGAGTACGCATGCACACACGTGTGTGTGTTCCTGTTTGTGCGTCATGTGTGAGTGTGTGTGTGTGCGCGCATGCGCGAGTGTGTGTATATATGTCTGAGCGCATGCGTGCGTGCGCGTACGAGTACGCGTGTGCGTTTGTAGTCTAGGTCTTGTATTGAGTAAGCCCCCTTCACCCATAGAGCCACCCCCCCCCCCCCCACCCCCACCCCCTCCCTCCTAGGAGAGAATGAAGAAATGAGCATTCATTGCTTGTACATCCGCTTTTAAACAGAAGGATTTTGTGCTCATCTTTCTATCGGAAGGTGGATCGGTGGTCTAGAGGTAACGCGCCTGTCTAGAATGCGAAAAGTCCGGGTCGGGTGTGTGCATGGTTCGTATCCCGTTTGGGCCCGAAATTTTTCCCCATCCATTAGACCATGAGTGGTGGTCTGGGCGCTAGTCTTTCGGATGAGACGATAAACCGAGGTCCTGTGTGTTACACAAAATTTTCAGCGCACGTAAAAGAACCCACGGCAACAAGAGAGTTGTCCCTGGCAAAATTCTTAGAAAAAAGCCACTCTGATAGGGAAACGAATACAGTTAAAGGGTAAGGTAAAGGAGTCCCATAACCTATAAGGTCGTAGGGGAGCGAGGCGTCAGAGACCTCACTTCTCTAGGGCCAGCATATTGAGGGCGGCGCCCATCTCCTCTCCATCGCTGCTTTACCTTCCCTGACCCTAAAGAGGGCAGGTACCCATTTACAGCTGGGGGAACTGTACTGAAGCCAAGGCGTGCAAACGGTCACCTATCCAACTGTAACCACGCTCAACGCTGCTTAACTTGGCTGGGGGAAAGCGAGTGCTCCGACCACTGAGCTATCCCGTCCCGAATACAGTTGCAGACCAAAAAAAAAAAAAAAAAGGGTGGCGCTGCTCTTGTGGCGACGCGCTCTCCCCGGGGAGAGCAGCCCGAATTTCACGCAGAGAAATCTCGTGACTTAAAGTGGTATAAAAAATAAATAAAAAATAAATAAAATATCGTAATCATTTGTTCTGTAAATCAGATCAAAGTCCAATGTACACTCTGTCGACGAGTTGTCTGTATTCTCCTGACACTGAACAGAGAGCTGCAGGAACCTGGTATGTCACTGGAGTTTGCTGTTTTGTTGTCACTGTGGTGGCTGAGTTTCTGTTCATATTGCTGTTGCTGTTGCTGTTGTTGTTGCTGTTGTTGTTGTTGTTCACTTCACAACAGGACACCATTCCTCACCAAAGCCGACAGCACTGACACAGCTGAGCAGTCACATCATACAGGCCCACCTTCATGCTGTTCCCACTTCTGCCGCCACGTAGCAAATGAAGATGTCGCCATGAGACCTCCTTCTCTTGAATATCAAAAAGCCTGCATTGAATCATAAAACGATGGCGTGGACGAGTTTGTTTGGGTTTTTTATATTTAAAAAAACCCCACAGATCTCATGGTGACATCTTCAAGGACTAAAACAAGCTATCACAAATAAAACGATGGGAACAAGAACTAATAAAATGTTTTTGGTTGTTGTTGTTTTTGGTATATTTCGATAATTCAGCGGCTGTATCAAGGTCGGCATTACAATTTATCTTTTTACAATCTGGTTCAGCTGCGGTTTTCTCGGTGTTCGTTTTTTGCGATGAGGTGTTAAAGGTAGAGAACTGTTCAGAGTGTCAGACCTAATGGATGGATCAACACATCCCTGTAACACTCTCCTTCAACACCTCAATGCCAACATGGGCTAGTGTAGCTTCGGGCCTATGCTTGGTCTGTTCACGACATCCACACCATCGGCCATGATGGTCAACTCTTTAAGGATGAATAGAAATGGTTTGGGATATGTAGACAGAATAGTGTGCGTGCTCTACTTTGAGACCTTTGTTTACAGTTTGCTATCAAAAGAATACTTGCACACAGATACAAACAAACTGACAAAGGGATTGAGGCAAAACTGACATCCGTTCCGCAGAGAAATCAGAAAGTATGTGCCGACTCGACACTGCACCCTTCCAATCACAGCACCCACCCTCTAACCGCTGACCTCGCTTGTCCCCAGCACTGACGCTGACATGGTTGGAGATTTTCTTTTTCATCGAACGCTCATAAAGCAACTATTGTTGTCTGTTATATGAGCGAAAATGCGACACGCTGCCGTTAAGCGCCTGACAAGTTGGGCCCAGCGCGTCTTACTTCGGTATAAGAGAGACTTATTATCTTATAAGTCTTTCTGGAAAGAAAAAAAAAGCAAGAGAATGGACCAAGAAGGCAAAAAATAGACAAGAAGGTGACAGGAAGAAAAGGAACAAGGCAAAACAAAGAGAGTGATGGAAAAGAGGAAATGTATAGTACAGCATTTCCAGAAGGTGGGGATACTCTTTATACTGACAGGCCCCCGGCATTCCCACGGGGCAACGTGATTGGAGATGATGAGCAGTCACACTGTATGAACTTACCACACGGGAAACAGAGAACCGCTTTGCCTCCCAATCCTGGTGAGAAAAGAAAAAAAGGATGAAGGGAAGAAGAAGAAGCAGCAGGAGGAAATGAGGAGAGAGAAGAAAAGGGAAAAGAGAGTTACCGTGACCATGGCCGGCCAGCATGTCAGGCCAGACAAAAGGAAGGAAGGTATGATGCCAATTAAACCCTCAAGTCCCGAAGCGGCAGAAGAAGAAAAGGAGTGGAAAATGAGGACGAGGAGGGAAAGGACGTTTCAATTCCGCGAGGAAGTATCGCTGTGCAAGGAAAGAAGAAGAAGAAGGAGAAAAAAACCACAAACCAAGCACGCCACACCTTGAGTCATATGATATCAAAGCATCAGATGTGTCTTTATGACAAGAGGGGGGTAGGGGGCGGTAACAATGTACAGACATACATGAAAACAAGCACAAATACAAAGAACAGGCACGCCACACTTTCAGTAATTTCAAACCATCATATGTGTGTTTACAAAGACCAAGGGCGTGAGGGTTGTATCAGACACACACATACACACAGAGAAACATACATACAGACCGAAAACCAAACGAAAACAGACAGAAAACTAAATAAATGGATGGATGGATAGATAGACAGATCGATAGGTAGATGCACAGTTAGATGTATAGACAGAGAGATAGAGAGATAATAACAGACAGAAGATAATAATAGATAGAAGAAATAGATAATAGATAGATAGATAGATAGATAGATGATAGAGAGATAGACAGATAATAGATAGAAGATAGATAGAAGAGATAGATAGATAGATAGATAATAGATAGATAGAAGACGAGATAGATAGATAGATAGATAGATAGATAGATAGATAGATAGATAGATAGATAGATAGATAGATAGATAGATAGATAGAGATAGATAGATAGATAGATAGATAGATAGATAGAATTTTTTCACTTAGGGAGAGACAGATAGAGACAGAGCGATCAATATACATGCATTGGAAACAAACAAGAGAAAAGCGGGACAAGCTAACACAGTGGTGCTTATGAAGAAAGAGATCAACAAAGAAAGAATGGACATTAAAAGGCAGACCAAAAAAGGAAGAAAGACACACAGTGTTTGGTGGTACTGGAGGAGCTGAGTTCTGTGTGTCAAAAAGAAGGAAGAAAGACACCAAGTGTTTGGTGGTACTGGAAGAGCTGAGTTCTGGGAGTACAGTCATGGCGGAGGGCAGGACGCCCACAGGAAGGGTGACGGCGATGACTCCTGTCCCTCTGTGAAGTCAGTCCAGACAGTGCACCACTGGGCTCAGAAATCCACTCTGCTTTCGTTAAGACAAGATTTGTTAAAAGAAAACCATACATATACACTTATAATGGAACAGCGACAAGCCAAAAGCTTATAATGTCCGCAGACAAAAAAACAAACTACATGCAATAGACAGTCTCCATAATTATAGTGATTCTATAGCACAGACGTAGCTTCCCATTTCAAGAGAATCCTTCTAAGTACAAAGTAGCTCAGTTAGCAGACACCTGATGAGACATGCCCCATCACCATGTAGATCTAGGACCACTTTTGTCTGTTCTGGTTTCCATTCTCTTTCCTCATTTCTGCAGCTCCTTAGCAGCAGCTTCCGACTTCTGGGTCCCGGAGTTCCCTTCCCTAGCCTCTGCCACAGACTGGACATGACGAGACAGCGCCTCCTTGAAGGGCTGTCTGTCCAGCACTGTACGGGAGAATCCTGACCCTACAGACCAGTCAGAGTGAGGGACAGATCAGGAACAGCGAGGACACAGAAAACTGTTATAGGCCAGGATAATGAGACCTACACACTTAGAGGTAATGACATCATTTCTTGAAGAAGCTAGTGTTACATCTCCCCGCCTGCGTCATCAAGCAAAGAACGCCACATGCTGAAAGAATGGAGGGAAAACAAAGTGTGCAGATCAATAAAATGACCTTCATGCCAGGAAACCTGAATCTGATTGTTTAAAGAAAGAGCGAAAGAAACGTAAGGAGAGGGGGAAAATAATAACTAGGAAAACATCGGATCCATTATTTTCAGAAAGAAAAATTATCATGAAAACTGATAAAAACAGTTTTGATTTTGTTTTATTTGTTGCATCTGACGATATCCAT
Source organism: Rapana venosa (assembly GCA_028751875.1). Lineage (NCBI taxonomy): Eukaryota > Metazoa > Mollusca > Gastropoda > Neogastropoda > Muricidae > Rapana > Rapana venosa. Next base: position 58,420,971 of record CM054151.1, on the reverse strand, counting down.
CTTCTAATTTTCAATGGCGATAACATGAATTTCTGTATGTAGTGAGGGGTGTGTATAAGGCTCTCACCCCCAGGTTGTAAAGCAGACTGCAAAATTCAATGACTGTATGTGTCGTCTTTGTCACAGACACGAGAGAGAGAAGAGAGAGAGAGAGAGAGAGAGAGAGAGAGAGAGAGAGAGAGAGAGAGAGAGAGAGAGAGAATCCCCTTCCACGTAAGTAACGCGCCAACAGAGGCACAGTATCACTTTCTTCACGGAATGGTCACAGCAAAGCCGTTGATTTGTATTGATAAGTATGACGACATGATAATTAAGGTGCTGACGACCGTGGTATGCATACCCGGGCCTTTTACTGGAGCATTTCTACAGCTTTCCTGTGTGTCTGCTCCGTGGGTAACAGCTTGCCCTCCATACGTATTTACCCAGGCTTTGCGCTTTGGGGAGGTCACTCCCACCTAGAGCCTAACTCCATAGTCTTCGGAGACTGGCGGCTGCCTGCCAACCCAGTCCCCGGGTGTAGTGCATGCAGGGGCTGCAGCTTAAGCTGAAGGCTGCTGGCAGCAAGGCAGCAAGTCTCTAGCCTCCTTCAAACCTTACCTTTCAACCAGGCTGCAATTTGTGATCTTGAACAGCGCAGTCTTGTATGTGTGTGTTCAGCGCGCATTGCCAGACTGTTATATAAAGCGCTTTGTGTCGCAAGAATAAATCGGGGGAAAGGGGGGGAAAGCGCCTTAGAAACGCCCATCATCATCGTCGTCGTCATCATCATCATCACAGTCACTATGATTAGTTTTATTTTTTATATCATCATCATCATCATCATCATCATCATCACTGTTATTATTTATCATCATCGTCATCATCATCGTTGTCGTCGCGTCGTTTGTTGTTGTTGTTGTTGTTTGGAGGGGGCGTTAGAGAAGTAATAACAGAATAGAAGTTCATGATATGACCTTTTCTTTTAAAGTTGCTGAACGATTTTAAAACACCAGTTGATTGCGTGTTGTACTAAAACGAAGAAATAAAAGGAAAGAAATCAAGCCAACATACTTCCAACTCAAAATACGTCATACAATTTTAGCTACAAGCGAAATAGTGTATACAATGAAAGTGACAGATAATGCCCTATGCAGCTTTTTAACAAAATGACACTATAAACCATTCTTTGTCGGATTGTCAATGTGCACAGTTTTCCTTATTTCCTCGTCTGCTTTTTTAATAACTTGAAATCATTCTTAAACTTAAATACTATTGAACACTGATGAACCACAAAAAGTTATATAGTGCTTGAATAATTGTATTAATAGAAATATTTACATAACTATGATAGTGCTTGGCTAATTGTATTAATAGGAATATTAATATAATTATGATAGTGTTTGACTAATTGTATTAATAGGAATATTAAATTTTATACAATTATGATATTGCTTCACTAATTGTATTAATAGGAATATTTTACATATGATAGTGCTGGACTAATTGTATCAATAGGAATATTTACATATTTATGATAGTGCTTGACTGATTGTATTACTAGGAATATTTTACATATGATAGTGCTTGACTGATTGTATTACTAGGAATATTTTACATATGATAGTGTTGACTAATTGTATTAATAGGAATATTTACATTATTATGATAGTGCTTGGCTAATTGTATTAATAGGAATATTTACATAATTATGATAGTGCTTGGCTAATTGTATTAATATGAATATTTTACATATGATAGTGCTTGGCTAATTGTATTAATAGGAATATTTACATAATTATGATAGTGCTTGGCTAATTGTATTAATAGGAATATTTTACATTTGATAGTGTTTGACTAATTGAATTAATAGGAATATTTACATAATTATGATAGTGTTTGACTAATTGAATTAATAGGAATATTTACATAATTATGATAGTGTTTGACTAATTGAATTAATAGGAATATTTACATAATTATAATAGTGTTTGACTAATTGTATTAATAGGAATATTTTACATTTGATAGTGCTTGGCTAATTGTATTAAATAGGAATATTTTACATATGATAGTGCTGGACTAATTGTATTAATAGGAATATTTACATAATTATGATAGTGTTTGACTAATTGAATTAATAGGAATATTTACATAATTATGATAGTGTTTGACTAATTGAATTAATAGGAATATTTACATAATTATAATAGTGTTTGACTAATTGTATTAATAGGAATATTTTACATATGATAGTGCTTGGCTAATTGTATTAAATAGGAATATTTTACATATGATAGTGCTGGACTAATTGTATTAATAGGAATATTTACATAATTATGATAGTGCTTGACTAATTGTATTAATAGATTTTTTTTTTTTTGCTGCCTCATCTTCTGTGACGTCCCCCGTCCTACTGTTCCCACGCCGCTCATTCCAATCTCCCACCCAAAGCAGTACCCAGATTTGTTATGTCTCATCCTCAGGGTCAGAAGTCCACAGGGAGCCTATCACTATCAGGCCGCCGTGGGGCCACCAGCCAGAGGGGCCCTGCACTGCTGCTGGGTCACTTTGGTGGTGTTCAGTGGTGCCTGTTCTAAGCTAACATACGCAGGACACCACCTACTAAGCCCCCTACTAACGACAGTATTAGCTCAGTCGCGGAGCCAGACTGAGTGAGTTGCCCACCCGAGGTGGCAACCACCACAACGTCCCTCCAACGACCGTCCCCCGCGAACCTCCAACCCCAAAGGCTTTGACACAAACTCACCACAGGCACAGAAGTGTATGGGAAACCGAATCTGAGGTCACCATGAGACCAGAGAAACCGGGACCACGAATCAGAGGCAATTTTTTTTTATTGCATGATGATCAATGACAATGAGGATGACGTAATGATGCTGCTGTGGAAGTGCATATGCTTTGAGACTACTTGACAGGGTTGTACTCTACGCTTACTATCATAATATATCCCGGCGTCAACCGGGCCCGAGAGATACAGACACCTGCAGTGTTGGTCAGGTAATTTGAGCAACACTCTCAAACTCGCATCCGTTAAGTGGATGAAGCTCGACTGTGTGGTCCCAGTCTTCCCACTGAGCCCACAGCACACTCACTCTGGGTAGGAGCCGGCCTGAGTCCGAAAAATCCCTATGACTCTTATGGGAATCGAACCCGCGACCTTCCAGTCCGTAACCCAAGGCGCTAACCACTGCGCCATGGCGGCTGGTTTTAATAGAAATATTTACATAATTATGATAGTGCTTGACTTATTGTATTAATAGGAATATTTACATAATTATGATAGTGTTTGACTAATTGTATTAATAGGAATATTTACATAATTATGATAGTGCTTGGCTAATTGTATTAAATAGGAATATTTTACATTTGATAGTGTTTGACTAATTGTATTAATAGGAATATTTTACATGATTATGATAGTGCTTGGCTAATTGTATTTATAGGAATATTTACATAATTATGATAGTGCTTGGCTAATTGTATTAAATAGGAATATTTTACATATGATAGTGCTTGACTAATTGTATTAATAGGAATATTTACATTATTATGATAGTGCTTGGCTAATTGTATTAATAGGAATATTTACATACGATAGTGCTTCACTTATTGTATTAATAGGAATATTTACATACGATAGTGCTTCACTTATTGTATTAATAGGAATATTAATATAATTATGATATTGCTTGACTAATTGTATCAATAGGAATATTAAATTTCATCCAATTATGATATTGCTGACTAATTGTATTAATAGGAATATTTACATATGATAGTGCTTGACTAGTTGTATTAATAGGAATATTTACATAATTATGATAGTTCTTGACTAATTGTATTAACTAGGAATATTTACTTAATTATGATAGTACTTGACTAATTGTATTAATAGGAATATTTGACATATGATAGTGCTTGACTTATTGTATTAATAGGAATATTTATATAATTATTATTGTATTAATAGGAATATTTTACATATGACAAATTGTATTAATAGGAATGTTTTACATATCATAGTGCTTGACTAATTGAATTAATAGGAATATTTACATAATTATGATAGTGCTTGACTAATTGAATTAATAGGAATATTTACATAAATATGATAGTGTTTGACTAATTGAATTAATAGGAATATTTACATATGATAGTGTTTGACTAATTGTATTAACAGGAATATTTTGCATATGTAAATGCCAATGAAAATAAAAAGCTGCTATCAATACATTTCTTAGCAAATTAAGGTATAAATGCAAATACAAAAGTTTGAATAATGAATGTCATTGCGATTGGTTTTATATATATATAATAATAAATATATATATATATATATATATATAAAATATATAATATTATATATATATATATATATAATATATATATATATATATACAACTGAGAAAATACACTGGAGAGAAACAAGTTCAGGTAACCAATTACAACTTCATTTTCATCATTAAAATTATTTTGTCGAAATATCGGGGGAAAATATTCACTACAAGATCTTCTTCACATTCTTCCCCACCTCACCCGTAGTCCTGTAGACCGGGGGAGGGGGACGCACCACTGAAGATTTTGCAGCCAGCTTCCTCCACTCCTCGCGGTCCTCTGATTTCAGTAGCAAGTCGTTCCACTCAAGGCCAGTCCACTCTCCGATGATGTCTTCCCATCGTTTTCACTGTCTGCCTCATCGTCTCCCTCCTTGTACTGTTCACTGTAGGACAGTCTTAGCCAGTCCAGATGTTCGTGTGACGTGCCCGAACCACTTCAGTTTGCGTCTTTTCACTGAAGTCAGGAGCTCTTCATATGGCGCGATGGCGTTTTTAATTCTGTTTTTCACTTCCTCATTAGTGATGTGATCTCTGTATGAAACACCAAGAAGTTTGCGAAAGTACCTCTTCTCCATTATTCTTCTTTCAATGTCTGCTGCTATGGTCCAGGTTTCATATAGTTTCCATTATTTAGAAGTGTCCATTGCGGCCTAAGAATAACTAATCTTGTGGCCAACCACCGCTGCAAGCTGTCTGTCTTTTATATTGAAGGCTGAAGCATACTTCACAATAACACCGAAAGAAATTAGATGCTTTATGCCAAAAACCGTAGTTATGTGCTGACGATGAGAATGGTGACGTGTTGTCAAGGGCCAGAAGTAGCAAGCTGCCTGTGCAGAGCAGTCCCAGCCCTGTGCAGCTTTCTGCAGGAGGCTCTTTCCTTTGCCACCACGTCATCTCTCGTCGTTATGAGTGCCGGGGAAAAACAACAGTTTGCACGTGCCACAACCCTCGTGTCATGTGTCACATAATATCACCCTGTATATGATGTGAAAGTGCATTGTGTGCTGCCCCAGAAGCAGAAGAAAGAAAGTCTGCATTCCTTCCTTCAACACACTGACAGTGAACAGTTGAAGGAACCTCCCAGTGACTGTCAGTGTCATTGTGGAAGTTCATGTGGCATTGGTGATCCAGCCCAAAGCTTTGTCATCTAGTGAACGTGAGCAAAGCGCCAAGGCCTGCACCACATGGTCTTCTAGTTAGGGGGGGGGGGGGGGGGGGTCAGTGGTGAGGATGTTCAGTTTGTCACCTGACGGCGCGGGTTGGAGCCACCACCGAGGTTCCCGCTCCAGGGATTTTTCCTCTGGAGTGAACATCAGTGCCGACTCCACTCCCCCCAAAAGTCCTTCGGATGAGACTATAAACCGAGGTCCCGTGTGTGCACGCACGCGGAACAGATTATTGCACACGCGTGAAGAGCCCGCAAACAGTCAGAAAGCGGCTACTGTAATGGTGGCCAAAAGATTGCGTATGTGAAATATCATCATTAGTGACCCTTACAGTTTCAGGACGGGGCAAAATTCATTTCTGATGATGTGAAATGTTGTGTTACACTAATTCTCTTCACCATGACAAGCTCTTAGCACAACAACCTGTACTCTACAATAACAGATTTAAAAACAAACCTCCGCGCATGTCCTAATGTGGTCTCCTCACATTATTGCAAGGTACCTACACACAGCCCTTCACGCAACCTTTCCTTTCAGTGTGCACGTCTGCCATACCCAGCACACAGTCTGCCATACCCGGCACACAGTCTGCCATACCCAGCACACAGTCTGCCATACCCAGCACACAGTCTGCCATACCCAGCACACAGTCTGCCATACCCAGCACACAGTCTGCCATGCCCAGCACACAGTCTGCCATACCCAGCACACAGTCTGCCATACCCAGCACACAGTCTGCCATACCCAGCACACAGTCTGCCATACCCAGCACACAGTCTGCCATACCCAGCACACAGTCTGCCATACCCAGCACACAGTCTGCCATGCCCAGCACACAGTCTGCCATACCCAAGCACACAGTCTGCCAGTGATGTCCAGGTGTGAGGAGGGACAACGAGTGCAGAATCCGGCTGATCCTCAGGCCGTCAAACTGCGGAACGCCCAACAGCAGCCAGAAGAACATGTTGCATTCAGCATCCACATTCAATACAGCCTTCATCAATCCTCCTCTGCTGTGTTCAAACGGCTGATGGTTTGGGGCCTCCCCTCCCCCCTCCCCTGGGTGACCGTTTGCGTACCTTGGCTTCAGTACAGTCCCCCACTTCACCCAGCCAGCAAGAGACCATCAAAGAAGTCAGCAAGTTTATTTACCTGGGCAGTGTCGTCAGTAAAGATGGGGGAACAGATGAAGACATCAAGTGCCGAATCAACAAAGCCCATTACGCCTTCAACACCCTTCGGCCAATTTGGAGGTCAACAGCCCTCTCATTTTAAAACAAGATTTGGATCTACAACACCAATGTCAAATCGGTCCTACTTTATGGCTCAGAAACCTGGCGGGTAACAAAAACCAACACCCACAAACTCCAGTCTTTTACCAACAAATGCCTCAGGAACATCCTCAACATCAGGTGGCCGGAAGTCATATCCAACAAACAACTGTGGGACAGAACCAGACAAAACCCCAATCGAGTCCATTATTAAACAAAGGAAGTGGGGATGGATCGGCCATACACTCCGCAAGCCTGCGTCAAATGTCACCCGGCAGGCCCTTGACTGGAATCCACAAGGGAAGCGGAAAGTTGGTCGACCAAAACAGACCTAGCGCAGAAGTGTTGACAAAGAAACAAAGGCAGCCGGAATGACATGGGCCGAGCTGAAGAGGATGTCCCAAAACCGAGTTCGTTGGAGGGGTTTTGTTGCATCCCTATGTTCCCCAAGGAACCAAGAGGCATAAGTCAAGTCTTTAGGGTCAGGGAAAGT
>CM054151.1:58376201-58408701 GCA_028751875.1 Rapana venosa | reverse complement strand
TCTCTCTCTAGTCCTCTCTCTGTATTGCTATGGGCTTTATTTTATTTTATGATCATATATATCCTTAAGGGCGGGGACTGGATGTAAAAAAGCACATGGGTGCTTATTCATTATCCTCGAAATAAAAGAATTTGTCATTGTCATTGTCATTGTCATAGTCCAGCAGGTGGACAAAAAACTCGAACAGTCTTAAGTTCAATTCCACCCCAACACATTTTCTCTCTCCCTCTCTCTCTCTCTCACTCTCTCTCACTCTCTCTCTTTCTCTCTCTCTCCCCCTCTTTCTCTCTCTCCCTCCCTCTCTCTCTCTCTCTCTCACTCTCCCTCCCTCCCTCTCCCTCTCTCTCTCTCTCTCTCTCTCTCTCTCTCTCTCTCTCTCTCTCTCTCTTCTCTCTCTCTCTCTCTCTCTCTTAATGCCTCTCTTTTATCCCATCAGTTCCATCGACCTTTTTCATTTTTGTTCTTATCAATTTGATTATTTGTTCATTTATTTATTATTGATTTTTATTAATATATTCTTGTATATATTTAGTTACTTAACACAATACCACTGAATAAATAAATATATTGTCACCTACAATCCCAATATGACTGACAAAGAAATGTATAACCGTTAACAATCTTAATACCATCGCTAGATAAATATATCATCAATAACAATCTCAATATTACAAACAAATTAAATTGTTATCACTAAAAAAATCTCAATATCACTAACAAATAAATAGATTATCGCCGACAATGCCAATACCACTGACAAATAAATAAATTACTACTGACAAGCCCAATATCATCGACAAATAAATATGTTATCCCTAACCAACTCAGTATCCCTGACAAATAAATATGTTATCCCTAACCAACTCAATATCCTTGACAAATAAATATGTTATCCCTAACCAACTCAATATCACTGACAAATAAATATGTTATCCCTAACCAAATCAATATCCCTGACAAATAAATATGTTATCCCTAACCAACTCAATATCCCTGACAAATAAATAGGTTATCCCTAACCAACTCAATATCCCTGACAAATAAATATGTTATCCCTAACCAACTCAATATCCCTGAGAAATAAATATGCTATCCCTAACCATCTCAATATCCCTGACAAATAAATATGTTATCCCTAACCAACTCAATATCCCTGACAAATAAATATGTTATCCCTAACCAACTCAATATCCCTGACAAATAAATATGTTATCCCTAACTAACTCAGTATCACTGACAAATAAATATGTTATCCCTAACTAACTCAATATCCCTGACAATTAAATATGTTATCCCTAACCAACTCAGTATCACTGATAAACAATATATATATATTATCTCTGACAATCTCAATATCACTGATAAATAAATATCTCATCAATAACATCTCAATATCACTAGTAAATACATATATCATCAAGAACAATCTCAATAGCACTGATAAATAAATATATCATTAATAACAATCTCAATATCACTAGTAAATACATATATCATCAATAACAATCTCAATATCACAGATAAATAAATATATCATCAATAACAATCTCAATATCACTGAAAAATATATTACTGCTAACAATCTCAATATCATTGATAAATGAATATATTATCACTAATAATCTCGCTGTTTTAAAAATAAATAAATATATCGTCAATATCACGGATAAATAAATATATTATCGCTTACAATTTCAATATCACTGATAAATAAATATGTTATCACTAACAATCTGAAAACAGATGAAAAAATTGACAAAATTGCATACACACGGGAACTGGATGTAAAAAAGCACATGAGTGCTTATTCCATTATCCACGATATAAAAGAATAAATAAATAAGTAAATAAATAAATATATAAAATCTCAATACCACAAATAAATAAATATATCATCGATAACAATCTCAATATCACTGGTAAAGAAATATATCATCAATAACAACCTCAATATATGTGGTCATAGGGAAGTGAGGCATCAGCGACCTCAACTTCCGAAGGGGCCAGCATATTGAGGGCGGTACCCATCTCCTCTCCCTCGCTGCTTTACCTTCCCTGATCCTAAGAGGCAGGTAATCATTGACAGCTGGGTGAACTAGGGGACTGTACTGAAGCCAAGGCGCGCAAACGGTCACCCATCCAAGTATTAACCATACTCGATGCTGCTTAACATTGGCTGGGGAAAGCGAGTGCTCTGACCACTGAGCTATCCCGTCCCCAAGGTGAGACAGCATAAACGGGGGGGGGGGGGGGGGGGGGGGGGGGGGTATCTTTGACTCTGCATCTAAAACATATTTCTTTTAAGTATTCTCACAACCTCTCTCCCATTTTATTGCTATGTTGACTTTTTGTGGGATTGTTACTCGATCAGTTATTTCTCTCTCTCTCTCTCAATCTAGCGTATTGTTTGTATAATGTGTATGAGAACAGACTTTTCTGCTGTTGCCTGGCCCAGGGCAAGTCTGACAACTCTCTCACAGTAACATGATGGTCATTTGCTTTTAGTTCTACTACTAACATGCTGTATAAAAAGATGATAAAACACCACTGAAATAAAGCCGGGTATCTGTTAATATCTTCTACTTTAGGAAAGTTAGTCAGAAGCCAAGGACGCCAAAGTGGCAAAGTCACAAAGTCTCATGACTTTCTCCAAGCATGGTGTTCAGATAATTCATTGGGTCTCGTGACTTTCATAGCAATTCACCACAGGCTTGGAGATGAAGTGGGTCTGATGACGAGCAGTCAGTCAGCCCGTGGGCCAGTTCAGCTTCACTGCCTGACTCAAGCTGTCTCCACACCCTGACTGTGGAATGTCTGGTGCTGACAGCTGGCGACAATGGCTACACACAGGACTGTCAGGTTGCCTCCCTTCCTCACACACAGCCGAGGCTTTCAGTGACACCCTAATACCCACAAACCAAGCAATGACAATGTCTCCACAACAAGATCTTAAGACAACGATACCAAGACTTGCTCTTGTAACCTAAGCATAAAACCACCAACAACAAAGCAAAACAAAAAGAAAAGAAAGGCAATTGAATTTCCTCCAATATTTCAGTATAACAAAATAAAGAAAACAATACGTTTTTGACAATGCAACACCTAATCACAACGTAACAAGGATTTTAAAAAAACAACAACAGTGAAACGGAAGAAAAAGACTGGCAGAGCGAAGTAAAATACCTATATTTTTGCAACATGAAATCCTTGGTGGACAACACAGCCAAGAGGGATACTTGTAAAAAGTAGTACTTCAGCTTTTTCAGCTCGGTTTGTTTGAGGAAGTGATGGGGGGGGGGGGGGTAAACATGGGTTTTTCCCCTTCCCAGGTGGAATCTGGGCGGAAGTCTGACCATTTTTGCATTGTGGCCCTTCATGGCAGAAAGAGAGCGGGACACACCTCCTGTTTTGAAGGTGTGGTCAGTGTTCCTGTACACCTCCTGTTTTGAAGGTGTGGTCAGTGTTCCTGTACACCTCCTGTCTTGAAGGTGTGGTCAGTGTTCCTGTGCACCTCCTGTTTTGAAGGTGTGGTCAGTGTTCCTGTACACCTCCTATTTTGAAGGTGTGGTCAGTCTTCCTGTACACCTCCTGTTTTGAAGGTGTGGTCAGTGTTCCTGTACACCTCCTGTTTTGAAGGTGTGGTCAGTGTTCCTGTGCACCTCCTGTTTTGAAGGTGTGAACAGTTTTCCTGTACACCTCCTGTTTTAAAGGTGTGGTCAGTCTTCCTGTGGTCCTCAGCCCTGATGAACCAAACTCTTTCCAGTCTACCTGCACGTGGGCATATTCCTAATGAAGGATGCTACACTCACTGGGGGACGGGACAGCTCAGTGGTCGGAGCACTCGCTTTCCCCAGCCAAGTTGAGCAGCGTCGAGCGTGGTTACCACTTGGATGGGTGACCGTTTGCTCGCCTTGGCTTCAGTACAGTCCCCCTAGTTTACCCAGCTATAAATGGTTACCTGCCATCTTTAGGGTCAGGGAAGGTAAAGCAGCGAGGGAGAGGAGATAGGTGCCACCCTCAATATGCTGGCCCCTTCGGAAGTTGAGGTCCCTGATGCCTCACACCCCTATGACCACATAGGTTATGGGACACCTTTTCCTTTACCTTACACTTACTCGCCTATTTCTTCCCAATCGCACCATACACAGCCGCACCCATTTCATTTGGCGCATCTTCAGAACGCAGTACACCAATAGCAGCCACCGATGTCACATCTGCATTCTGCTCTGCACCAGTCAGTGGGTCTGGTGATGTTCAGTCATGTCTAACCAGACCCGCTGTGTGCAGACGATACCTGCAAAGTCCCTTACCGATGCTGACATAACGGCCTGCATCTGGATTCAGATTCAACGACTTGATCCAGCAGTATAGCATGATGACAAAGCTACTTCCCTCCAAATATTGTGATTTTTCAGATAATTCATTGGGTCTCATGACTTTCATAGGAATTCGTCAGTCTTGGAGTCGAAGGAAAAACAAGTGAACAAGCAAACTAAGAACAAAGTCTACAAACACACGTTTCTGCTGGGATTGAACCAAAAACTTCTCAGCCGTTTTGTCATTGCTTTTACCACTGCGCCAAAATGGTTGTTTTCTTGTTTTGTGTATTTGTTTGTTTGTTTGTTTGCTTGTTTGTCTGTTTGTTTGCTTGTTTGTCTGTTTGTTTGTTTGTTTGTCTGTTTGTTTGTTTGTGTCTTTGGTTGTATTTGTTTCACCTGTCTGCCTGTTTTTCGGGTTGTTGTCGCTGTTCAGCCTTTTAGCGGCATGGCAGCCATGTTGCCTTTTTCAGCAGAAGAGACCAAAAAAAGTTTTCTGCAACAAATCAGCCACACAAGACGAAGACGGGAAGACGTGTTATCTCCCTTTGTTTTATAGACGCTCTGCCGTCACATCACACAACAACAAACGCCAGCGAGGAAGAAGAAAGAAAGAAAGAAGAAAGAAAGAAAGAAAGAAAGACCGAAGAAAGAAAAGAACGAATTAAGAAGAAAAGAAAAGAAAGAAAGAGAAAAGAAAGAACGAACGAAAGAAAAAGAAAGAACGAAAAAGAAGAAAGAAAGAACGAAAAAGAACGAAAAAGAAAGAAAGAAGAAAAGAAAGAAAGAAAGAAAAAGAACGAAAGAAAGAACGAAAAAAAAAGAAGAAAGAACGAAAAAGAAAGAAAGAAAAGAAAGAAAGAACGAAAAAAGAAAGAAAGGAAGAAAGAAAGAAAGAGAGAGAGAGAGAGAGAGAGAGAGAGAGAGAGAGAGAGAGAGAGGAGAGAGAGAGAGAGAGAGAGAGAGAGAGAGAGAGAGAAAGAAAGAAAGAAAGGAAGAACTAAAGACAGACTCGTGGTTAGAGAGGCAGACTGGCAATGTGCAGATCGTGATTGGAATCCACATGACGTCTGAGACCACCTCCTGAAAGCAATACGGACGAGACTGTAAACCCAGATCCCGTGCACGAACACACACATGCATAACATCCTACACACACGTTTATAAATCCACCCACATTTTCTAACAAAAATGTCCCCAAGAAACAAATCAGTGATGGCTGGTGGCATTAACGATACAGAACAAGTATACCCAGACAAAGCCAAGACATCACTACCCATCAGATGATGGCAATGGGCGAAGCTTCTCCACAGTGAAGGAGGCTGTTTGTGGAATGGTCCGTCCGCTGTGGCACTCCTTTAGAACGTCAAACAAACACAACTCAGAGATGTTGTGGAAGCGGGGCTGGCTATCGTGATGATCAAGCTTCTCTCCCCTACTCTGCACAGACATTGGCCAGTACAACGTTTTCAAGTTGATCTGACAGCAAATCACTGATGCTGATGGAATGGAGGAGTGGAGGAAGAGGGGCAGAAGGGCTGCAGGCCCTGCTTCATTCTTTCTCACCTGTCAGACAGGTGATGTCTGATGTCTGCCGGTCACGATTCCACTGCAGGCAGGCAGGCAGGACAGCGCTGGCACTGTATAGACAGGCAGCACTTGCAGGAATTGAAGTATGCGTCTCCTGCTCCTCTTTAAAACTGTGATGGACACTGTCAGGTCTTGTTTGGGAAACGGAGAAAGACACTTGTAAGGAAGACGATAAACAAGAACGGGGAGACAAGACAACAACAACGATAAGAGAGAAAGGAAAACTTTAAACTAAAGAGTGTTCAGAAGCAAAGCTGTTTTGGCGAGAAGGCACTTGACTCTGCACAAGTAGACAGCGCTTCTTACACTCCAGACCAGTTGAGTTCAGTGATTTATCAAACTGTGGTTGTCCGTTGATGGCCATCAATTAATTACAGTCACGTGCTCCCAAAGCAGAGGAGCTGTAATCAGCGATAGCCACCCTGCCCTGTCAGTATATAGTACAGCATCCTTACACTCTGCACATTCTCTGCAAGGATTTCCCTTATTTCTGGCCATCTCTTTGTTTCTGCCTTGTTCCTTTTCTTCCTGTCACCTCCTTCTTGTCTATTTTCTGCCTTCTTGGCCCATTCTCCTGACTTTTTTTCCTGAAAGATTTAAACGATAGCACTTCTCTCCCAAGCCAAAGTCCGATGCGATAGGTCTCCCTTGTTAGTCGTTTAATGGCAACGCAACGCATTTTATCTCATATGACAGACAACAATAGTTGTTGTCAGAGTGTTGGACAAAGAAAAAACAAAAGTAACCCTAATGATGAATAAATGAGAATAAAAAGAAAAATGCGAGGGAGAAGAAGGATGGCAAGAGGAACAGCGTTGGAATGGAACAGAATGCCAAAGAGAGATGAATGCAAGAAGGAGAATCGCGAAGAAGAATTGAGAAGAATGCGAAGAAGGAGAATGCGAAGAAGAAGAATTGCAAAAAAATGCAAAGAAGAATGCAAAGAAGAATGAGAATTGTGAAGAAGAAGAATTGCAAAGAATTGAAAAGTATGCAAAGAAGGAGAATGCGAAGAAGAAGAATAAATTGCGAAGAAGAATGCAAAGAAGAAATGTGAAGAAGAATGCAAAAAGAATGCAAAGAATAAGAATAAGAATTCAAAGAAGAAGAATGCAAAGAAGCAAAGAAGAATTGTGAAGAAGAATGCAACGAAGAAGAAGAATGCAAAGGAGAAGAATGCAAAGGAGAAGAATGCAAAGAAGAAGAAGAATGCAAAGGAGAAGAAGAAGAATGCAATGCAAAGAGGAAGAAGGAGAAGAATTGCGAAGAAGAATTGAGAAGAATGCGAAGAAGGAGAATGCGAAGAAGAAGAATTGCGAAAAATGCAAAGAAGAATGCAAAGAAGAAGAAGAAGAATTGTGAAGAAGAAGAATTGCGAAGAATTGAGAAGTATGCGAAGAAGGAGAATGCGAAGAGGAGGAGAACGAACAACGAACAAACGAACGAACGAACGAATGAATGAAGAGAAGGAGCAAAAGAATTAGGGGCAGGAGGAACAGCAACAGCAGCAGCAGCAGCAGCAGCAGCAAGCAGAAAACGAGATAGAAGAGATAAAGCAGAGTAGAACTATTGGGAAAAGATAGAAAAACAGTATGTCCCCAGTGTAAAGTACATGCAATAGCCATCATTCCTCAGTGACCTGAATGAAGTTTGACATTTAGCTGCTGTCTGGTCATGATGATGAGGAAGCTCTTCTCAAGTCAGTCCACAGACTGTTTGTTTCTTCAGCATTGAAACTTCACTGAAACACTGAACCATCATCAGGCTGGTTTTAGATTCAGTTCTCTTTCTACTACTACATTTGTATTGGTGCACAAGAGCTGAAAGCTGACAGCTAGTCTACAGTGGGTGCTGTGCAGTACCAAGCAGCTTGGCTATGGCACGGTGTGTTACGGCAGCGGTGCTTCTGTCTGCTCTCTTCCAATCCAAGACATCTTTCTGTTATGCGTCTAACGCCGCTTCCATCTTGTCTGCCTTTTTCTTCTTTGAACATCAACACACTTATCCCCTATGCTCTCTCTAGTGAGTTTGGTATCTTTTCTATGCGAACCTTTGGTTTTTAACTAAAAATAAAAAAGGACCGTACGGTATTACCATCTTATATTATTTCTTTGTTTGGTGTTGTTGTTGTTGCTTTTGTTGTTAATGTAGTTGCTTAGAGCAGGAGAGGTGAGGTGTTTCCTTTCAATACGATTACATTTGTAGGATTATTCACTTGAATCGACAGAAAGTAAATGTGTGTCTAATATCACTGAATGTCTTCTTCTTCGTCAAACGCTCAGATACCAACTATTACTGTCTGTCAAATGAGCGAAAATGCGTTACGCTGACTTAATATGAAAATAGATGTTAAATTGAAGAAAGAAGAACAGCAACAAAGAAATCCTTGTAAGTTATGTAACCTCTATTTATTTGTCTGTCTGCCTGTCTGTCTGTCTGTCTGTTTCCCTATTTCAGTGTTTCTCTGTTCCTGTCTCTCTGTCTCTATTTGTGCCTGTCTTTGTCCGTCCATCTGTCCGTCCGTCCGTCCGTCTGTCTGTCTGTCTGTGTCTATCTGCCTGTCTGTCTGCCTGTCTGTCTATCTTCCTTCCCGTCTGTCTGCCTGTCTCTCTCTTCTGTCTGTCTGTCTGTCTCTCTCTCTCTCCCTCTCTCTCTCTCTCTCTCTCCCTCTCTCTCTCTCTCTGTCTGTCTGGTGATGTCCTGTGATGTACCTTATAATTTGCCTGGCTAATCACTGTAACTAAGGACAGATGGCGCTATTTTCATCTCTCAGATTCCACCGCCAGTTGCACTGGAACTTGTGACGGAATTAAACGGAAATGCACATGCAAGCTAGCCCTGTCTGTCTGTCTGTCTGTCTGTCTGTCTTCCTCTTCTTCTCTCTCTCTCTCTTCTCTCTCTCTCTCTCTCTCTTCTCTCTCTCTCTCTCTCTCTCTCTCTCTCTCTCTCTCTCTCTCTCTCTCTCTCTCTCTCTCTCTCTCTCTCTCTCTTTTCTCTCTCTCTCTCTTTGCACGTCTGATTGTCTGACTATCTGTCCGTCCGTCTGCGCGCGCGCGCGCACGTGTGTGTGTGAGAGAGAGAGAGAGTGTGTGTGTGTGTGTGTGTCTGTCTCTCTGTCTGTGTCTTTCAGTCTGTCAATCTCTCTTTCTCTGTCTCTCTGTCTCTGTCTCTCTGTCTCTCTCTTTGTCTCTCTCTCTCTCTCTGTTTGCTTGTCTTTCCGTCCGTCCCTCCGTCTGTCAGTGTGTGTATGTGTGTGTGTATGCCTGTATGTCTGTCTGTCAATCTCTCTGTCTTATATCTCTATGTCTCTGTCTCTGTTTTTCTGTCTGTCTCTCTCTCTCTTCTCTCTCTCTCTCTCTCTCTCTCTTCTCTCTCTCTCTCTCTCTCTCTCTTTTCTCTCTCTCATCCTCACACAGCACATAAAAAACAAAAGTCTTGACACAGTTCGATCTATGCTAACGATTTTGTTTCTTTTTTTTTGTTTGTTTGTGTGTGTGTGTTTGTGTTTGTGTTTTATGTGTGTGTGTGTGTTTTGTGTTTTGTTTTTATGTGTGTGTGTGTGTGTGTGTGTGTGTGTATGTGTGTGTGTGTGTGTGTGTGTGTTTGTCTTCGTGTAGTCTTAGACCTCTCTGGGACCAGGGGCTGCACAGGGGAAAAAACCTCACCAACTTTTAAAAAATACATTTTTAAAAAACACCCAACCAAACCAAAAAATAAAGTCAGAATTTATCTAGCATCTTCGAACAAAAGAAGTCAACCTCGTACGTTCCGTAGTGTTGGTTGTCAACCCCCCACCCCCCTCCCACCCCTACCTTATTTTTTGTTTGTGTTTTTTCCCCGACTGTGCAGTGTCTAAGACCATTGGGTTTATGAGTAAAGAAGGGGTTCAGTTAGTTCAGTCTTCAGCAACCATCCTCCCTCACACACACACACACACACACAAACGCACGCGCGCACACACACGCACACACACACACACACACGCACGCACGCACGTGTGCACACACAACACACACACACTCACACACGCACCATTATCTTCTAAATAAAAGAATAAAAACAAGAATGAAGAACACACACGCATACACACACACACACTTACACACACATACACACACACACTCATACACACACATACACACGCACTCATACACACACACTCACACACACACACATACACACACACTCATATACACACATACACCAACTTCCTGCTATCCTTATACCCATCTTCTTCCTTTCTCTTCAACATACCCCCTCCCCTCTCTCTCTCTCTCTCTCTCTCTCTTTCTCTTTCTATCTTTCTCTCTGTCTCTGTTTGTCTGCCTGCCTCTGTCTCTCTGTCTAGCTGTCTGTCTGTTTCCTTCTCTCTGTCTGTCTCTGTCTCTGTCTGTCTGTCTGTCTCTCTCTCTCTCTCTCTCTCTCTCTCTCTCTCTCTCTCTCTCTCTCTTCCCTCCCCTTCCCCCCTTTCTCCCCCCACCCCCCCCCCACACTCGGACAGCTCCATCTTTGTATGATAAATCTTCGAGGAGAAATCACAATGGTTATCGCCCCTGTCGTTACAGACCCCTTAATCAGGCCTGGCCCTGACTTAAAAACACAAAGTAAGGATTTACACCAGAATACATGTCCACCACCACCACCACCCTCCTCCAACCTCCCCCTCCACCACCACCACCATCCCCCAAAATGAGAGAGAGCTTAATGCAACATCGCAGATGAATACAAAAAGGGGTGTGTTTTTTTTAAAAATGGGAAGGGGAAAAGGGAGAAGAAGAAGAAGAAGAAGAAGATGGGACGACAGGGAAAAACTGAAGGAAAGTGGGGGGAGGGAAGGAAGGCGAGAAATGGACGCTGTGACCTGTCAAAGAACGACTGGCTAAAGACAGGATTCCCATTTTATCCATTTGACAGAATACCCCTAATACCCAGCCGCTAAAAAATACCTACACCAAAAGAAAATCAAATGAAACAAACGCGGGACACACAGACACGCACGTGCGCGCGCGCTTGCACACACTCCTATACACACACATTCATACACATCCACATGCACGCGCGGACACGTGGGTATTTAAACACATGCGCACGCGCATACAAGTACGCATGAACCCACACTGGTACAAACGGAAGCACGCGCGCGCGCACACGCACACACACGCACGCACGCACGCACACACACACACACACACTGTGCATGTGGACAGGTAGTATTAAAACAGGCTTACAGACAGACGATATGACATAAACCAAACAATCACAGAGACACACAGCCAGACACACAGACAGAGGCTGACAGCCACACACACACACACACACACACACACACACAGACGGAGGCTGACAGACAGGCAGACAGACAAAGGGTGACAGACAGGCAGACAGACAGACAGACAGACAGACAGAGATTAGGGTAGGGGAGAAGATAAGAGTGGAGACAACCAAAAAATGTCCAGAAGAAATCGTTAATATTTTAAAACTGTAAAGTCACGATTCCAGTCCCTTCCTCTGTTCTGCCACCCCTCCCTCTTCCTCCACCCCTTCTCTCCCCCTCCCTCCCCCCTCTCCTTCCACCCCCCACACCCGTTTTTTATTTAACTACCCATATATCCAACCCCCTCTGACTGCCTTCACACCAAGACATCAGCGTGTGTGTGTGTGTGTGTGTGTAGGCTGCAGGGAAAGAGAGAGAGAGAGAGAGAGAGAGAGAGAGAGAGAGCAGGAGAGGAGAAGGGGGCAAAAAAGATGGGATCATGAGGAATAAATTTAGAGCTTAGATGAGTTTTGCCAATGCTTGCTAATGCAAGCTGCCGACTAATTACCGTCTTTCTCTGGGGTCCATCAGCAGCCCTCTCCAGCACCCTGCCTTCACCTCACATGCACAAGCAGCGCGCGAGGGCACGCGCGCGCACACACACACACACACACACACACATCACACACACATCACACACTCTCTCTCTCCTCTCTCTCTCTCTCTCTCTCTCTCTCTCTCTCTCTCTCTTTTCTAGTATACCTTTTCCTTTCCACCTTTTAAAAAAATTTTTTTAGTTCTTTACCAGCGAAGAAAGAGTTGGAAGAGTGGATGAAGAGGGGGTGGAGGAGAAGAGGGGAGAGTAAAGGGGGAGAGGGGGGGGAGAGAGAGAGAGAGACGTGCGTCTCTGTGCCATACATACATGATGGATGCATGCGCGCTGCACGCGAGATGCCGGCGCAAGAAGAAGATGACTGGGGGGGGAGACTTCACAGAAGCGAAAAGTGGACAGTGCTTTCCTTTCTTTCTGTTCTTTTCTCTTTTTGTTCTCCTCTAGTTTTTCAAAGTGTCTTTGAGGAGCGGGGCGGACGAGGGGGAGAGAATTACGACCTGTCACACTCTCGTGCCCAGTAGCCATAATTTGCCCATTAAGTTTTAACGGCAGCATATTGCCCTGCTCTCCCAGGCAAGGGACGCCAGGACAAATTGAAAAATCGGCTTGTCACTTGTGATAGCGGCTTGATCAGATTTACGTGCAGGACAGACGCTAGCTCCCGTCACGGCAAGGCCCTGCCCTGCCCAGCCCTGCCCTGCCCTGCCCAGCCCTGCCCAGCCCTGCCCAGCCCTGCCCTGCCCTGCCCTGCCCTGCCCTGCCCTGACACTGAGAGAGAGAGAGAGACTGGGCAGGGCTAGCTCCGCTCTCTCTCTCTCTCCCTCTCTCTCTCTCTCTCTCTCCGCTCTCCCTCTCTCTCTCTCTCTCTCTGCCTGTCTGTGCCTCTTTCAAAGTGTGGGTGTGTGGTCAGTGCTGGACAGGAAGTTGGAAGGACGTGTCCCTTGTCCCTTCTGCCCTTTGATCAGCCGCTGTCCCTTTTGAGAGTTGGGTTGGTGGGGTGGTTTGGTTTGATGTGGCTATGTCCTTTTCTTGAAGGGTGAGCCATTGATGGAGTTATGTCCTTTTGGAAGGGTAATCAATTGATGTCATTATGTCCTTTTTGAAGGGTAATCTATTGATGTCTATGTCCTTTTTGAAGGGTAATCCATTGATGTCATTATGTCCTTTTTGAAGGGTAATCCATTGATATGTGTCCTTTTTGAAGGGTAATCCATTGATGTCATTATGTCCTTTTTGAAGGGTAATCCATTGATGTCATTATGTCCTTTTTGAAGAGTAATCCATTGATGTCATTGTGTCCTTTTTGAAGGGTAATCCATTGATGTCATTATGTCCTTTTTAAAGGGTAATCTATTGATGTCTCTACGTCCTTTTTGAAAGGTTATTCCATTGATGTCGCCATATCCTGCTTGAAGGGAAATTCACTTATGCTGCTATGTCTTCGTGAGTTCGTCATTTTAATGTCACTATAAAGGGCAATCCATTGGGGACACTGTGTCTGATTTTTTGGGTCACGTTACCTTCTGATTACGTCATTTTGTGGGTTATGTTCCCCTTTGGCAAAGCCCTGTCTCTTGAATAGGGTGTCCCTTTATGGGTTATTTTTTATTACTGTGTCCCTTTGTGTCCCTTTATGGGTTATTTTTTAATACTGTGTCCCTTTGTGTCCCTTTATGGGTTATTTTTTAATACTGTGTCCCTTTATAGGTTATTTTTTAATACTGTGTCCCTTTATGGGTTATTTTTTAATGCTGTGTCCCTTTATGGGTTATTTTTTTTAATGCTGTGTCCCTTTATGGGTTTTTTTTAATACTGTGTCCCTTTATGGGTTGTTATTTTTTAATACTGTGTCCCTTTATGGGTTATTTCTTTAATACTTTGTCCCTTTATAGGTTATTTCTTTAATATTTTGTCCCTTTATGGGTTAATTTTTAATACTGTGTCCGTTCATGGGTTATATTTTCATTATCGTTAGAGAGACGTGGTGATAGCCCCCCCCCCCCCCCCCCCGAGAGGTGACCTAGTCTGGCTCTGAGTGGCAGTAGTGCCGTCAGTACCGGGTTCAGCAGGGGGTGTGCTGTACATGTATTTTGTTGATGATGCCAGCCAATGGCCAAGACGTGTGTTACAATGCTGGTTTGCTTTAAAGTGGAATGTTGTTGTTGTCTTGAGCCGTATCAAGCTCTTAGCATAACAGCTTACACTCCCCGTTACAGGAATAGGATTTTTTTTTAATCCTCTGCAGTCGGAGTATGGCGTTTATAAGGCGAGATTCTTGAAAAATGTCATATACAAAAATGTCTCGTCGAGTGTGTACACATGGTCTCCATGCGATACCCTGGGGGACGAGTGAGGAGTTATAGTGCATAGTCTCGGTGACCCCAAGAGGGTCAACCTGGGGAACGCGTAATGAGAAGAAGTAGAAGCAGAGCACCATTGAACATCGCCAAAGTGACCCAGCATCAGTGCAGGGTCTCCTTGGATGGGTAGCCTCAGGGCAGCCTAACACTGGTTGCCACCTGTCAACATCAGACTGGGAGAGTAGCCCACGACACAGGAAGGGCATTGAAGGGTGTGATAGAAGTCAGTGAGAGAATAGCGTGTCACAAACATTGCAGACAGAGAAAGAGAATGCTCTTTCTTTTCTCATATCCATAATTTGTGCTATTCATTGTGAAATGAATTTGCGTTGTAAGTATTTTAACACGCCCACATCTGCAAGTTGTAGTTGTGTTACATTTCATATACCCCGGGGGAGGGGGGATAAATCTTGAATCGTGGGAGAGAGAGAGAGAAGAGAGAGAGAGAGAGAGAGAGAGAGAGAGAGAGAGAGAGAGAGAGAGAGAGAGAGAGAGAGTAGACCATGAAATAAAAGGGAATATATTCAAGAATAACAAGGGACAGGACAAAGGAAAGCATCATGCAGCATGGAGTTGTGAGAAGATGGGGACAATGCATACTGGGAGTGCAGAAATTTTCCATCTGCCTAAAAAGTATAAAACGAATAATATAAAATAATAAGGCATGATAGCAACACATGATATGACAGTTTGATTACTGAAACCATTTTGAGCCAGAATTTTAGTTTCACTGGCAAAGAGAAATCAACATAGCACAGAGCGCTCACTAGTTCGGCATTGGTAATCACCTTTTTGTCCTGTTATTTTGAGGTTGATATTTTGTTTAATGTCCTATACGTTTATCTTGCCTTGACCAGTCTTGTCTTGTCGTGTGGTGTCGTGTAGTGTAGAGTAGTTTAGTGTAGTTCAGTGCAGTGCAGTGCTTGCAGTACAGTACAGTACATCACAGAGCAGCACAGCACAGTACAGTACAGTACAAAGCAGAGCAGCGCAGCACAGCACAGCACAGTAGGTATAGTATAGTACAGTATAGTACAGTATAGTACAGTACAGTAAGTATAGTAAAGCAGAGTAGAGTAGAGTTGAGTAGAGTAGAGTTTAGTGTAGTGTAGTGTAGTAGAGTAGAGTAGAGTAGAGTGTAGTAGAGTATCGTACAGTGCAATGCAGTGCAGTGAACATTGCCAGAGTACAGTCCTTTCTCTTTCGGTCCATGTGTCTGGTTGTTTGCCTTTGACAACAGATGTTTCTACAGAATTCGGGGGAAGCCACTTTGGGTTTTTTCTCGTTTGATTTTGTTTTTTCAGCACAGAAGACATGGGCATTGCACACAAGCATGGGGTTATGAGCTCACCTAAAAGACCAGTCCTCCCTCCCATACCACTGGCCATGATGAGCGGATTGAGTGGACAGTGCATAGTTTCCAGTCTGAAGAAGGTCATAAGTATGTGCTTTTTTGTGTGTTGTGCTGTGCTGCTGCTGTGCTTCTGCTGTAAGCTTGTGTGTGTTTTGTTTTGTTTTGTTTTGTAGTGTATCCTGGTCTTCTTAACTACTACTGCCATGCATTAAGCCGTGGTCTCTGAGCACAGTGTTTTGTTGTTGTTGTTGTTTGTTTCTTGTGTTGGTTGAGTGCCTGTTCAGACTGGGAATAAGCCAGCTGACTCGTTTAGGATACAGCAATGGCGGCCTGGTTAATCTGTCACTGCATGTCTCTGCACCTCCTTCTTCTTCTTCTCCAGTAAGCGGCAGAGCTTTATTCTGCAGAAAATGAACTCGTTGCTGGGGGAGCCTGCTGCATGCAGTTGTCGACAGCTCGTTAGACAGGCTTTAATGACGGCAGATGCATGGCAGCAAGTCCCTATGATGTCATCTAACAGCAGCCAGACGATGGACTGTGGATCAGCGCTGATGTCATCAATGACCTTGTTCAGCCCCAGCGGCCATTGTTGCAGCTGCTGTGTGTAATTCCTCTGATCCGGGGCCAGTGACGTGCCGCCATTACCCCCTGCTAACTGCCTGCCCTCCTGCCTGCCCTCCTGCTAACTGCCTGCCCTCCTGCTAACTGCCTGCCCTCCTGCCCTCCTGCTAACTGCCTGCCCTCCTGCCTGCCCTCCTGCTAACTGCCTGCCCTCCTGCCTGCCCTCCTGCCCTTCTGCCGTCCTGCCCTCCTGAGTCCTCCCCACACTTCTCCTCATCCCTCTCCTTTGCTGCTGTGTTCAAAACTCGCTGGCAGGGCGGCTGAGAACAAGGGAAGGTTGTCATTTCAAAACACGGATTACAGAGCTGGCTCTTTCCTTAAGGTCGTCTTTTGTCGCTTCCATTGGCTGTTCAGGGAGTCCGTCAGGCCGTGTGTTGAGGGGAGACAGGCAACAGGGCAGTGTAACGGCTAGTAGTGCGCTGCAGGTCATCCTGTTACGTTGTGGCTGACCCCTGACATCTCCCCCACCTACAACTCCACCCCGTCCCCCACCTCTCTCCTCTCGTAATGAACAAACAAGCCACTCTGGTAGCATGGTCTTTGGCATAAGCGAGCACATGCTATGTAATCAATGACAGGTGAGAAAACAGTGATGTTTCCTCCTAGTAACCACCTACAGACAGGTATGGCTGCAGCCTAATTTCCACATCTCTTAGTTATATAAGGGGACGGGATAGCTCAGTGGTCGGAGCACTCGCTTTCCCCCAGCCAAGTTAAGCAGCATTGAGCGTGGTTACCTCTTGGATGGGTGACCGTTTGCGCGTCTTGGCTTCAGTACAGTTCACCCAGCTGTAAATGGGTACCTTCCCTCTTTAGGGTCATGGAAGGTAAAGCAGCGAGGGAGAGGATATGGGCGCCGCCCTCAATATGCTGGCCCTAGAGAAGTGAGGTCTCTGACGTCTTGCTCCCCTACGACCTAATATATTATAGGACACCCTTTACCTTTTTATCATTCATAAGCTTAGGATTGTGAGCATTGTATTTTATGTTCATCATTTTAGTATTTTTAGTTGCAGAACAGTTCATGCGATTCTTTCCTGATATCTTGGCCCCTTGCTTTATAGATTTAGTTATTTGCAGTTAGTCGTATACTTCTCATTTGCAGTGAGTGGACCAGTTCCAACTGCTGGAACCAGATGGTTTAAAAAGGCGATACTGTTACACACAATTATCTTTAAACCTTATAACTGTAAACTAGTACCTTAGACAATTTATTATTTCATAATCAGTAAGAAGGTGTGTCCATTGTTTCACAATAATAATAATAATAATAATAATAATAATAATAATAATAATAATAATAATAATAATAATAATAATAATAATAATAATAATAATAATAATAATAATAATGATAATAATAATATAATAATAATAATAATAATAATAATCATAATCATAATAATCATAATAATCATAATAATCATAATCATAATAAATGGAACTTATATAGCGCTATATCTTGCAAAGACAAATCAAAGCGCATGCATTCAACCTAATCTTACACAGTCATGCAATCAATGATAAATAATCAATAGTTTAAACAAACAGATATTTACAAGCATGATGCGCTGCAGACAAAATTGCAGGATTGCTTGGTGGTTAGAGCACTGAGCTCACGATCTGACAGCACAGGTTCGAGCCACCACCAAGGCGTCCATTCTGGGGAATGTTCCTGCGGAGATAACATCAGCACCGACTCCACTTCCCCCAATATAATATTAATAATAATAATAATAATAATAATAAATGGAATTTATATAGCGCTATATCTTGCAGAGACAAATCAAAGCGCTTGCACTCAACTCATTCTTACACAGTCATACAACCAGTGACAAGTAATAGTTCCATCAAGTCCAAATGTGCACACACACACACACACACGCAGGCACGCACGCGCACACACACACACACACACACACACACACACACACACACAGGTCACACACCCTGGCAGGGCAATAGAATCTTGGCTGTTGAAGGCAGGGAAAAAACTATGAGATGAGGCAGGAGAGGAAAATCTTAGGTTTGAAATAAATATGTCTTGAGACTGGATTTAAAAGTGTCATAAGAAGGCTTTTGGCGGAGAGAGAGAGAGAGGGAGATCATTCCACATCAATGGACCAGAAATTGAGAAAGAGCGACGGCCGATGGTGGATTGGTTGAATCTAGGTATTCGTAAGGACAAGGTATCTGCAGCAGAGCGGAGAGAACGAGAAGGAGTGTACAAGTGAAGACATTCACAGAGGTAGGCGGGTGCTGTTTTGTGGAGACATTTGTAACAAAGAGTACTGATCTTATAGTTTACTCAATATCTCTCAGATGAAACTATAAACCGAGTTTGCGTGTTCAAACGCGCGCAGAACATCTTGCCTAAAACCTGTTCCATCCTTGTCTTCATAGTTTGCCTCTGCCTCACAGTGGGAAGGGTGGCAGTCACACTCCTGTAGTGGCTGGCTGTCCAGAGGTGTCGCTAGACACAGCGTGCTGACGAATACACACTCACTGCCTCTGCCTGGGTCTGGCTGTTCTTTGGCCTTTACTGCAAGTGTGACACCGTGAAGTGACTGCCAGCCATGGACAGACAGTGTCCTTAAGACTGTATCCTGCAGTCACTTACCACTGCCAGCCACGGACAGTGAGTGTCCTTACATTATACAGTCACTGACTGCTGTCAGCCACGGACAGTGAGTGTCCTTACATTATACAGTCACTTACCACTGCCAGCCATGGACAGTGAGTGTCTTTAAAGACTGTATCCTGCAGTCACTTACCACTGCCAGCCACGGACAGACGGTGTCCTTACATTATACAGTCACTGACTGCTGTCAGCCATGGACAATGTCCTTACAGGCTGTATCCTGCAGTCATGGACAATGTCCTTACAGGCTGTATCCTGCAGTCATGGACAATGTCCTTACAGGCTGTATCCTGCAGTCATGGACAATGTCCTTACATGCCGTATCCTGCAGTCATGGACAATGTCCTTACAGGTTGTATTCTGCAGTCATGGACAATGTCCTTACAGGCTGTATCTGCAGTCATGGACAATGTCCTTACAGGCTGTATTCTGCAGCCATGGACAATGTCCTTACAGGCTGTATCCTGCAGTCATGGACAATGTCCTTACAGGCTGTATCCTGCAGTCATGGACAATGTCCTTACAGGCTGTATCCTGCAGTCATGGACAATGTCCTTACAGGCTGTATCCTGCAGTCGCTGCTGACAGTCATCATGCCAGACCCCATTGACTGGTGATGAATTGAAGACAGCAGCAGTGTCAGTATTGCCCTTCACATCAGCGTTGCTTTACCCTGAAAATCCACTTGTTGGGACTGCCCTGAGCTCATCGCAGGATACAAAAACAACAAAGCTTCAGTCAGCCATGTCCTTTGCAGTAGCTCTGTATGTCCTTTGCAGTAGCACTGTATTTAGTAACACACTTTTGAGGCATCTTTTTTATCTTTCCATCTTTCCCTCCTTCTTTTTTCCACTTGTTTATGACCCCATATGTTTTATTTTTACACACATAATGATGTAGGATTATTTCTGTTCCACACACGGAACTGTCCTGTTCACACTTACCCGTGGCCCCCTGTCCTTTTTTATACACTTATATCTAGTGCAAGAACGACAGAAGTAGTATGAAATGATCGCTTATCCCAAGTGTCTCTGATTTTCTCCTTTTATATAAATTCATCTCTTTGTTGTTGATGTTTGTTCATTTGCTTTTCTTCATTTTGTCATGAGCTGACATTATCGTGTTATGTTTATGAACATGATTGCAGCAGAGAATTCCTGAGGATCTTTACTGTCTGATTGAAAGTCACGCTTGGAAAGCATCATCCTGGTGGTACTCTGATTGTGTTGGTGTCTCTACGCTGCCACACGTACGACAGATGTACTGTCTCGAGCATGCTGTTAGCTATCGGATTGTGATTGTCCTTGATATGTGCTTGTACAGCGCCTATATTTTCTGATTAAAGGTCTGTTTAATCAACGTCGTCCATTCTGCTTCATACATACATACATACATACATACATACATACATACATACATACATACATACATACATACATACATACATACATACATACATACATACATACATACAGACATACATACATACAGACATACATACATACATACAGACAACATACATACATACATACATACATACATACAGACAACATACATACATACAACTACATACATACATACATACATACATTACATACATACATACATACATACATACATACATATACATACAAATACATACATACATACATACATACAGACATACATACATACATACATACATACATACATACAACATTACATACATACATACATACATACAGACAGACATACAGACATCATACATACATAATACATACATACATACATACATACAGACATACAGACATACATACTACATACATACATTACAACAACATACAGACATAATACATACATACATACATACATACATACAATACAGTACATACATACATACATACATACAGACATACAACATACATACATACATACATACATACACATACATACTCATACATTATCAACTACTACATACAATCTACATACATACATACATACATACATACATCATACATACATACAACTACATACATACATAACATACATACATACATTACATTTGTTTGTAGCCTCTTCTTCACACATCTTGCAGCACCCTTTTTTCTGTAAACACATATAAGTGGCCCCCTTTCTTTACACACATTCATGTGGTGCCCTTTCCTTTACATACACATCTATGTGGCCCCTATCTTCACACACACACACACACACACACACACACACACACACACACACACACACGCACACACACACACACACACACACACACACACACACGCGCGCGCACACATTCACACACATTTATGTGGTCTTCTTTCATTTATGTATTTTTTGTGTCACCGATGTACGACCCCCTGTTCTTCACACATCGATGACGCCTGTTTCTATAGTACAGGGAATGATGTACCTGAAACTCTGATATCAGTGTGTGCTGTTTTATGTGACACTGTTTACATGTCTGAAACTGTGATATCAGTGACAGCTTTTTTATGTGACAATATTTACATGTCTGAAACTCCGATATCAGTGACAGCTGTTTTATGTGACAATATTTACATGTCTGAAACTGTGATATATCAGTGTGTAGTGTTTTATGTGACACTGTTTACATGTCTGAAACTGTGATATCAATGTTTGCTGTTTTATGTGACACTGTTTACCTGGGTAAAACTCCTATATCAATGTGTGTTCTGTTTTAAGTGACAATGTTTACATGTCTGAAACTGTGATATATCAGTGTGTACTGTTTTATGTGACAATGTTTACATGTCCGAAACTGTGATATCAGTGTGTGCTGTTTTAAGTGACACTGTTTACATGTCTGAAACTGTGATATCAGTGACAGCTGTTTTATGTGACACTGTTTACATGTCTGAAACTGTGATATCAATGTGTGCTGTTTTATGTGACAATGTTTACATGCCTGAAACTGTGATATCAGCTTGTGTTGTTTTAAGTGACAATGTTTACATGTCCGAAACTGTGATATATCAGTGTGTAGTGTTTTATATGACAATGTCTACATGTCAGAAACTGTGATATCAGTGTGTGCTGTTTTATGTGGCAATGTTTACATTCTGAAACTGTGATATCAATGTATACTGTTTTATGTGACAATGTTTATATGTCAGAAACTGTGGTATCAGTGTGTGCTGTTTTATGTGGTAATGTTTACATTCTGAAACTGTGATATCAATGTGTGCTGTTTTATGTGGCAATGTCTACATGTATGAAACTGTGATATCAATGTATACTGTTTTATGTGACAATGTTTATATGTCAGAAACTGTGATATCAATGTGTGCTGTTTTATGCGGCAATGTTTACATGTGGACTGATTCTAGCTATGCTTGTAACCCACAGCGATTTCTCAGGGTTTTTTTTAGATCATAAAGTCTTCGTGTTTGTATTTGGGTAAAACGTCTGCTGATCCCTTCTTCGTCCCCCCTCTTCCCTATGTGGGGCCCACATCCTTTTCACACAGACACATGTGACCCCTCCCCACCACCACCACCACCCATCCTATTCCCAAGCCATGTATATAGGGCCCTCTATCTCTCTTTCTGCACACGCACACACATGCACACATATGTGGCCAGTCCCTCACACAGAGAGCTGAATGCGGCGAGAAAGAGATAACTCATTTCCTTCACGCTGCTCGTTTTGTTGGGGACAGATCCTGGCCAAAGAAAAACAATGTTCAACGTTCACCTTCGTCCATCCGCTGAAAGAATGGCGGTGAAGGGCCAAAGAAAGAGATGAACAGTGCAGAAAAGAGAGGAAGGCCGACCACCCCTCCCCCTGCCCCCCCCCCTCCACCCTCCCCCTCTATTCATTCAATCAACTCTCCACTCTTCCTCCTCCATCCTCCTCCATCCTCCTCCTTCCTCCTCCTCCTCCTCCTCCTCCTCCTGCTCCTGCTCCTGCCCTGTGCAGCAGTGGTCCCCAAGGCAGCAGCCCAGGGTCGTTTGCCTTTGATCCCACTTCTTATCCCACGTCATTACCGCCACCGACATGCTCATCTTTAGCGCTTGCCTTTTGCTCTTTCGCTTCCTTCCTCCCCCCCCCCCCCCCCCCCCACCACCCCCATCCCTCCCTCCCTCCTCCTCCTGCTCTTCCTCCTCCTCCTCCTCGTCTCTCTGGTTCCATTCTGTAGCGTGGTCCAGTATCGTTTCCTTTCCTTGCCCTGTGTCCTGCATGCCTTGCTGTATGTAACCGAACTTGCTGTGTGGTCAGGAGGTCGTTATTGGTCAGGAGGTCATTTGGTCAGGAGGTCATTATTGGTCAGGAGGTCATTTGGTCAGTAGGTCATTATTGGTCAGGAGGTCATTTGGTCAGGAGGTCATTGGTCAGGAGGTCATTGGTCAGGAGGTCATTATTGGTCAGGAGGTCATTATTGGTCAGGAGGTCATTGGTCAGGAGGTCATTATTGGTCAGGAGGTCATCGTTCAAGGAGCGGATTGCAAGTCCAGGGATGCTGCATGGATGGAGGTCATGGGAAACCGGTACCTCTCTGGTCAGTCCTCTGACACTTTGCTCGCTTCTTCAATTGGTTGCTTGGCTGGTTGGTTGGTTGGTTTGTTCGTTCGTTCGTTGGTTGGTTGGTTGGTTCGTTCGTTCGTTAGTTTGTTCACTAGTTGGTTGGTTGGCTGGTTGGTGTTCTTATCCAGCTCAGACTGACATTTGGCCAGTCACATACATAGTCCCTCCCTTGAGTCCATATGGGCACACAGACTTATTAGTTATCATGTTCTGTGTTTCACTGTTTTATAACACAGACTTACTAGTTATCGTGTTCTGTGTTTAAGTGTTTTATAACACAGACTTACTAGTTATCGTGTTCTGTGTTTAACTGTTTTATAACACAGACTTACTAGTTATCATGTTCTGTGTTTCACTGTTTTATAACACAGACTTACTAGTTATCGTGTTCTTTGTTTAACTGTTTTATAACACAGACTTACTAGTTATCATGTTCTGGGTTTAACTGTTTTATAACACAGACTTACTAGTTATCATGTTCTGTGTTTAACTGTTTTATAACACAGACTTACTAGTTATCATGTTCTGTGTTTCACTGTTTTATAACACAGACTTACTAGTTATCGTGTTCTTTGTTTAACTGTTTTATAACACAGACTTACTAGTTATCATGTTCTGGGTTTAACTGTTTTATAACACAGACTTACTAGTTATCATGTTCTGTGTTTAACTGTTTTATAACACAGACTTACTAGTTATCGTGTTCTGTGTTTCACTGTTTTATAACACAGACTTACTAGCTATCGTGTTCTGTGTTTCACTGTTTTATAGCACAGACTTACTAGTTATCGTGTTCTGTGTTTCACTGTTTTATAACACAGACTTACTAGTTATCGTGTTCTGTGTTTCACTGTTTTATAACACGGTATTTTGATATAGCGTCTTCCTCGGTCTACTGTCATCTTCTTGGATGAGAGGCGCTAGGCCGCAAGAATCTGAATGTGTGGTTGCGATCAGCATAGATTCTGCTTAATTATGAGAAATGGTTCGCTTTAAGATAGCGCATAGGGTGGGGCCTTCATCATTCGAAGAGTTCGTTCACAACTGACACTTGAATCAGGTTAGGCAGAAGACATATAAAAAATAAAAATGCCTGGAAGCTGTCATTGACAAAACCTTATCTCTGAGGATTTGTTCAGATTGGATCAGTCCTTTGAAAAGATGATGAAGATGTTGACTGCGTGTCACCGTTGTTCTCCTCTACTGTCTCTTGTTCTCCATTGAAAGTTGGGTGGGTAAGAAGGCAGTAGAACAGCTGGCTTGCTGGCTGCTTCACGGGTTATTTCTTTATTTATTTATGTATTGTTTATGCCACTTTAATTCACAAGATTTCTCTGCGTGAAATTCGGGCTGCTCTCCCTTGGAAGAGCGCGTCGCCACAAGAGCAGCGCCACACTTTTTTGTGTGTCTGCATCTGTATTTTTTGCCTTATAGGCGAGGCTTTTTCCTAAGAATTTTTCCAGGGACAACTCTCTTGTTGCCGTGGGTTCTTTTACGTGCGCTGAATGATTTTGTGTAACACACGGGACCTCGGTTTATCGTATCATCCGAAAGACTAGCGCCCAGACCACCACTCATGGTCTAATGAATGCATGGGGGGAAAGTTTCGGGCCCAAACAGGATTAATCCACCGCACACTTCCGACCCGGACTATTCGCTTTCTAGACAGGCGCGTTACCTCTAGACCCCCGATCCATCTGGTTGTTTGGTTAGCGAATGTATATAGTTTGTATCGATTTTCTTTGATTAAAATATCTATGCCTTGAGAAGTTTTGTCATTTACTATGTATCAAGTAAGCCAGACCTTACTAATTTTGTATATATTATCTGTTTGTTCATTAGTATCTTATTTATTTATTCATTTGCTTAGGGTTTGGGGTTTTTTTATAGTAATTTCTTGCTATTTTAATCTAATCGTTGTTTCATTGTTGTTGCTGGTTTTTAGTTTTCTTTATTGCCATGTATAGATCTCTTTTGCTTCTTTCTTTTCAAAGTGAAAACATTCCGATTATACTCATTAATATTCATATTGTTTTGCAGTTTGTAGAATTGGAATTTTTATACTTTTTATTTGTTTTTGCATTTGATTATGTCACACACGCGCGCGCATATCTACATATGCACGTTCAATTTAAAAGCGACCCCCTCTCCCCCCAACCCCTTCCCCTCCCACACACACACACAACACACACACACACACACACACACACACAACACACACACACACACACACACACACACACACACACCGCTTTCAACCTATCTAGGAAGGAAAGGAGGGAATGAAAAAGAAAACAACCAACCAAGCAGCAACGCTTCATTCTTTTGACAGAGAAAATGTATATCATAGCCCTTCTGTTTCTGATCCATCACAAGGACAGATAAAAGACACTCCAAAAGAAAGATTAAAACAGTCCTCCCCTCACCCCCACCCCCCAAAAAAGCACAAAAAGGGCGATACGCGTTTGACGTTACGTTTTAGGGAGGTTTTTGTTGTCTGTTTGTTGGTTGGTTGTTTGGTTTTTTTCAACACAAAGCTTCACTGCTGTGGAACTGCAGCTTTTCTGTGTCAGTTCCCACTTACACCATTTGACCTCACGCTTTTTGCCCCCAGTGCAGCACATCTATTATCAAGCTCTTACATTTGACTGTCACTGTCAATCGTGGGTTTTTTTATATTTTTATGAAGAGCTCAGAACAAAGACAGGACATAAAGATGTTCACCAGTTAAGAGGATAAGTGTAAGCGTTTGTTATATATTTGGGGAATATGGTGGTGCTGCCGTTGTGGCGACGCACTCTTCCCAGGGAGAACAGCCCGAATTTCACGCAGAGAAATCTGTCGTGACTTAAAGTGGTATGGTAATGAAAATGAAAAATATCTTGGAATCCTTTGATTTTGATCTGAACTTGTAAAATCAAACTTAAGCCGTGTCTTGAGAAATGCAGTATAATCATTAGGAGGAGGATTTGTGTAAGCGGAGAATTGTATAAAATAAATATCTCTTGAAGTACAGCAACGCTACGACAGTTCCTCAGAAGTCAGCACAGGTGTTGTGCTGGCTTTACTTCCGACAGTTACTTCCTTCACAAGTGCACGGTCATGACCTGCTTCCAATCAACTCTTTTCCATGGACAACTCCCTTCCAAGCAGTCCCAGCTTATGTTTCTCTGGTGAGTCTGTTTGTTGTTGTTGTTGTTGCTGCTGTTGTTGTTTTGGGTGGTTTGGGGTTGATGTTTTTGTTGTTGTTGTTGGTGTTGTTGTTGTTGGTGTGTGTGTGTGTGTGTGTGTGTGTGTGTGTGTGTGTGTGTGTGTGTGTGTGTGTGTGTGTGTGTGTGTGTGTGGTATGTGTGTGTGTGTGTGTTTTGCTGGCTCATTTTCTAAGACGTTCCTGTTCTGGTGTTCCCCTCCCGGTCATTCCGATCTCTCGCCCTGACCATGCCACACTTAGGTTCCGTGTGTCGCATACCAGCAATGTTGTGGTTGTACCAGCCGACAGGGAGACTATCAGTATCAGGCCGCCATGAAGCCCCCGGCCAGCACTGATGCTGGGTCGCTGATGGCGTTCAGTGGTGCCAGTTCTGAGCTAACACACTCAGGACACCCCCACCCCAGGCCCCTAATGACGTCACTAATAGCTCGGTTGCGGAGCCAGCCTGAGTGAGACGCCACCCGGGATGACGTCCAGCACCGCGGCCCTCCGATGAGAGGCTAGCAGCTGGGTCACCCTGTTCACAGACGTGTTAGTGGACTGCGTGATGACCCAGGTGATAAAGGCTGCTGATGGAATGACGCTGCTGTGGAAGTGCTTGTGCTTTCAGGCTACACGACAGGGCCTTAGTCTGTGCTTCCTATCAGTAAATCATGATCCCGGTGTCAACCAGGCCCAAGAGATACAGGAGACAGGTGCCGTGTTGGTCAGGATACTTGAGCAGTAATAATAAATAATAATAATAATAATAATGTATGGAATTTATATAGCACAGTACTAGCGACATCGCATCCATGATGTGGAGGAAGCTCCACGGTGTGGTCCCAGACTTCGCAAAGAGCTCATGGCAAACTCGCGGTCTGAGCTGACCGGAGTCCGAAAAAAAAAACCATTTGACTCTTGTGGGATTCGAACCCGTGACCTTCCAGTTCGTAACCCAAGACACTAGCCGCCGGGATAATCTAGTTTGTTCGTCTGTTTTGTTTCGAGCTCCAAATTCTTAGGAAAGGGTCATTTGTCGTGGACAGTTTCAAGTGAGCGCTTCGATTTGTTTGTTTTTTACAAGATTCAGCGCTATATAAATTCCATATATTATTATTATTATCATTATTATTATTAAGTCAGATGCCGACATCTGCTAGCAATGAGGCAACGGCAAGACAAGGCAGAAGACAGACGGGAGACAGGAGGGGATTGAACAGTCCACATCAGCAACGGATTTCAGCCCCTTCACAATCCCATGTTTGCACAATCCTGTTTCTCATCTTTCACCCGGCTCTTCAGAAGACCTGAGCGTACAATTGATCCAATGGAAAAAACCTCTGTATATGATTATTTATCCCTAGATGCCAATATGAAAATGGGGTTTAATTACTTGAACCGCACTGCAGTTGTCCCTTTGAGATAATAAAGCTTTTGAATTTGAATTTGAATTTGTCTGTCTGCATTTCTCGGGTGTGGTTGTCACCGGCATATAACCACTGTGACAGGAGGCACAAGCGCCAGCCTGTCACCTTGTCTCAGCATGGCACCAAGCTAGATCCCACAAGAATAATTATCAGCGCCGACTCCACTCCCCTAAAAATCCTTCGGATGAGGCTAGAAACAGAGGTCCCGTGTGCGAACGCACGCAGAACATCTTGCGCACTTTTCGGAAGAGTAGGCCATTGTGTGCCGCTGGGAACGGATGACAAAATTGCATACACACGAGGACTGCATGTTAAAAAGCACATGAGGGCTTATTCAATTATCCTCGAAATAAAAGAATAAAACATCTTCACCATTGTCGTCTCGCCATCACCACAACTATCTTTGGAGACCTGTGGTGAGAATTCTATCCCCAGACTGGCTATTCCACACCACAGCTATCATCGCCATAATCCTTACCGTTATTATCATCAACAGCAATAACAACAACAGCAACAACAACAGCAACAAGAACACCACCACCACCTTCTTTATCAGGAATGGGAGTGGCAGTACGGAGCTGTCATAAAAAGACGGAAGAGTAGAGTAAAGCAAAGAAAGCGAGGCAAAAAGAAAAAAAAGAAATAAACAAAACAGCAACAAAGCCCAACAATACCACTGTAATTCTATATTTATTTAATACCCAGCCTTTTTCTCCCCGGAATGACACGTGTGATTCCATGATATAAACCATGTATTATTTTCGGAAAGAATGGAACGTGTTTTTCATGATGTAAACCATGCAGTAATAGCATCTTTTCATCCACACAGGTGCATGTGTAAACAGTCTGCGAGCATGGTTATTAGACAAACTCCGGACATAATTAGGCAGCCAGTAGTGTGATGCTCGCCTATAATGCCAGCTTCATGACAGGGATGCGATGCTATCATTATGAGGTGTGTTTAGGAAATAAATAAAGATAATCCGCACAACGTGCTGGCAGCGAAGTTTGTAACAGCCTAGCTGTGTGAGCATCACTACTCGCTAATATGTATCACACTTGATATTCATTTGCAATCAACATGTGTGCTATACTGCCAATATGTTTTGTTATGAAACTTGAGAGAGTAACAGCCTGTTGCATAAATTATATAATAAGTATTTTCTTTGTTTGTTGTTAGTGGGTTGCTTTTGATGTTGTCTGTCTGTTTGGTTGGTTGGTTGGTTGGTTGGCTGGTTGGTTGGTTGGTTGGTGGTTTGGTTGGTTGGTTGGTTGGTTGGTTGGTTGGTTGGTTGGCTGGTTGGTGGTTGGAATGTATTTACCACATAAGCATTTAACATCCTTGCTGAATTTTGTTGTGAATGCATTTAATCTTATCCTGAAAAATAATGCCTTGAGTTGTCTTTCTTTGACAGCATTTGTATGAATCTGTAAGTGATCAATGTATTCAATTACGCTCTTCCCACTCTGAGTTGAACGTGAAAGCCGCTTGATTTGCCGATGCTTTTCTGTGAGTTTGTTTAAGGAAGCTTCTTCTAACAACCGGTAACCCTCTGCAATGGATAGAGGGACATGCAGTACTGTAGACCCCTTTTCATTACGTGCACCTTTCTTCGCAGCCTGATCAGCCCACTCATTAGAAAATAATCCTATATGTGAAGGAATCCAGCAGAAAGAAACATGAATTCCTCTTAAAAGCAGAAGATTTATGAAGTATTTCATAGTTAGTATAAGTTTAGTCGATTGCTTATAATTATGTTGTAGACTTTAAGGTATAAAAAACAGATTTTGAATCCACACAAAGCAAGATATGTAAGAAACAGTATGGGTGATCTTGGATTAAAGTCAAAGCCATGAGAATAGCGATCAGTTCCGCTGTAAAAACAGATCGATTTTGACCTACATGATACGACTTCTATTTTCAGGCTGGTATGACGAATGCTGAACCTGCTTGATGATTGTCTTACAGTGAGCCATCTGTATACATTTTAAGACAACGACAGTAAGTATGTTGTATATGTGAATGAACATTGATACGTTTATTATACGTCTGTTCATGTTTGTGTTCTATGTTTGTTTCTCCTCGATGCTCGTCTGTGTGTTCGTTTCCAGTTTAGGCACTGGAGAGCAGCGCGTTCTGTCAGTCGTCACCACTGCCTCTTTCTGCACTACATTAATGTTCCCTTCACGTGAAAGTAGGCCTAGCAGCTAGTGCAGGACATGCGTTACGTTACACCACCAGCAGATTTTTTTTTTTAAATGTGAACTAAGTCTGAACTATTTCCCTGAAAAGTCACTGCATCTTCCTGACATCACCTGAAGTTGCTACATGGATCGGGGGAGGGGAGAGGTCCTACAAAGCATCAGCAGCGCTCTACAGTAAACTGACAAGGTATTCTCTGAATGAGAAGACTGACTGGCAGTGTCCTAGTGTAACTCATATCCCTGTGATTCCTGCATACATGGTCCCAATCTGTAATGACAAAGTGACATAGGATTTGTAATGACAAAGTGACTTTATATTTGTAATGACAAAGTGACTTAGGACGACTTGCAATCAGAGGTCTTTTTATAGTCAGGTTATTACTAACAGAAATGCCAGACTGTTTGCAATATAGGTTAAAGGCTTCACGTGAAGTAAGCCTGGTGTTTACAATATACATTTATCACTGCAGTAGAAGTAATGCTGTTTTTTTCCTCGCAACAGACATTTAAAGCTTTTGCAGGAGTAATGCTGACTGTTATTAGGCAATAGCCATTCAGAACTTTACAGAGTAGCACTGCTTTTTGTAATATCCATTTACAGCTTTACTGGCAGTATAACTGAAGTTAATTTGGCAATATGCTTTCATAACTTTACAAAGGGGACGGGATAGCTCAGTGGTCGGAGCACTCGCTTTCCCCCAGCCAAGTTAAGCAGCGTCGAGCGTGGTTACCATTTGGATGGGTGACCGTTTGCGCGCCTTGGCTTCAGTACAGTTCCCCCAGTTCACCCAGCTGTAAATGGGTACCTGCCCTCTTTAGGGTCAGGGAAGGTAAAGCAGCGAGGGAGAGGAGATGGGCGCCGCCCTCAATATGCTGGCCCTAGAGAAGTGAGGTCTCTGACGCCTCGCTCCCCTACGACCTTATAGGTTATGGGACTCCTTTACCTTTTTTTTTTAACTTTACAAAGAGTAGCACTGGTTTTTGTAACATCCATTTACAGCTTTACTGGCAGTATAACTGAAGTTAATTTGGCAATATGCTTTCATAACTTTACAAAGAGTAGCTCTGGTTTTTGTGATATCCATATAAAGCTTTACTGGCAATATTACTGAAGTTAATTGGGCAATGTGCTTCCATAACTTTACAAAGAGCATTACTGGTTTCTGCAACAGGTATTTACAGCTTTACTGGCGGTAATACTGAATTTTATTTGGCAATAATGCATCCCCAGCTTTGCAAAGAGTGACAACGGTTTCTGCAATACGATTTTAAAGCTTTTGCAGGAGTAATGCGGAGTTTTTTTCTAACAATTTACATTCATAACTTGACGAAGAGTAACACTTATTTTTGCAATAAGCTTTTGTAACTCTACTGGAAGTAATTGTGGGTTTTGTTGATTCTGTTGGGATGTTTTATAGGAAGGGGGGATCTTTTTGTTTTGGGTTTTGTTTTTTGGGTTTTGTTTTTGGTTTTGTTGTTTTGGTGGGGTCTTTTGTTGCAATGTACATGTATAGCTTTACAAGGAGTGCTATTAGATATATTTGCTATATATTATATCCACAGCTTTACTAGGATCAATACTGGTTTTGCAAAATGTAATTGTAAATTTTTAGTTGAAATGCAACCTGTTTGCATAATACAAGTATAGCTTTATAAGGTGTGATACTGCTTATCCAACACATATAACATTTCTATATCCTTATCTTAAAGTCAATAAATAATAGTTTTACAATACATGCAATATTTCTGTATTTGTTGCTTGAAGTAATACTGGTTTTACAACACATCTACATTTCATATATTTATATTTTACTTGAAATGATACTGATTTTGCAAAGCATATACAATTTCTGTATGTTTCACTTGAAGTAACGCTGGTTCTGCAATACGTATACCATTTCTATATCTTTTACTTGAAGTAATACTGGTTTTGCAATACATATACCGTTTCTATATTTTTTACCTGAATTAATCCCGGTTTTGCAATACATATACCGTTTCTATATTTTTACTTGAAGAAATACTGGTTTTGCAATACGTATACCATTTCTATATCATTTTACTGGAAGCAAGGCTGGTTTTGCGATACCTATACACTTTCTATTATTTTAAGTAATATTGGTTTTGTGATTTGTATTGATGGCCATACCAGAAAATACTGGATTGTTGCACTATGCATCTGTAGGTTTACGTGGAGTAGAGCTGAATTTACAATATGTATCTATAGCATTGCTAGGAGGATTGCTGGTTGTTGTTGTTGTTGTTGTTGTTGTTGTATTTGTTGTATTTCTTAAAGTGTATGCATTTACAACTTTGCGTTTCAGGACCTTTAGCTATTTGCGGTGCTGCAAAAACAGTACTATGTATTGTATTGTATTGTATTGTATTGTATTGTAGTTGAT
>CM054151.1:58366201-58368701 GCA_028751875.1 Rapana venosa | reverse complement strand
ACTACACTCCATTTCACTGCACTTCTCTACACTGCACTACACTATATTACACTACATTGCATTGCACTGCACTGCACTACACTACACTACACTGCACTACGCTACACGACACTGCACTACGCTACACTACACTACACTACACTACACTACATTGCACTGCACTGCACTACACTGCACTACGCTACACGACACTACACTACGCTACACTACACTACACTACACTGCACTGCACTACACTACACTACACTACACTACCTACACTACACTACACCGCACTACACTACACTACACTGCACTCCACTACACTACACTACACTACACTACACTACGCTACACTACACTACACTGCACTACACTACACTGCACTACACTACACTACACTACACTACACTACGCTACACTACACTACACTGCACTACACTGCACTACACTGCACTACACGACACTACACGACACTACACTACACTACACTGTACTACACTGCACGACACTACACTACACTACACTACACTACGCCGCACTACACTACACTACACTGCACTCCACTACACTACACTACACTGCACTACACTACACTGCACTACACTACACTACACTACGCTACACTACACTACACTGCACTACACTACACTGCACTACACTACACTACACTACGCTACACTACACTACACTGCATTACACTACACTACGCTACATTACACTACACTACACTGAGCGCTTTGATTTGTTGCTTTACAAGATTCAGCGCTATATAAATTCCATACATTATTATTATTATTACACTACACTGCACTACACTGCACTACGCTACACTACACTGCACTACACCACACCACACCACACCACACCACACCACACTACACTACACTACACTACACTACACTAACACTACACGACACTACACTACACGAAACTACACTGCACAGCACTGCACCGTGTGACCTGCAGAACACACACGACATGGAAGTTTCAGTCAACTGGTCCAGGAACTCCTCGGGAAGTGAATGGAAGAAGAAGAAGAAGAAGAAGAAGAAGAAGAAGAAGAAGAAGAAAACAGTTTATTTTTCCCCACAGCCCATGCCCCAAACTGTACAGGTGTCTTGTCTGTTCCTCCAGAGTGCCCACAAGGCTGGTGTCTGTGGCGTCACAGCTCTAGCTGTAGGCAGGACAGCTCACCCCCCCCCCCCCCCCCCCCCCCCCCCCCCCCCCCCCGTGTATTGAGAAGAGCAGAGCTGCCCCGCAAGCAATGCTCTGTGCCTGTAGCTGGGCAATGGCGTGGTGTCTACCTCTTTCTGCCGTGAAAGGTTTTCGTTTTTATGACAGTCACTTCACAGTCTTCCACAAGAGAACTTTAGTAGCGGCGGAGGAAAAGTTGAAGCCGCAACTCTTACTTCTTTCTACTACCACGTGTCAGGTTTAAAACACTGATGTTTCGCCGTGGAGATGCCGTGGGCCTGTCAGTATAAATAGCAACCCCACCTTCTGTAAATTATGGGCTAGGAATTCCCTCTTTTCTATCCCTCTCTTTGTTTCTGCCTTGTTCCTTTTCTTCTTGCCATCTCTTTCTTGTCTATGTTCTGCCTTCTTGGTCCATTCTCCTGTAGCTGTCTTTTCTCCAGAAAGACTTAAAAGAGAACAATTCTCTCTTATGCCCAAGTCGGATGTGCTGGGCCTGACTTGTCAGGCGCTTAACAACAGCGCAACGCATTAATTTCGCTCATACAACATTCAACAATAGTTGCTGTCTGAGCGTTCGACGAAGAAGAAGACACTCAAATGGCTTGAAATGGGAGATGCCATTCCTTTGGGGGTTGGGCGACTTTGTTTGTCGTACTAATGGAGTTCTCTTTTCTCTAAAAATGGGTTGTGTATTTTTTTCTTTAGTCTCTCGCCCACAGACAAAAAAGGAAACGTTGAAGCCACAGTCTGCAGCTTGTTGGACTACTGCTTTGAGGATGGAGTCTTAGCGGTCATCAGGTGGAACCTTAGGACTGAAAATGATGGTCTGAAATCGCGTAAAAGGCTGACTGAAACAAGCAGAATTATTTCAAACCTCCACCACAGACAAAACCTCAGCTCCTGCTTTATGTCTGCACATAAACATAGAGTTTACCACCACAGGTAACACCGATGTCTGTCTGTCTTCTTCCACTCACTCTGTATCCCCATCTCTGGAAGAATCAGGCAGCACAAAGGTCTTTCTGTCCTCCTGCCATTTGAAAAGGAGCGGAATGGACGGACTCCTTGCAGAGAGACTCCCTGAAGAGACTCCCTGAAGAGACTGCCTGAAGAGACTCCCTGAAGAGACTCCCTGAAGAGACTCCCTGAAGAGACTCCCTGAAGAGACTCCCTGTCCCCCTCCCCCAGACGCGTCACCTGTAGTCTGCCAATTTATCGCCTCACGCCAGACACTGCCCTCCCACTGGTTAGCACTCCGGGAAAGGGGAGGTCAGCGCCGGTCCGGCATTATCTGGCCCATGGCAGCACAATCGGATTAGCT
>CM054151.1:58343701-58361201 GCA_028751875.1 Rapana venosa | reverse complement strand
CTTGCCTCCTTTCAAGGATCTTACTGCTTCTTTACCCTTCCTCCGCACCTGTGTGCTTTCGGGATCTGTGGTCTGGATCTTGCTCCGTGAAGTTTGTTCGGATCATCCTTCAGCTTGTGTTGTGTACAGGGTCGCTGCATATTTGTCCATCTCTTCATGATAGTGGCGCTCTCTGTAAAGGACTGACCCCTCTTTGTCTTCATTAACGGGGTCTTTGCTGATGGGACTTGGTTAGTACCTTGATGGTCTGGTACGCCTCTTGCTGTTTCCTTTCGCCATTGCCTTATCAACTTGGAGCATTGTTCTGAATTCAGTTCCCCTTG
Source organism: Rapana venosa (assembly GCA_028751875.1). Classification (NCBI taxonomy): domain Eukaryota; kingdom Metazoa; phylum Mollusca; class Gastropoda; order Neogastropoda; family Muricidae; genus Rapana; species Rapana venosa. The sequence continues at coordinate 58,360,878 of CM054151.1, read as the reverse complement.
CCTCGGTCTCTCTTCTTGATTGACCTGTTGACTGTTCTATACTCTTCGGCCGTTTTCTGGGTTTTTTGTTCTTTCTGGCTTTAGTCCTTACGTTAGATCGCACAGGTCCAGGATTATCGTTGGTAACCCACGTTAGGTTCTTTTCCATTCTTTCCCAAGGATTCTCCGTGCTGTCTCCTGGCAATGGTCTTGCTGAAGGTCTCAGTGAGGTTGTTGATGTCATCTTGGAGGAATTCAATGCTTGCAAATTGCCCCCGATCTCAGCTTTAAAGATTTCAGCGACTTCGGGGTCCTTCAGCTTTTCCATGTTGAACGCAAAAGGGGATTTCTCTTTGGTTCGTGTCTTCAGCTTGAATCTGTGGGTCATGAGTACATGTCGTGGTCACTGCCCAATATCAGCGCCAGGGAACTTCTTGTTCTGGGCTTTGTTGATGCTCGATCTTAATCGTTTTGGGGGCCAAGATGTCGTCAATCTGGTGATGTATCTTTCATTTGGTGGTGGCCACGTCGTTCTTCTTGGATGTCTTGTGGGGGTTTAGGGTGTTGCGCAGTAAGAGTGTGGCTGCTTGCGATTCCAAAAGTCTGAGGACTCTATCGTGGTTTCGTCCCACGCAAACGGCCTATTGTCCCTGGCCATTGTCGATAAGCGTAGGTCGATATTGGCATTCAGTCGGCCTGTGGATCACGAGAAATTCCTTCTTTGGAGTTGATTGACAGCGCTCTCCAAATCCTCGTAGAAAAACACTCGATTGCTTCATCATCGTTAGTCTGATGTTGGTTGCTTAGACTTGTATGATGTTCATGTTGAGTGGTTTTGTGCTGCGACACGCATGGAGATCAGTTCTACTTGAGATGGAAGTACAGTGATGACACTGTTTAGTCCTTTCTTGTTGACAATGAAATCCTTACTCCAGATCGTTGTGACCTAGATGTTTGGAGTCGTCGCCACTTATACATGTTTGTGATCTTTTTCTGTGGTGTTGTTGCGGCCGAATCCGAACAACGGGACTTCGGCAGTCCAAGTTTGTCCCTTTCGTTCATTCGTAATTCGTGGGTCAGTTCTTGGAGCTTCCACATGCGTGCAAGGTACGGATGTTCAGTACCATGATGGTCCTCTCAGCCTGGAGTTTTGATCGCTGTTGTTTGCGCCCGGCTCCCAGTCGCATATTTTTACCTCCATCTGGAAGCTCCAATGGAAGGCGCGGTATGTTGGTATTCCGGGCCTCAACCGATCCGGCATGTCTTTTCTTGCAGTGCTGTCCATGTTGGTATTTCTGTGGGCGTGGATTGCTTGGCGGCGCCCATCTCCTCTCCTAGCTGCTATTTGCCCATAGCTGGGGATTTTTGGGTCGGGTTATCTCCCCACTGAGACAGGTAGTACTGGGCTACAGGTTACCAGTAGCAGAGGAACACCTCTGACTCTGACTTCAGAAACAAACAATTCAGAAACAAACAATTCAGAAACAAACAATTCAGAAACAAAAAACAAAATAAAAAGAACAAAAGAAAGAAAGAAAATTTTAAAAATAAAAGATGCACTAGAAAGAAAGAAAGAAAGACTACAGACGATAAAATTTTACACACACAACACACACAACACAACACAACACACACACACACACACACACACACACACACACACACACACACACACACACAACACTCACAACACAACACACACACACACACAACACACACACACACACAACACTCACAACACAACACACACACACACAACACAACACACACACACACAACACTCACAACACAAAACACACACACACACACACACACACACACACACACACACACACACACACACCACACAAACAAACCCGCGCGCCTGTTAAAAAAAATCCGTCTTTGTTGAAAACCTCTATTTTACAGATTAAAATGTTGATAATCTTTTTCACCCTGCAACCGACTGTATCTGCCTTTGACTGTCGGTTTATTTCAACATTAACCTCGCTGAAACACTCATAATACTCCCCACAGAGAGGGGGGGGAAGATGGAGGAATAAAGGAAAGAGAGAGAGAGTGAAAGAGAAAGACAAACAGACAGACAGAGACAGAGAGAGAAAGACAGAGAGAAGGACAGAGAGAAGAGACAGAGACAGACAGACACAAACAGACAGACACAGACAGAGAGACAGACAGGTAGGCAGACAGACAGACAGACAGACAGAGAAATAGAGAGACGTAAAGAAAGAAAAATGAAAGAGGGGCAGACAGACAGACAGACAGACAGGCTAACAAACTGACAAAAAGACAGACAGACACAGACAGACAGACAGACAGACAGAGAAATAGAGAGACGTAAAGAAAGAAAAATGAAAGAGGAGCAGACAGACAGACAGACAGACAGACAGGCTAACAAACTGACAAAAAGACAGACAGACAGACAGACAGACAGACAGAGAGATCAAAAAGAAGAGGCAGGCAGTCTCTGACTCGTGCTTAGCAGAGTGTGAAGTGACGAAAGTCCTGATACTTAGAGGGGCTAGGCGAGCTCTGGGTGTAGTAGGCCTAGTGCAGTGTATAGCGTAGTGTAGTGCAGTGTATAGCGCAGTGCAGTGTAGTGTAGCGCAGTGTAGTGCAGTGCAGTGTACAGTGTAGTGTGTGGAGACGGGAGAGGACGCTAGGCTACATACAGCCCGGAGCTGTTTTCGCCATCAGCCCGCCGCCTGGAGCAGGCAATGACAGAGTGAGAGGCTGTATCAGGGAGCTGGGAGGCCCCCTCACCTCCCCGGCCCTGCCTGATGTCTTCGCCAGCTGGGGCTGTTGTCAGGACCCTCCCTGCCTGCCCCCACTTCAAAAGACAGCGGAGAGGAATTGCCCCAGGACTTCAACTGCCTTCTTTCTATCTGCTGCCGAGAGACAGCCGCGCACCGCTGATGGAGTCAGGCCCTGGCACAGTCAGAGTTGGGAGGGGGAGGATGGTGTTTCTTTTCCTTCTTGCTTGCTTTCTGTCTTTCTTTCTTTCTGTTTTTGACTTTTCTTCTCTTTTCTTTTATTTATTTCTTTCTTTTTTTATTCTTCTTCCTTTTTTTCTATTTTTTTTCTGTCTTTTCTTCCTTCCTTTCTTTCTTTTTCTTTCTTTTTTTCTTATTTTCTTTCTGTCTGTCTTCCTTCCTTCTTTCCTTTATTTCTTTCTTTCTTGCTTCATCTTCATCATCTTCTTCTCTTTTTTTAAATTCTTCTTTGCATTCTTCTTTGCATTCTTCTTCTTCGCAAGTCTTCTTCTTCGCAATTCTTCATCGCAATTCTTCTTCTTCTTCTTCGCAATTCTTCTTCTTCTTCTTCGCAATTCTTCTTCTTCTTCGCAATTCTTCTTCTTTGCAATTTTTCTTCTTCCCAATTCTTCTTCTTCTTCGCAATTCTTCTTCTTTGCAATTTTTCTTCTTCCCAATTCTTCTTCTTTTTCGCAATTCTTCTGCTTTTTCGCAATTTTTCTTCTTCGCAATTCTTTGCATTCTTCGTCGTAATTCTTCTTCTTCGCATTTTTCTTCTTCTTTTTCTTCCACGCATTCTTCTTCGCAAATTCTTCTTCTTCGCATTCTTCTTCGAAATTCTTCTTCTACTTCTTTTATTCCTTCTCCTCCTAGGCCTTTCTTCTTCTTCTTCTTCTTCTTCTTCTTCTTCTTCTTCTTCTTCTTCTTCTTCTTCTTCTTCTCTCTCCCACTCTCTCTCTCTCTCTCTCTCTCTCTCTTCTCCCCCACTCTCTCTCTCTCTCTCTCTCTCTCTCTCCCACACTCTCTCTCTCTCTCTCTCTCTCTCTCTCCCACTCTCTCTCTCTCTCTCTCTCTCTCTCTCCCACTCTCTCTCTCTCTCTCTCTCTCTCTCTCTCCCACTCTCTCTCTCTCTCTCTCTCTCTCTCTATCTCTCTCCACTCTCTCTCTTCTCTTCTCTCTCTCTCTCTCTCTCTCTCTCTCTCTTCCCACTCTCTCTCTCTCTCTCTCTCTCTCCCACTCTCTCTCTCTCTCAGGAGTGATGATGATGGTCGTAAAAGGTTTGGAGATGGTGGGAGGTAAAAGACAGGGCAGAAAAAAACAAGATGCCAGGGGGAGGGGAGGTGGGGAGGGGGGGGGATGGGGGGGGGGGGGGGGGGAGGGGAGGAAAGTGGAAGGTAAAGTCGTAAACTGTGAGTGAAGAGAGTGTGATGTGAGGGAGTGGCGATATGGAGGCAAGGCAGCTTAGCATTGTAGTTTTCCTTGTTGGCGTGAGGAGAGAGAGAGAGAGAGAGAGGGGAGGGGGGGGGGGGGGGGTGCGTTTTCACTTTTCTCATGTCGAAAGGAGAGAGAGACACACAGAGAGGCAGACAGGTAGACAGGTAGACCGGCACGCACACACACACACGCACGCATTCACACACATACATACACACACAGACTACAAACCGTGGTCCCGAGTGCGAACGCACGCAGAACATCTTGCGCATACGTTAAAAGCTATTCCGCTTTTCGGAAGAGTAGGGCAGTATGTGCCTGTGGGAACAGATGACATAATTTACAAAACTGCATACACACGGGGACTAAATGTAAAAAGCACATAAGTGCTGATTCCATTATCCTCAAAATAAAATGAGAAATAAAATAATTACACACACACACATACACACACACACACATACACACACACACACACAGAGAATGGGGTGAGGGGAGAGAGAGCCCCATCCTCACCTTCCCGGAGAAGCGAGGTGTGTAGCATGCCTGCATGTTGCGGTGTATGGCTGTTTTTATGCGGGGAGTGTCATTGAGGTGTCGGGAGGTAATCACCCATCCACAAACAGGACCCTACCACCGCCACAACACACAAAGGAGAGGGGGTGAACGTACGGCGGCAACGGTTTTTTGCCTCCCTCCCTCCCTCCTTCCTGCCTTCCTTCCTGCCTTCCTGCCTTCCTTCCAAGGGGCACTTTGTCACCCCTAAGACTGCCACCCCTAATGCCGCTAACAGACCTCACCCCACCCGGTCAGGCCCGCCCCTTTCTCTCTCTCTGTGTCTCTCTGTCTCTCTGTCTCTCTGTCTGTCTCTCTCTGTCTCTGTCTCTGTCTCTGTCTATGTCTCTCTCTCTGTTCTCTCTCTCTCTCTGTCTCTCTCTCTGTCTCTCTCTCTTCTCTCTCTCTCTCTCTCTCTCTCTCTCTCTTCTCTCTCTCTCTTCCCCTTCATCCCCACCACTAAGTGACATTGGTTTCCTGACACTCTTCCCGCCATAAATCAATGTGTTAGTACCTACAGTCACCCCACCTACCCTACCCGCCCACCGTGAGAACACACGCACATACCCAAACACACCACACACACACACACACACACACACACACAGAGGCGCGCGTGTCCACTCAAACAAAAGTTGTCTAAGAAAAAAAGAACAGGTCTCTATAAAAAAAAATTCATCACCCAGACCTGCCAGTCTTGCTACTGTCAATTATGGCGCATAAGTGTAATTCACAAGTGTCTGTCTACTGACGCAACATCCAAACTTGTCACATCTCTCATTCTTTCTCGTCTGGACTACTGTAATTCTCTCTTGACTCGTTTGCCGGCATCATCCATCTACTCCCTTCAACGCATACAAAACTCTGCAGCTGGACTGGTCCTTAGAAATAAAAAATCTGAACACATCACTCCTCTTTTGCGATCTCTTCACTGGTTGCCTGTCTCACAAAGAATAAAGTATAAGATTAATACCCTTTGTTTCAAATGTCTCCACAAATCTTCACCTTCTTATCTCTGTAACTGTCTTCACCTGTACACTCCGTCCCGTTCCCTTTCTTCAGCTTTAGATACGTTGTGCTTTCGAACACCCAGATTCAAACAAACCACTGTTGGCCGTTGCTCTTTCTCTGTTTCTGGTCCGTCCACATGGAACTACCTTCCTCTTCCACTTCGCAAAAAGCCTTCATTTGATTCTTTCAAATCTAGCCTCAAAACGCTTATACTCTACTTGAGATCTTCCCCTGTTATCTGTTCCTACTTTTCAAGAGCTACCTTCACCTCCACCACCCCCACCTAAGTGTGTTGTGAGTATACATTTGATATTTGTTTATCTTGATATTTGTGGACGGTTGTATGCGTGTGAATGATTTGAATGCAAGTGCTTTGATTTATTTACTTTACAAGATACAGCGCTATATAAATCCCATAAATTATTATCATTATTATTATTATTATTATCATTATTTTCATTATTCCATAACATCTGCTTTTCCAACCGTTGCCCTCCAATAGGCCTGACCAGGGACAGCAGATGTGGGTGAATACTGTCTGATGGGGAACACTGTGGAAACCCAGTTCTGTTCCTGAACAGGAGGAACGGAAACAGACTTTTTCAGACATCTGTTCCTGAATGTTAACAATGGAAACAGACTTTTTCAGACATCTGTTCCTGAATGGTAACAATGGAAACAGACTTTTTCAGACATCTGTTCCTGTATGGTAACAATGGCAGCAGACTTTTTCATACATCTGTTCCTGAATGGTAACAATGGAAACAGACTTTTTCAGACATCTGTTCCTGAATGGTAACAATGGAAACAGACTTTTTCAGACATCTATTCATGAATGGTAACAATGGAAACAGACTTTTTCAGACATCTATTCCTGTATCCTGAATAGTAACAATGGCAAACAAACCATTTGAGACCATGTCTATTCCTGAATAGGAACAATGGCAAACAAGACTTTTGATACATAATTATATCTATTCCTGGATGGTAGCAATGGTAAACAGGACTTTTCATACATATGCTTATTCCTGAACGGTAGCTTTTCAGACATATGTCTATTCCTGAATGGTAACAGACATGTTAGATAAGTCATGCCTGAATTGTAGCAATGACAAACGACACTGTTCAGACATAGTTATGTTTATTCCCGAGTAATACGTTTGCTGTTATGTTTCTCTTCTCCTCTCCTCTCCTCTCCTCTTCTCTTCTCTTCCTCCTCTGCCTTCCTCTCCTCTCTTCTCCTCTCTTTCTCTCTTCTCTTCTCCTCTCCTCTCCTCCCCTCTTCTCCTCATCCTTTCTCTCTCCTCTCTCTCTCCTCTCCTCTCTTTCTTCCTCTCCTCTCTCTCCTCTCTCCTCTCCTCTCTCCTCCTCTCTCTTCTCCTCTCTCTCTCCTCTCTCCTCCTCTCTGCTCTTCTCCTCTCCTCTCTCTTCTCTTCTCTCCTCTTCTCTCCTCTCCTCTCCTCTCCTCTCCTCTCTTCTCCTCTTCTCCTCCTCTCCTCTCTTCCCTCATCCTCTCTCCTCTCCTCTCTTCTCCTCTCCTCTCCTTTTCTCTCCCTCTTCTCTCTCCTCCTCTCCTCTCCTCTCTCCTCCTCTTCCTCCCTCCTCTCCTCCTCTCTTCTCTCCTCTCTCCTCCTCTCTGCTCTTCTCCTCTCCTCTCCTCTTCTCTTCTCTTCCTCTCCTCTCCTCTCTGCTCTCCTCTCTCCTCCTCTCTGCTCTTCTCCTCTCCTCTCCTCTTCTCTTCTCTCCTCTCCTCCCCTCTGTTCTCCTCATCCTCTCTCTCTCCTCTCTTTCTCCTCTCCTCTCCTTTTCTCTCCTCTCCTCTCTCCTCCTCTTCCTCCTCTCTTCTCCTCTTGCTCTCCTCTCTTCTCCTCTCTGCTCTCCTCTCTCCTCCTCTTCCCTCCTCTCTTCTCCTCTCTGCTCTCCTCTCTTCTCCTCTCTGCTCTCCTCTCTCCTCCTCTCTGCTCTTCTCCTCTCCTCTCCTCTTCTCTTCTCTCCTCTCCTCTCCTCTCCTCTCCTCTCCTCTCCTCTCCTCTCGTCTCGTCTCCTCCCCTCTCCCTGAGGGCTCAGTGGCACTGCACAGACTTTCCAGGCCGTGTCTCTGGAACAGGTTACACCTGGTGGCACCCATCCTCTTTGGCACAGGGTGCATGCTGGGTATGGTATGTTTGGGCAGCTCACTGAATGCTGACATTAATCACAGGCACTTAAACAGACATATTAATTTGGTATTCTGCTCCCATAGATACACAGATTTTATGATAAATTATTATCTGATTTGGTTATAGCCAAACTGTGTGGTGACGGGATACCTCAGTGGTCAGAGCACTCCCCACGCTAAGGTTAAGCAGCACTGAACGTGGTTACCAAGTGAATAGGTCACCGTTTATGCACTTGGTTTCAGTACAGTTCCCCCAGTTCACCCAGCTGTGAATGGGCACCTGCCCTCTTTAGGGTCAGGAAAGGTAAAGCGGCGAGGGAGAGGAGATGGGCGCCGCCCTCAAAATGCTGGCCCCTGGAGAGGTTGAGGTCTCTGACACCTCGTTCCTCAACGACTGCATAGGTTATTGAAACACATTTACCTTTTTTTTATGAACTAGAAATGATTTTGGCAGGCACACTGCACGGCTAGCTCACAGCAACAGAACTCTGCTTGCATGCATGCACGCGCCGAAAGGACAGGTTTCGAGCGGACTCGTTACTAGACTGCCGCATGTGGCAACACTTGAGAATCAAGTCTAGTTCACCATCATAAAATCCTAATCAGGAAAACAAACCGCTTGTCATTCACAATGTTGACAAAAATGTCAGCAACAGAAAAACAAACAACTGTTGCTTTACCATGAACGCGCTAACTCTTAAGCATGAGACAATGCAGGCAGCGCAACCGACTTCGCCCAAGAGAGAGTTTTTTATTGAAGTCTTTGTGGGGTGAAAGGCAGGGGAATGGACCAAGAAGGGAAACATAGACAAAAGGGGGGGACGGAAGAAAAGAACAAGGGAGAAAAAAAGAGAGGGGATAGAAAAGAGGAAAAAACTACACAGAATTTCAGATGTGGGACCCGTTACTGACTTCTTCAGAGACCCCGTCCCCCAAAACGAGAAACGCTTTGACCCCGCTAACCAGCTGGCGAGTGCCTGTCACCTTCTTCCAGGAAGAGTCACGCCCTTTTGCTGCAGAACCTGCCTCCTTCAGGAAAGAGGTTCAACGACTTTGCTGCAGAACCTGCCCCTTTCAGGAAGGGTCACGGACCTTTGCTGCAGGGGCCTGCCTCCTTCAGGAAAAAGGCCACAAACCTTTGCTGCAGAGCCGCCCTAGGAAGAGGTCAGACCTTTGCTGCGAGACCTGCCTCCTCAGGAAGGGCACGACGCTTTGTGCAAGGCCTGCTCCTTCAGGAAGGGGGTCACGACCTTTGCTGGAAGAACCTGCCTCCCGGAAACCCATGGGCCGTTGCCATCAAACTTCCAAGTGACAGAACATCGGTCAATTGGGCTCAACTTGGGGGCTCTTCACAGGAAAGCGTGTCGCCACAAAGCACGCCACCGACATGCTTTGGGTGACTCAGCAAGTAGCGGTATACAGAAGGCTGTGCGTTTGGGTATAGTGTAGTAGTAAGTTAGTAGTAGTAGTAGTGTAGTAGTATTTGGTAGAGTGAATTTAAATTTAAAATTAATGGATTGATTGATGTTTGGGTAATAATTAACAAATGAAGAAGAAAAGAAAGAAGATTTATATACCATTCTTACCCCAACACAAATCAAAAGCGCTGGGTAGGTGCACTGGGCTTAATCCTCGCAAAAAAAAAGGTTAAAAGGAGCCCCCAAAACCTAAAGGTCGTTGGGGAGCGAGGCGTCAGAGTTTCCCACTTCTCCAGAGGCCCAGCATATTGAGGGGGAGGTTACCCATAAGACGAGCCTGGAGAACTGGGGGAACTGTGTTGAAGCAAGGCGCGAAAAACGGTCACCCATGCAATGGTACCACGCTGGACGCTGCTTACTTGGCTGGGGGAAGCGAGTCCTCACAGTGGAATAGATATCCCTACCTGGAGATGGGGGCACAGGGGGGTACCAACAGTGCCATTTCGCAGGGCCGAAGCCGGGAGGAGCAGAGAGAGAGAGGAGAAGAGAGGAAGGAGAGAGGAGGAGAGGAGAGAGAGAAGGGGAAAGGAAGAGGAGAGGGGGCGGGGGGTGAGGGAGAGGGGGAGAGGGGAGGGGTGAGGGAGGAGAGGGTGGGGGGAGAGGAGAGAGGAAGAGGAAGAGGAGAGAGTGAGGGGGAGGGGATGGAGAGGAGAAGGAGAGGAGGAGAGGGAGAGGAGGGGAGGGGAGGGAGAAGGAGGGTAGAGGGGGAGGGGAGGTTTGAGAGGAGGGGGGTGAGAAGGGAAGGAGGGGGAGGGAGGAGGGAAGTCTGGGAGAGGGGGGAGCCGGAGGGAGGGAGTTGGGGGGGAGAGAGGAGAGGAGAGAGGAGGAGGAGTGGGAGGAAGGAGGAAGGTAGAGAGGAGGGGAAGAGGGGAGGAGAAGAGAGGAGAGGAGAGAGGAGAGGAGAGGGGAGAGGAGAGGAGAGGAGGGAGGGGGAAAGAGAGGGGGGGAAGAGGAGAGGGGAAGAGAGAGAGAGGAGAGAGGAGAGGAAGAGGGAGGGAAGGGAGAGGAGAGGAGGAGAGGAGGAGGGAGGAGGAGAGGAGAGGGAGAGGGGAGGGGGGAGAGGAGAGGAGAGAGGAGAATGAAGAACAAGGAAGGGGAAGAGGGTGGAGGGGGGAAAGGGAGAAGGGGGAGGAGGAAGGGGGGTGGTGGGGTGGGGGGGGTGGGGGGGGGTAGAGGATTTGTTAATCAATCTGCCCGCAAAGCGGGGGGGGAAAAAAGATACCAATTTGCGGGATGCGAAAATCCGACAGCGTCTGCCCGCCGCCTGCCCCCCCCGTGACTGATGACGGCTGATAGCTGCTTGATGAACTCCCTCCCTGCCTCCCTCCCTCCCTCCCTCCCTCTGCCGGCTAGACTAGGCTGCCGCGCGGCTCCTCTGCCTCCAGGTCTGTCTGTCTGTCTGTCTGTCTGTACGTCTGTCTGTCTGTTTGTACGTGTGTCTGTTTGTACGTACGTGTGCCTGTATATCTGTCTGTCTGTCTGTACGTGTGTCTGTCTGTCTGTCTGTCTGTACGTGTGTCTGTCTGTCTGTACGTGTGTCTGTCTGTACGTGTTTTCTGTCTGTACGTGTGTCGTCTGTCTGTCTGTACGTCTGTCTGTATGTCTGTTTGTATGTCTGTCTGTCTGTATGTCTGTCTGTCTGTACGTGTGTCTGTTTGTCTGTACGTGTGTCTGTATGTCTGTCTGTCTGTACGTGTGTCTGTCTGTCTGTACGTCCGATTGTCTGTCTGTCTGTCTGTCTGTCTGTCTGCCTGCCTGTCTGTCAGTCTGTCTGCCTGTCTGAGTGTATGTCTGCTTGTAAGTGTGCACGTTGGTCTGTTTGTCGGTTAATCTGCCTGCCAGTCTGTATGTCCGCCTGATTTTCTGTCTGTATGTCTTTCTGTCTGTTTCTGTTTCACAGTCTGTCTGTCTGTGTCTCTGTTGTCCGTTTTATGTATTATGTATGAATGTGTGTATGTATGTATGTTGCATATATGTATCTATGTATGTATGTATTATATATTATAATATATATAATAAATAATATATAATGTATGGAATTTATATGCGCTGAAATTTGTAAGCTACAAATCAAAGCGCTTTTTTATGCGTGTGTATGCGGTTTTTTAATTTTGTCATCTGTTCCCACCGGCACACAATGGCCTACTCTTTCGAACGCGGAACAGATTTAACGTGTGCGCAAGATGTTCTGCATGCGTTCGCACACGGGGCCTCGGTTTATAGTCTTTCCATCCGAAGGACTTTTACATTCAGTTCGATTTTTTTGTCAAACTGGGAAGAAAGGGCGAGGGTGGGAATCGACCCAGAACCTCACGATTTACTATATAAATATAGTAATATATGTATGTATGTATGTATGTATGTATGTATGATGTATGTATGTATGTATGTATGTATGTATGTTTTGTATGTAATTGTATGTATGTATGTATGTATGTATGGGATGTATTTCCCGTGGGTTTGCCGGGGGCTGTCAGTTACAAAATTAGTATCCGCCTCCTTTTGGAAATACTGTCTTTGAAATGTCTCTTTTCTATTTGCTCTTTTCTTTCTGCCTTGGTTCCTTTTCTTCTTGTCACCCCCCTTCTTGTCTATTTTCTGCCTTCTTGGTCCATTCTCCTCTGCCTTTTATCCAGAAAGACTTATTAAAAAAATAGCGATTCTCTTATGCTGAAGTTAGATGAGCAGGGTCAACTAGGCAGGGCTTAACGGCAGCGTGGACGCACTTTCGCTCCCTATATCAACAACAATAGTTGCTGTCTGATTTTTCGAAAAGAAGAAATATGCATTTGTGTATGTATGTATGTATGTATGTATGTATGTATGTATGTATGTATGTATGTATGTATGTATATATGTATGTATGCATGTATGTATGCATGTAAGCACATGCATGAATGCATATATATATATATGCATATATTATGTGTGTGTATCTGTCTGTCTGTCTGTTTGTCTGTCTGTCCCTGTCAATCTTTCTGTGTGTCTATCTGTCTGTCTGTCTGTCTGTCTGTCTGTCTGTCTGTCTGTCTCTCTCTCTCTCTCTCTCTCTCTCTCTCTCTCTCTCTCTCTCTCTCTCTCTCTCTCTCTCTCTCTCTCTCTCTCTCTTCGTCTGCTCGTTTTAAAATGTGTGCACACACGCATGTACACACACACATACACACACATGTACACACTACACACTACACACAACACACACACCATACCACACACACCACACACCACACACACACACACACACACACACACACCACACACACACATACCACACACCACAAACACACACACTATACATACACACACACACTACACACACACACACATACACACACTATACATACACATACACACACAACACACATACACACACTATACATACACACACACTACACACACACATAAACACACACATACACACACATACACACACACACATACACACACACATACACACACACATACACTACACACACACAAACACACCACACACACACACACACACACACAACACACACACACCACACACACATACACACACACATAACACACACACACACACTCACACACACACACACACACACACACACACACACACTCACACTCACACACACACACACACACACACACACACACACACACACACTGTACAGCTGCTTTACAGCCGGTTCCTGTGCTGATGAAGTTAATTCTGCCGAGCGTGATACCTCCCCCACACCTCCCCTCACACCTCCCCTCCCCCACACCTCCCCCCACACCTCCCCTCCCCCCACACCTCCCCCCACACCTCCCCTCCCCCACACCTCCCCACACCTCCCCACCCTCCCCCCACACCCTCACCTCCCCACACTCCTCCCCCCACCACCCCCTCCCCCCACACCTCCCCCCCCCCCCCCCCCCCCCCCCCCCCCCCCCCCCCCCCCCCCCCCCCCCCCCCCCCCCCCCCCCCCCCCCTGCACGCCGCCTGGTGAGGCCACTCTCCGCAAAGCCCAGCACAGCCAGTGTCGTGCTTCATGCGCGCCTGCGTGCACACACACACACACACACACACACACACACACACCATGCACCACACAATAACTCACACACACACACACTATGCACACACACCATACACACACAATAAATCACACACACACACACCATACACACACAATAACTCAAACACACACACACACACCATGCACACACACACCATACACACACAATAACTCACACACACACACCATGCACACGCACACCATACACACACACAATAACTCACACACACACACACACACACACACACCACGCACACACACACCATACACACACAATAACTCAAACACACACCACACACATACACACACACCATTCACACACACCATCACACACACAATAACTCACACACACACAGACACACACACACCATACACACACAATAACTCACACACACACACCATGCACACACACACCATACACACACAATAACTCACACACACACACACCATACACACACAATAACTCTCACACACACACCATGCACACACACCATACACACACACAATAACTCACACACACACACACCATGCACACACACACCATACACAGACAATAACTCACACACACACACCATGCACACACACACCATACACACACAATAACTCACACACACACACACACCATGCACACACACCATACACACACAATAACTCACACACACACACCACCATGCACACACACCATGCACACACACACCATACACACACAATAACTCTCACACACACACCATGCACACGCACACCATACACACACAATAACTCTCACACACACACCATGCACACGCACACCATGCACACACACAATAACTCACACACACACACCATGCACACACACCATGCACACACACACCATACACACACAATAACTCACACACACACACACACACCATGCACACACACACCATACACACACAATAACTCACACACACACACCATGCACACACACCATACACACACAATAACTCACACACACACACACCATGCACACACACACCATACACACACAATAACTCAAACACACACCACACACATACCACACACACCACGCACACACACACCATACACACACATAACTCAAACACACACACACACATACACACACACCATTCACACACACCATCACACACACAATAACTCACACACACACAGACACACACACACCATACACACACAATAACTCAAACACACACCACACACACACACACACCATGCACACACACCATCACACACACAATAACTCCACACACACAGACACACCATAACACAACACACATACACACGCACGCACGCACGCGCGCTGGCACGCACGCACACACACACACATACACACAGAACATCTTGCGCACACGTTAAATCCTGATCCGCTTTTCGTAAGAGTAGGCCGTTGTGTGTCGGTGCGAACATATGACAGAATTTACAAAACCGCATACAAACGGGGACTAGATATAAAAAAGCACATAAGTGCTTATTCCATTATCCTCGATATAGAAGAATAAAATAAGATAAATAAAATAAAATATAAAAATAAAAGAAATAAATTAAAAAAAACACACACCATAACACTCACACAGACACACCCTCACACAGACACAGACACAGACACACACCACACACACCCTCACACACCCTCACACAGAAACAGACACAGACACAGACACACACAGCACACACACACACAGACACACACACACACACAGACACACACACACACACACAGACACACACACACACACAGACACACACACACACACACAGACAAACACACACACAGACACAGAACACACACACACACACACACACACACACACACACACACACACACACCCTCACACAGAAACAGACACAGACACAGACACACACAGCACACACACACACAGACACACACACACACACAGACACACACACACACACAACACACACACACACACACAACCAACACACACCACACAACACAGACACACACACACACACACACACACACCACACACACACACACACACACACACACACACACACCACACACACACACACACCCACACACAACACAACACACACACACCACCACACACACAACACACACCACACACACACACACACACACACACACACACACACACACACACATCCACACACACACACACACACACCACACACACACACACACACCACACACACACACACAGACACACACACACCACACACACACACAACACACACACACACCCCACACACACAGACACCCCACACACACACACACACACACACCACACACACCACAACCCACACACACACACACACACCACACATACACAGACCCACACCACCATACACACACACACACCACACACACACAGACACACACACACCACACACACACAAACACACACACACCACACACACACACAGACACACACACACACACACACCACACACACAGACACACCACACACACACACACACACACACACACCACACACACACACACACATACCACCACACACACACACACACACACAGAGCCTCACACAGACAGACAGACACACACACACACACCACACCATCACACACACACACACACACAGACACACACACACACACACACACACACACTCACACACACACACACACCATAACACACACACACACCATAACACACACACACACTCACACCACACCATAACACACACACACACACACAAACACACACACACACACCATAACACACACACACCATAACACTAACACACACCATAACACACACACACACACACACACACACACACACACACACACACACACACACACACACACACACACACAGCATCCAGTCTGCTTTCAGCAGAGATGTTGGCCAGACACGTTCAACACTTACTGCGTTTTACGCCTCAGTTCTGCCTGAAAAAATGTTTTGACTGACTTGACTTGACATGACTTGACATGACTTGACCTGATTTCCTGACTGATGTTACTGTGTACTATGGTACTAGTTTGAATGCAAATGTTCTCTTATTTTCTTTTTTTGTGGGGGATGTTTTCTTCTTCTCCTTCTTCTTCTTTCGTGTACTCACCCGTGCGCGTGTGTGTGTCTTGAATTTTACGTCTGTTCACTTAAAGTGATATTAGTGTGTGTGTGTGTGTGTGTGTGTGTGTGTGTGTGTGTGTGTGTGTGTGTGTGTGTGTGTGTGTGTGTGTGTGTGTGTGTGTGTGTACGTGTACGTGTGATTGAGAGTTTGCTGGTTTCCAATGTTCTGACCCCTGATCTGTAAATCCTCAGAGAGTCTCGAAATAATTTCTGGTTCAGAAGACTATGTCATGTCACTGAAAACATAGCAATGCGGACACTGCGCTGTGTCAGTGACTGCTGTGGCTGTGGTGTGCTGTCTACCCATTCCTGCTGTCACACACTCACTAGGAGATGCTGCTTTCGCTGACACTTGGGTTTTACCGGCATTGCTGCAGACTTGCTAAAAGCACATTACTTCAGGCATTGGCCACACAGGGGGGAAAATCACAGTGACTATAATTGTGTTGCCAATCGCAGGTTCTGCGGTACTGTGTGCCACTTTTAGTCTACTTTCCATCTGTTCAGAACAGCTGGAAGTATTTGTTCAAAAGATGGCCGGTACTGACAAGGAACCCTCTACTCTCGCTCATGGCGAGGGGTGCTGGGATATATCAGGGGCCAGTTTCACAACAACAACAACAACAACAACAAATCACAGTTGTACAACATTTATTGCCCAAGCTGACTGGCGTTGTCAGACGAAAGACT
>CM054151.1:58323701-58336201 GCA_028751875.1 Rapana venosa | reverse complement strand
TTGATGACGTTTTATTATATATGACAGTTGGGCAGTGTAAAGAGTGAACAGAACAGGGCCTAGAACTGATCCCTGTGGAACTCCACATTCCAGTTTGGCAGGTATTGATTGAATCTTGTTTACTGCAACTGTCTGATGACGATGACAATAATAATTATTATTGTTGTTACTGTTCATCTTCTTCCTTTGTTGTCGTTTTTTAGTTGTATGAAGGCACAAATATCCAACAATAAACAGACAATAAACTGATGAAGAAATCCTAAACAGGAACAAGATATTAAAATTTACA
The DNA here is from genome assembly GCA_028751875.1 of Rapana venosa. NCBI lineage: Eukaryota > Metazoa > Mollusca > Gastropoda > Neogastropoda > Muricidae > Rapana > Rapana venosa. The sequence continues at coordinate 58,335,912 of CM054151.1, read as the reverse complement.
AAGTAATCCAGTAAAGTTTGGGTAGGGGTGGGGCTGTTTTTTGGTTTGTTGTTCTGTTCTGATTGTTGGTTTGTTTTACTCTTTTGCATTTACTTTATAAAAAAAAAACTGTAATTGTTTTTTATGTCTTTTTAAGTTGGGAGTAGGTCAGAGCAGGCAGGCAGGAAGGTCCATGGCAAAGAAGGCGTTTTCTACCTGCACCCGGGGTACCTGTTGCACCCCTTTCCAGTCTATAAACCTGACCTGACTACAACCTCATTCCCTTGTCCTCGTGCCATACCCCTCACATCTTGTGTACAGTAAAGTGAAGTACAGTTTGTGAGGGGGCCTGGAAGAACAAACACAGTGATATATCCAACATGCTGTCACCAGGACAAACACAGGGATATATCCAACATGCTATCACCAGAACAAACACAGGGATATATCCAACATGCTATCACCAGGACAAACACAGGGATATATCCAACATGCTGTCACCAGGACAAACACAGGGATATAGCCAACATGCTGTCACCAGGACAAACACAGGGATATATCCAACATGCTATCACCAGGACAAACAGGGATATATCCAACATGCTGTCACCAGGACAAACACAGGGATATATCCGACATGCTGTCACCAGGACAAACACAGGGATATATTCAGCATGCTGTCACCAGGACAATCACAGGGACGTATTTAACATGCTGTCACCAGGACAAACACAGGGACATGTTTGACATGTTTTCACCAGAACAAGCACAGGGACATATTTGACATGTTGTCACCGCAATGTCTAAAGAATCTCTGTTCACACACAGCACTATGCTTGGGTGGAACTTTTGTAGAAAAGGAAGCAAAGGCGAAGAAGAAGCGAAAAACAACAACTATAAAAGATAATATTAACGACCTCTACCCCTTCCACCCTCTCCCCCCAACCCTCATTAGACCCTCATTAGCTGCACCACCACCCCCAGCCCCCAGCCCCCTCCTCACTCCCTCTAACCCCACCCCCCACCTCCATCCCCCACCCCTTACTGCCCTCCTCCCACTCTGATGCACCCCCACCCCACCCCACCCCACCCTTATTCTGTAACCCTCCCCCACCCCACCCATCACCAGAAAGATTGGACAACGTGTTCCAGGCCAGCTTTTGTTGACGTTTATTCTTCCCCCCTGTCCTCTGTGTGAAACGTATTGCACAATAAGCACGCACGTTTTTTTCAGGCAGCCAGAGAGGGACTTTTACTTCTTTTTCTCTTTTACTTTTTGAAGGGGGGGGGGGGGGGGGGGGGGGAGACACATTATTTCGTTGCTGTATTCTATGTAACGCATACGGAATGCATTTTGTGCAGTGGATCTTGGGTTATCGCCCCTGTGAAGAACGCGGACAGTGACCATCACTCCAGACACAATGAAACAGGGGAAATAATTCAGGCTCAGGCCCAGTGGGAATGGAACCAGGGACACAAGAAATAACATGTCCATTAGACATGGGGCCAAGCGCAACCTTTAGGATGCAGGTCTTATTCGTTTTGGCCTTCCTCCTTCTCTGCCCTTCATCATTTCTTTTTCTTGACAGTTTCTAACTGTTGGCTACCCATAGTCAGCATCTGCTCACAAATCATTCCTTTCATGGCCACCATGGTTCCGTTCATGGCCACAATGGTTCTCTTTATGCCCAAAATGGTTCTCTTCATGCCCAAAATGGTTCTGTTCATGCCCAAAACGGTTCTGTTCATGCCCAAATTGGTTATCTTCATACCCATGCCCAAAATGGTTCTGTTCATGCCCAAGAACCATTTTGAGCATGAACAGAACCATTGTGGAACAGGACAGAACCATTGTGGCCATGAATGGAACCATGGGATTGAAGTCGAGCGGTTTTAACCACTTGGCTATAACGTCCATCAGTGTCTATCTGAAATCTTCCAGTTCCCTTGTTTTGTTCAAATCCCATTCCTGTTCACTACTGTGGCTGACAGTGAAACAATGCCCTGAAGATATGCATGAAAGTCTATGAGTGTATACTGACTCAGACAGAACTTTCTGCCAAATCGCCTGCTAGCTTGTCAACCTTGTCATGTTTATTTTTAATTCTTTTATTTTGAGAATAATAGAATTTATAAGCAGCCATGTGCTTTTTTTACATTCAGTCCCCATGTGTATGCAGTTTTGTAAAATCAATTTTGTCATCCATTCCCACCAGCACACAATGTCCTACTCTTCTGAAAAGCGGAACAGGATAAGTGTGTGCGCAAGATGTCCTGCATGCGTTCACACATGGGATCTCGGCTCATATTTCTCGAAGGACTTTTGGAGAGTGGAGTCGGCATGATGTTAACTCCAGAGGAGAAACCCTCTTTGAAGGAATTCATGCTGTGTGCGTTTCCTTTCAGAACCAATTGTGTACGACCGTTCTGTAAGTGCACGCCCTTACGTAATAACACGTCGTCCAGTCATTGCATGGTACACACCAAATAAGATGGGCACACACACCCTCCCCTCTATCCCCACAGCAGTCGAGGGAGGGAGGGGGGGTGGGGGGAGAAGAGCAGGCAGGATGGCTCTTTAATGACGCCAATGCATTCAATCAGTACCATTGAAACGCATAAGCAAACACCATGAGCCGCAGAAGAGGGAGGAGGAGGAGGAGGGAAGAGGAGAGGCAGGAGGCTCTTTAATGACACGCCAATGCATTCAGATCAGCTCACCACTTGAAACGCAATTAAAGCGAAAACAAGAGAAATGAGCGGAGGGGAAGGGAGGGGAGAGGAGGGGTGCACAGGAAGAGGAGAAAGGAGAGAGGGGGGGGGATATGGACGCACGTGACTGCTAAGGAGAAGAAGCCTGAAAGAGAGAGAGAGAGAGAGAGAGTAGAGAGAGAGAGGACGTTACCCCCTCTTGTTCTTCCCTTCCCCCCCCCTCGATCCCCCCCACCCCCCCCCCCCCCAAAAAAAAAAACCACCCCTTCGACCACCACACCGTCCACACACACATACACACACACACATAGACTGACAGACACAGGCGCACGCACGCACGCGCGCGTGTACACACATACACACACACACACACACACTTATCGTTAGTTGGTTGGTTTGTTCATTCGTTCGCTCATGCCTTCAGTGTCCCGTGATTTGGCTTGCTTAGCTTGGATTAGGTAGGCTGGTTTGGCTGTACACGTGTCAGTCTGTTCGTTGGCTTGCTTGCTTACTCTCACGTTGTTTGCTTTCCTGCTTGCTCGCTTGCTTGCTTGCTCGCTTGCTTGCGTGCTCGTTTTCTTGATTGATTGCCTTGTTGATGATTTGATGAATTCTACCTTTCAAATAAATTCAAAGACGAAAGAAAGCTTCTTTTTTTTTTCCAGTTAAAACCAGCGACTCGCTACAAAGTCATACTTTACTTCAGGTAAGCTGCTGTGTCTACTTCTCGCAAAGAAGGAGGAAGAAGCCAGCAAGGAAGAAGAGAGCGAGGGAAAGAAGAAGAAGAAGAAGAAGAAGGAGGAGGAGGGGGAGGGGGAGGGGGGGAGGAGGAAGAAAACAGCCTAATGTGATTGCAGAACTACACACCCACAGAGAACTGCTACATCTGCTTTGTATTGTCCTCACTCTGTCCCTCAAGGAGGCATCATCCCCATCATGTGTAGCCTACTGCACCGCTCTTTCCTCCTGACAACAGTCACCCATCGTGTCTGTCTGTCTGTCTGTCTGTCTCTCTGTCTCTCTCTCTCTCTCTCTCTCTCTCTGATTCACACTCATGCTGGCCTACATCTTCTACCGTAATTTTGCGCGCACTAATGCATGACACTGATGCCTTCTACAATTTCTGCCTTCTCTGTCCTAGACTCCTTCTCTCTACTAGAAATGTTCATTTAGCCCTACATATATGTAGTATATATATATATATATATATATATATATATATATAGAGAGAGAGAGAGAGAGAGAGAGAGAGAGAGAGAGAGAGAGAGAGAATGAAAGAAAACAAGAAGGGAAGGGTATGGGGTCCACACTGATGACATTTTGTTGACAAGCTCATGTTCGAAGTTGTCCCATATATTGAAAGGGCATCACTGATAAAGCCTAACCATCTATCAATTTCTCACTTTAATGCACCGTTGCCAAGGAAACAATCCAACATGGCCGCCAAAACTGCATGCTTCAAACTTCTAAACATTTTTATCTGTAACAAGTAAAAGAAACGTACTTTTAAAGGCATGATTTACAACCTGAATTCTGTACATTCACACAACGAAGTCTCCATATTTGTATCCAGCAATTTTTAATTCTGAAATCCCATTATGTTGACCACTTTTAGACCCGTATCCCACCTAAAGCAACCAGGGTGAGCATGACGGAGAAACACCTACAAACATGACAAGGCTGTACTGGAGTCATTCACTTGGTACCTGTCATGCTTATACAGCATGTTAGAACACTTTTGGATTATGGCATAAAAATGCTTGCGCATGTGTGCGAATGTTTCCAATGTGTGTGTGTGTGTGTGTGGATGCATGAGTTTACTGGTGCGCATGAGTATTAGTGATTTTACTTGGGTGAGTTTATGACTGGCTGAGGTATTGCTGATTAATTTGTGGATGCTTTTATCTTATGATGGCTGCGAGCTGCTGTTCGGATAGTGTGTGGTGGTTTTTTTGTGATATCATGTTTACATGTTTATGTGTTTTTTATGTATGGCTCGTGTACATGAATTTCTCTGTTTAGTTCATTTTTGAATTTGAATTTGAATTTGAATGCCCTGAACATGACTGAGTCTTGACTGCGGTGGTGTTCAGTTGGATACAGGTTTGATGTTTTTTCTTGAGAGCTCTGAATACACTCTTTTGCGACTGTTTAACACAGATATTGTGGGTTAAAAACACACCTACAGTTTTAACAGCTAAACATGGCTGCCTCTTCCCTGCATTAACAAGCTCCCCGTAAAGGGGGAGGGGGTCAATATAAATAGGATCCCCACCCACCTTCTGGAAATTCTTGGTTAGGGATTTCTTCTTTTCTAGTTTTTTGTTGTTGTTGTTGTTGTGCCTTGTTCCTTTTCTTCCCGTTGCTTCCGTCTTGTCTAGTCTGTGCCTTCTTGGTCCATTCTCGCTGCCTTTTTCTCCAGGAAGACTTAATTCAAACACTTCATTATCTCACTAACATGTGGGCTACAAGCCCTATATATATATTTTTAAAAAGTTAACAGGAAAAGCAATTTTCACGGAAAAATAATACAGCACAGTATATGAACATCACCACGCACACCTTACCAAAAACACCTATACCAATACCGCTTGTCAAAAGACAATGCATTTCTCCCACGAGGAAGAAGGGTACCCTGGGCCTGAAGAAGGACTAGAAAACTACGGCCGACAATCCTGTCTCTTTGGGTAAAGTTTGGGAAGAAAACTGACCCGTAAAGACTGAACAAAGTTACATTTTTGATGCAGCTTGCAAATACCTTTCCTCCCGGAAGTCGGAGTGTGGCTGTCCCCCATGGGATGCCGGGGACCTGTCAGCATGAATAACATCCCCACCTTCTGGAAACTTTGTTCTATGAATTAATTCCCTCTTTTCTGTCCCTTTCTTGGATTCTGCCTTTTTCCCGTTTTTGCTGTCACCTCCTTCTCGTCTATTTTCTGCCTTCTTGGTCCAGTCTCCTGCTGCCTTTTTCCCCCGGAAAGACTTGAAACACAACAATTCTCCATCACGCCGAATGCGGGGCCTGACTTATCATGCGCTAAAGGCAACGCCACGCATTTTCGCTTAGATGACAGACAACAAGAGCTGTTGGCGGAGCGTTGGACGACGAAGAAGAAGGAATGCGGCTGCCTCCATGCTGGACAAAAACCGTCGCATACGCAAAGTCTCACCAGCGCGAACCTCGGGGCTCCAGCCCGGGAACCCACAACAAAGTTTTTCTGGTTTTCAATGTTGCCCCACAAATTCATGTTCTTACACTGGAAAATCTTAATGATGATTCAGTGTATCTTGAATTGCCAAAGCAATGATAACTTACATGTTATCTTGTGTACGACTTCACCTAGATATTAAGCTCTTTATGCTTTTCGTGATATTTTCCAGTACTTGATTAGAAAGACACTGTCATTTGGAAGAAGGAACAGAGAGGGGGGTTGAACTGGAGCACTCTGACAACCCTTTACACCCAACAGAACAGCAGTCAGCCTCTGTGAAAGAGGCCCTGGCACAACATGAGTCCCAAGCCGGGGTTCAATTCCCTAGCGCCATGTCTGTTTTTCTTAGTGAGGTTTCTTAACAACCGCCTCTCTCTCTCTCTCTCTCTCTCTCTCTCTCTCTCTCTCTCTCTCTCTCTCGCTCTCTCTCGCTCTTGTGTGTTTTTCTCTCTTTATTATTTTCTTTACAGGAGAAGAAGCTGTTCTTTTACCTCATCACACTCCCGCGGTGAGAGGCCACCTCTGATTACCTCCCCCTGCCTCCCAAGTCAATTAACCCTCTTTGGGTCGTCACAGCCTTCCACAGCCCAGTTGCGAAAACAAACAGCCCCCGCCACCCCGCCACCCCATCCTGCCTCCCTGCTCTCTCGCCGAATCCCGTCCTTTGCCACGAGAGGTGCGCGAGAGGAGGGAAGTAAGGCGACACCTGGTGAGAGGTAAATTCTGTTTCTACTTTGAGGCTGGTTGGGTTTCTATTCCATTTCAGCGCCTCCTGTGTCAAGTCGGCCACTGATTAGTCAGTCAGTCTAAGTCAGTCAACCTGGAGAACCTAACGCAATGCAAGAGTGGAGAGAAGGAGGGTAGGGGGAAGGTGAAAGAAACTGGTTGTGGTAGAGGATGGGTCTCAGTGAGAGAGAGAGAGAGAGAGAGGCATTATAACTATGTGGAAAGAAGAGCAGAAAAAGTGGTCTTCAACTGGGTAAAAAGCTCGGTACAAACTGATGTACGTGCAGATATATATCCGCAGATACACGTCAGATAAGACTAAAATAGACTTACGCGCACAGTTTTGTATAATACTGTACATATTGTATCACAACACACCAAGCTATACTACATCACACCACACCATATCACACCATACAACATCAAACCATACCATTTCATACCACGTCACAACACATTAATACCACACCAAAGCACACCAGAGGACACCACACTATACCACACAAACCATACCATATCACACATCATTCCACACTATACCACACAAACCATACCATATCACACATCATTCACACTATACCACACAAACCATACCATATCACACATCATTCCACACTATACCACACAAACCATACCATATCACACATCATTCCACACTATACCACACAAACCATACCATATCACACATTCCACACTATACCACAAAACCATACCATATCACACATCCTTCCACACTATACCACACAAACCATACCATATCACACATCATTCCACACTATACCACAAAACCATACCATATCACACAACATCATTCCACACTCTAACACACCAAACCATATCATATCACACCACATCATTCCACACTATACCACACAAACCAAACCATATTACACACCACGCCACACCACACTATACCCCACCAAACCACAACATAATCATACCACACCATTCTACATCACACACACCATACCACACGACAGCATACTATACCACACCAAACTATACCACATTATATCACATCACGAACAGAATATCACACCAAATCATACCATAATACCAAACCACACCATACCACATTACACCATACCATATGCTACATCATGCTCCACATATTATTTTACCACACCACACCTCAACACACCGCACCACACCTAACCACACCGCACTACATCCTTCATAACACACACACACACATAGCAGAGCTTTGTTCCAATTGATTCTGCTGCCTCCTACATGATGTTTTAGCAAAACAAATCTGCAACATTTTTCTATCTCTCTTTTTTTTCATGTGGTTATGTCATTTGTTTCTTGTTTTCAAGCCAGGGCACATGAAAGTGTACCCCTGTGATCGTACACAAAGATTTTCAATATTCTCAAACAGCTCAGCATACAAACTGTCTCATTACCACATTTTAAGCACACACAAACTTGTCCCAAGTTGGGATCGATCTATGTGGTAATATCTAGAAACCCAAACAACGAGGACTGACAAAAAGAACACATCCAAAAGCAGCCTGTGCAGGTTTGTTTGTCGTATTCCTGTACACTGGCATGGTTCCTCGCGTTTTAAGTAGCGTCAACGCGCCCGGAGAAGAAAACACATACTGTGAACAAGAACACGGCAGTGAAATTCGGATGGAAACTGTGAAAGTAGTGTGGTGAAAACTAGACCAGTGATGAAAGTAGGAGTGTTCCTAGCCCTGTTGTCGTGGTCATCTGTTTTTGTTTTATGTTTGCTTCTTTGACTAGTTTTCTTTCATTTGTGTTATGTTTTTAATTTGCTAGAAGTATAATGTCCCACAAATCCTGAATAGACTTGACTGAATAATATCAACATTGAATTGTGTTATGGCGTGGTATAATATTGTATTGTATTGTCTTGTCTTGTCTTGCATTGTGTTGTGTTGTATTGCATTGTATTGTATTACATTTGTTTTGTCTCACCTCGTTTCCTCTTGTCCTTTTTCATCTTTTATTTCAATCCATAAGCGCGCCATATCATTAATTTTATTTCTCTAAAAAAAATCGAGGTACATAACATTGGGATAGTGCGTCTCCACAGAGGAGTGAATATGTTTATTACTGTATCATGTCTTTATGTGCTCGCTTGTTACAGCGAGTTTGTGCTAGAGCGTTGCATTACATTGCAGCGGCGGGTGTGTTTACCTCCGTGAAATGTGTTGTATGTTATAGCTCCCTGTGTGTGTGTGTGTGTGTGTGTGTGTGTGTGTGTGTGTGTGTTTGCGCGCGTGCGTGTGTGAACTCTGTCTTCCTCTTCCGTTTTTAAGGGAGTGCCTCTGGAAGTGTCCATTCGTCATGTCACTTGTGGCGGAAACAGCCCAGTGCTGTTCCCCTCCTTCCCTCTGAGGAGAGCTAAGCCTTCCTTCCCCGGCAACCTCCCAACACCCAATCCCTTGTGCAGTCAGTCCATCCTGCACAACCACAGTCACGTGCTTCTCTTGGCTGGCTGCTTAGTGTGCCTGTCTGGTGGGTACATGGGGATTTGTTCTTCTTCTGCTTTTGCTCTGGTTTGGGGCATTTTCTTTTTTTTTTTGTTTTTTTTTTTGTTTTGTTTTGTTTTCGGTGTATTGGGTTTTTGATTTTGGTTTCTTTCTTTGGTTGGTTGTTTTGTTGGGTTTTGGGGGTTTTTTGGGGTTTTTGTTTTGGGGGGTTTTTTTTTGGGGTTTATTGGTTTTGTTTGGGGTTGGGTTTTATGTCTACTTGTTGTTTTCTTGAGCCTAAAACCGCTGAAAATATTGTTCTATACAGCAAAGCTGTGAACGCTTTGGCGTCGTTTGCCTTTTTCTTTTCGTGTGTGGCAATTAGCTAATCATACTGCTTTAGAAACATCTGATCATATTTTGATGATTGCAGGTTAGTGTTTAACATTGTTAAATTAATGCTTGTTGTGCCGTCCAATATCTTGTTGTGCCGTCCAATATCTTGTTGTGCCGTTCAATATCTTGTTGTACAGTCCAACAGAACACGTGTTGTGGTTGTATTATAGGTGTTTTTGTGTTAGTCTTATTTGGTTGTTGTTTTGCTTATTATCGAATGTGATGTTAACTACAAAGCTTTGTATCAGTCTTGAAATGCACTTGTTCTAAATCTGAAATCCGATGTCCATTCCCTCCCCCCCCCCCCCCCCCCGCCTATCCACTGTTCTTCTCGGCTTCCATCGCTAATGCTGACTGACTGATTGACTGACTGATCGACTGACTTTTCCTTTAACTTCTTGGGAAGTCATAAGAGCACTGCACTGAATCTGTCAAGTCATGTGTGGTGGGCAACTTGAATGCAGTGCATCACCCTACCCCACCCCCACCCCTCGCCAGAAATTGAGCTGAAAACTACCGCTGGCATTTCTCTTTGGAGGATATTTATCTTTGGGGATATTTATCTTTGGAGGATATTTATCTTTGCTTCGATACAGCATGCCGGGGATTTCCGTGATGACGCCCTCACAGCCAGGCACAGTTATCCTGCACCCTCTCTTGCAGCCTTTGATTTGACTTGTCACCAGCCTTTGACACCACCCACCAGTGACAAAGGATGATGAAAGAGAGAGAGAGAAGAAGAAGAGAAGAGAGAAGAGAGAGAGAGAGAGAGAGAGAGAGAGTTCACTCCACATTCTTCTAAATCTCCAGATGTAGAATTTTTGATCTGGTGAAATTGCGGGCCTATAATGATATGTACGAAAAGGAATGGTTTAAACATTCGCCTTTTGAGGAATTGCCGACAAGCCAGAATGGTTCACCTGCCTCAAAGCTGATCCTCATCAATGACACATATTATAAAAAAAAAAACCATTAAAACCCTGCTTTGTCAATTAAAACAACCAGGAAGAGGATAGGGACTTTTTTTTTTGGGTCAGGAATGAAGAATGAGCCATGAAGCGACAAAAGAGCAACGATGTGAAGGGTGACAGCAGATAAACGGCAAAGCGGAACTGGCATTTTTGGGGAGGGGGTTTGACTACTCCTCAGCGCGTGTTGTGGATCCACTGACGGGCGTCGTTAAGCCGGCGAGGAGCTGGCGTCCAGGGTCAGGCAGACCTCTCTCAGCAAGGCAGCCCACCCCTGGGGCAGGAGGGTCAGTGTTCCCGCCTCGCCGCGCCATCAAGTCCGCCATGAGTGACCAGTGGGGTAGGTGCATGCACACACAGAGCGCTGTTCAAGACTGCTGCAGTTATCTGTGTGTGTGTGTGGGGGGGGGGGGGGGGGGGGGGGGGTAGGGGGGGTGTGAGTGTGTGTGTATGTTTATGTGCGGTGTGTGTGAGTGTTGTGGTGTGTGTGTGAATGGTGTGGGTTGTGTGTGTGTGTGTGTGTTGTGTGTGTGTGTGTGTGTGTGTGTGTGTGTGTGTGTGTGTGTGTGTGTGATATCTGTGTATGTGTGATATCTGTTGTGTTTTGTTATCTCTGTGTGTGTTGTGATGTGTGTGTGCAGGAAGAAGGAGGAAGGGGAGGGAGGGGGGGAGGGAGGGAGGGGAGGGGGGGGAGCGGTGGTGGGCAGGCAGAGTGATGACGGAGGACAGGCCCTGCCCTGAGGTGGCTGGCAGTAACTCGGACCTGTCTGCCCTCATTCTTCTCGGCCCCTCACGCTGACAGCCCCGCACAGCCAACTGTCCCCTGGCAGCTGAGCGCTGAAAATGAGACTGTCTTTATTTGTCCCCGGAGAGGGCTAACCTGACATTGATTGCAGCCTCTGTCCTACTGCACCCCCCCTCCACCCCACTCCTCCCTCCCTCTCTCTTCCCTCCCCCATCCCTCCCTCTTCTTCTTCCTGTTCTACCAGTGGATGTCAGCATGCTCCAGAGAGAGAGAGAGAGAGAGAGAGAGAGAGAGAGAGAGAAGAGAGAGGAGAGAGAGAGAGAGAGAGAGAGAGAGAGAGAAAGGGGGGAGGAGGGATAAGAGAAGAAAGAAAGAACTGAAAGATGGATAGAATGAGAAAGAGGGCAGCTAGCTAAAGAGAGGGAAAAAGTAGCGGGGACAAAAAGCTGTGTGATGGAGACAAAGAGGGGGCACTGTCTCTCGGGTGTGAGCTTGTTGCCGCCATTGCCGCTCGCAGAGAGACAGACAGACAGACAGACAGACAGACAGACAGCAGAAAGACAGGCAGACAGAGACAGAGAGAAACACAGACACACAGACAGATAGAGACAGACAGACAGACAGAGAAAGAGAGAGACAGACAGACCGACAGAGAAAGAGATAGACAGACAGACAGACAGAGACAGAGAGAAACAGAGAAACAGACAGACACCAAGAAACAGACAGATAAGACAGACAGACAGACAAAGAGCAGACAGAGAAGACACACAGACAGAGACAGACAGACAGACAGAAACAGAGAGAAACAGAGAGAGAGAGAGAGTCAGGGCGGGCAGGGCCTGCAGGTCAGGATGACCCTGTGCCGGCCTCACGTTGCCTCAGCCCTGTACTGAAGGTTCTCCGGCACTGGGAGGGCTGAAGGCTGAAGGCTGGAGGCTGAAGGCTGAAGGCTGGAGGCTGGAGGCTGGAGGCTGAAGGCTGAAGGCTGGAGGCTGGAACATGCTGAGGGAGCGAGGGCCAGCCCCTCACCCC
>CM054151.1:58311201-58318701 GCA_028751875.1 Rapana venosa | reverse complement strand
ACATATAGATAGATAGATAGATAGATAGATATACAGACAGACAAACAGATAGACAGACAGACATATAGATAGATAGACAGACAGATAGATAGATAGACAGACAGACACATGGACAGACAGACAGACAGACACATGGACAGACAGACACATGGACAGACAGACAGACAGCCAGGTGTACCTTTTCCAGATGGGCTGGGGCCGGGTATTCCAGGCAGGGGGACAGACGTCGTTCAGGTACATGCTGCTGCTGATGCTGTGTGCCGCTGCTGATGCTGATGATGCAGCCTGCCCTACCGCTGCTGCATCCCTCACCTACTCTCTGTCTGTCGGTCTGTCTACCCTGCTGTGCTGTGCTGTGCTGTGCTGTGCCACACCAGGCTGACACTGCACACATCATCATCATCAACATCATCATCGTTATCGTCGTCATCGTCATATTCATCATCATCAACATCATCATGATCATCATCATCATCATCATCGTCATCGTCGTCGTCTTTATCATCATCATCACCATCATCATCATCATCATCATCATCACCAACAACGGCAGCAGAAGAACTATCACTATCATCATCATCACCACCACCATCATCACCACCACCATCATCATCACCATCATCATCACCCTCATTGTCATCATCTCTCAAAAAGTGACAAAATACAGCAACAAAAATAACAACAAAAAGGATTCAGTGAAACACAAGCAACAGTCTTTGTGCAGATTTATAAAAAATCATGATTATTATCTCTCTTTCAGTAGATTGATTCCTTTGTTTTCTGATATCTATATAATTATTATTCTCAAATTTAAAGTATATTCTCTGATTAGCATGTAGCTAATTGATGTTGCTCGTGTGCCTAATGTGTGTGCTGTGTAATTTGCAATGCATAATTCTCTTCAGGCGTGAAGTGGAGTTTCCTTTCCTCAATAAAATGTCATGATTGTTCGGTTTGTTTTGTTGGTGATGGTGATGGTATGGATTTAATTGTTTGTTGATGTTTTGTTTTGTTGTGTTGGTTTTTTAATATTGTGATTGGTTATTGGCTATTTGCTTGTGTTAAGGGCTTAAAAAAAAGAAATTATTATCACTGTTTTTCTGTGTTTGTTTGGGGTGCGGGGGGTGCGGGGGATTTGGGGAATTGTTGGGGTATTTTGTTTCTTTTTTTCTTTTCCTCTTGTTTGATGTTTTTGGCTATGGCTGTTGTTTGTCTGTCTACTTAGTTGTTATTATTATTGTGGTGGTGGTGGGTGGTGGTGATATTTGTTTGTTTAGATAACCCGCTTGGTGGTTTTATTTTTGCTATTATTTATTTTTATGATATATCCCTGATAAAGGCGGGGACTGGATGTAAAAAAGCACATTAGTGTTTATTCATTATTCTCTCTCTCTCTCTCTCTCTCTCTCTCTCTCTCTCTCTCTCTCTCTCTCTCACACACACACACACACACACACACACACACACACACACACACACAGAGGACTCAGCTTCCCATTTAAAACAGTCTGTACGGGGTGAGAACGCACGCAGAACATCTTCGCACTCGTTAAAACCTGTTCCGCTTTTCGGAAGAGTAGGCCATTGCTTGCCAGTGGGAACGGATGACAAAATTTGGAAAACTGCATACACATGGGGACAGGATGTAGAAAAGCACATGATTACTTATTCCATTATCCTCGAAATAAAATAATAAAATAGAATAGAATAAAATAAAAGATAAAAACAAAACAAAATAAAATAAAATAAAACCCACGCACAGCCTAGCCTGCACTGAAGCAGCCAACAAGGCAGACATCTTGACAGAGAGACGCAGAGACACAGACATTACAACATAAGTATTGGTGTTGTTATTGGCAGTATTGGTGGTGGCGGTGATTTTATTTTTGCTTTGTTTTCTCATCTATATGTCTATTTGTCTGTTTGCTTTTTTTCTTACTTAAAAAAAATCAGTTGTATGCCACGTGGAGCAGATTTTGTTTGTCTCTAATGTTTCAGGTTGTTTCAGACAACATCACTGAATGGACAGGGAAGAGCTTCTCCACAACCCAGGCACTTGCATACAACCGCCGCAAATGGAGCCAGGTGGTGCAACGTTCGTCAATGCAGTGCCCCTACGACCCGGAGGGGGTTATGGGAGCAGATGAGAATGTTTCAGACATTATCCCACCCCCAGCCCCGAAGAAAAAAGTTCATGTTATAAAAAGGTCAAAACAAGTCATGAACAAAACATTGTTGACTATGAACCAAGTTATTTTCATCGTGGGAACAAATCATGTCACTTTGAACAGGCTTCTGATTGTACACAATGAAGAAAAACAGTGTTAATTCCCAGTTGTTGTTTTTATGATTCCGGAAAATAATGTTTGTCACATACAGGGTTGTGTGCATTGTAGGAGAACAATGCTTGTCATGAACGGGTTATGGTCATCATAGAAAATAATGTTAATCCATCGTAGAAAAAAATAATGTTTGTCATCATAGGAAAACAATGTTTGTCATAATACGAAAAATAATGTTTGTTTGTCATCACACGAAAAATGTTTGTCATGAATGTGGTTATGGTCATTATGAGAAAATAATGTTTGTTAATAACGAATAATGTTCATCATAGGAAAATAATGTTTGTTATGAACGGGTGATAGTCATCATAGAAAAATAATGTTTGTCATCATAGAAAAATAATGTTTGTCATCAAAGGAATATAACGTTTCTTACGAATAAGTTATGATCATCATAGAAAAATAATGTTTGTCATTTTAGGAGAATCATGTTTGTCATCAATGGAAAATAATGTTTGTCATTAACGGAGAATATGTTTATCATTATAGGAAAAAATAATGTTTGACATTATATGAAAAAAATGTTTGTCATCACAGGAAAAAATATTGTTTGTCATCACAGGAAAATAAAGTTTGACATCACATGAAAATAAAGTTTGACATCACAGGAAAATAAAGTTTGACATCACATGAAAAAATAATGTTTGTCATTACATGAAAATAATGTTTGTCTTTATAGGAAAACAATGTTTGTCATCACAGGAAAATAATGTTTGTCATTATAGGAAAATAATGTTTGTCATTATAGGAAAACAATGTTTGTCATCACAGGAAAATAATGTTTGTCATCACAGGAAAATAATGTTTGTCATCACAGGAAAATAATGTTTGTCATTATAGGAAAACAATGTTTGTCATCACAGGAAAATAATGTTTGTCATCACAGGAAAATAATGTTTGTCACCACAGCAAAATAATGTTTGTCATTATTGGAAAACAATGTTTGTCATTATAGGAAAACAATGTTTGTCATCACAGCAAAATAATGTTTGTCATCACAGGAAAATAATGTTTGTCATTATAGGAAAAAACAATGTTTGTCATCACAGGAAAATAATGTTTGTCTTTATAGGAAAACAATGTTTGTCACCACAGCAAAATAATGTTTGTCATTATAGGAAAAAATAATGTTTGTCATTACAGGAAAACAATGTTTGTCATCACAGGAAAATAATGTTTGTCATCACAGGAAAATAATGTTTGTCATTATAGGAAAACAATGTTTGTCATCACAGGAAAATAATGTTTGTCTTTATAGGAAAACAATGTTTGTCACCACAGCAAAATAATGTTTGTCATTATAGGAAAAAATAATGTTTGTCATTACAGGAAAATAATGTTTATCATTATAGGAAAATAATGTTTGTCATCACAGGAAAATAAAGTTTGTCATCATAGGAAAAAAGAATGTTTGTCATGAATGTGGTGATTGTTATTATGAGAAAATAATGTTTGTTAATAACGAGTAATGTTCATCATGGAAAATAATGTTTGTTATGAACGGGTGATAGTCATCATAGGAAAATAATGTTTGTCATCATAGAAAAATAAAGTTTGTCATCATAGAAAAATAGTGTTTCTAATCATAGGAAAAGAAAAATAATGTTTGTCATTATAGGAAAATATAATGTTTGTCATCACAGGAAAAAATAATGTTTGTCGTTATAGGAAAAAATAATGTTTATCATTACAGGCAAAATAATGTTTATCATTACAGGCAAAAATAATGTTTATCATTACAGGAAAAAGTAATGTTTGTCATTATAGGGAAAAAAGGATGTTTATCATTACAGGAAAAAATAATGATTATCATTACAGGAAAAAATAATGTTTATCATTACAGGAAAAAATAATGTTTATCATTACAGGAAAAATAATGTTTATCATTACAGGAAAAAATCATGTCTATAATTACAGGAAAAAATAATGTTTGATACGAACGGGTGACGTCAGCACGGGAAAAATATTTTCCATTACGAACATATTAACACTGTTGCCCTTGGTGAAGAAAACAATGTTTATGATGAACAAGGTGATCGTCATCATGGTTTTCTTTTCATCAGAAAAGTAATATTCTTTATGAACAGAAGAATATTGATAATGAAGAAAATGGCTTTATCATCATCAATGGAGTCATGTCCTCATTACTTGGCTTACTTGGCCCACAATCAGATTTCATCCTGAGCAATGTTTTCTCCGTCTTTGGAAATTATGTTCATCACGAACAGTGCAAGGTTGATTAGGGAAAAGGGAAGACAAGTCAAGTCCAGTCAAGTCAAGGGAAAGGGAAGGCAAGCCATCTTCAAATAGGTTACAGCTGTCTGACCAAAAGACGCAGTTCATCAGGACAGGGTCGTGTTCACTACAGGAAAGTAACAGTCGCACGAAAAGGACACATAGAAAATGGAATAACAACAGACAGGTGTACCTTATCTTTAATCGATTAAATGCTTCAGATTAGCTGAAGAAGTAAATCATCATTGCAGTTCATCCACAAAACCAGCCCGCTGCCGGCCATCACCGAGGCCCGCTGGAAGGGATTTTCCCTCTGGAGTTAACACAAGTGCCGACTTCACTCACACCCTTTCCTCCGAAAGTCCTTCGGATGAGATTATAAACCGAAGCCCCGTGTGCGAACGTACGCACGGCATCTTGCGCACACGTTAAAAATAAAGCCGTCCTGCCTCTCCAAAGATCAGGTGATTTCTCGCCAGTAGGAACGGAGGACCAGACTGGACAAAACCACCGCATGTGCACTGGTGTGGTGTGCTGGCGCGATTCCCCAAGGCGGAGTGCGGCTTCCTGTGTGGTGAGCAAACGGTCGCTTACACAAAACCTCACCACCAGTGAGCAGGGGAGCTCTAGCTGAGGAAAAATAAAACAAACAAACAAACAAACAAATATATATAGATAGATAGATAGATAGATAGATAGATAGATAGATAGATAGATAGATAGATAGATAGATAGATAGATAGATATGTGTAGAGAGAGAGAGAGAGGGGGGGGGGGGCAGATACGCGTAAGTACATACATACAGACATACAGACAAATGACAATTTACAAAACCGCATACATACGGGGACTAGATGTAAAAAAGCACATAAGTGCTTATTCCATTATCCACGATATAAAAGAATAAAAGAATACATACATACATACATACATACATACATACATACATACATACATACATACATTCATCCATACATTCATCCATTCATCCATCCATCCATCCATCCATCCATCCATACATACATACATACATACATACATACATATCATACATCCATACATCCATCCATCCATCATACATACATAACCTACATACATACCTACATACATACATACATACATACATACATACATTACATACATACATACATACATTCATCCATTCATCCATACATTCATCCATCCATCCATCCATCCATACATACATACATACATACATACATACATACATACATACATACATACATACATACATACATACATACATACATACATACATACATACATAGAATAGAGAATATTCTGATTGTAATGAAGCGTGAACACTACTGTGTTCTCTACTTGTACCTACATAAAATGTTTCTTCTTCTTTCTTCCTTCCTTCCTTCCTTCCTTCCTTCCTTCCTTTCTTCCTTTCTTTCTTCCTCAGCTACAACTGCCAACGTCACCAATGGGCAGATTTGAGCTAAGCGACTGTTTTAGCCCATAATTAGGGTAGCTGCATTCCAACTTCGGAAAAAAAATTAAAAACAAGATTCAGCGCTGTATAAACTTTATACATTATTATTATTATTATTATTAGAATAAATAAAATGTTTGTCCATCTTAATGAAACAGTACATGTTTCTAGGGTGTTTGATCATAACATGTTTCAATTTAAGGGATATTGTTAATATGTTTTGCGGGGGGGGGGGGGGGGGGTATTCATAAAATATTTAAATTTGAATAAAATGGTAACTATCTTATTGTGCTTTTATGCACAAACTGTTTCAGTATTTTTGAAATGGTAGTTAATTATTTTATTTGTGAAATGATAGTTGATTATTGTGTTTGTGAAATGGTAGTTGATTATTGTATTTGTGAAATGGTAGTTGATTATTGTATTTGTGAAATGGTAGCTGATTATTGTATTTGTGAAATGGTAGCTGATTATTGTATTTGTGAAATGGTAGCTGATTATTGTATTTGTGAAATGGTAGCTGATTATTGTATTTGTGAAATGGTAGCTGATTATTGTATTTGTGAAATGGTAGCTGATTATTGTATTTGTGAAATGGTAGCTAATTATTGTGTCTCTTTTATCCACAGACAAATGACACTGGTTACTCCTTTTCTATGGCTTTTCAATATCTTTTTCAGCGGGTTTTTTTGTCCAGCATCGATTCGATAAAGAAGTGGAACTTTTATTGAACAATAAACCATGTGTTAGGTTATAGCCAGAGTTTGTTTTAACTGATTTTGCTGACGGATCGAAGTAAGTTCCAATTAAGCTACCATTTCTGTGAGTATTAGTTAAAACATTTCTGTGGATGAAAACTTCAACAAGCAGTGCCTATTCTATGAAGATTGAACTATTATTTTTATTTTGCTGTGTGAAAGAATCAGACTGTAAGGAATTATGTTTCAGTTCAACAGACTTTCTGTTTGAATACAGACGAGTCACACTGGAAATGGGCAGTCTGTTGCCGACCCCAGAGCAAGCTAATCATGCCTGACTCCAGTTCCTGACTGCTCTGTGCAGACATGGGGCAGTGTCTGCAGCACGCTCACGGCTGCTTTCAACAGTTTTGGGCGGAGGGAGAAGGGCGGGGGGCTGTGTAACTGATATTTCATTATTTTGATGTGTGTGTGTGTGAATGGGTATGTATGTACTTTTCATGTGGTATGTATATATTTTTGTGTCTGTTATTATTTGTTTTTGTTTTTGGAAGCGATGTTTGTGTACATTGTATAACATTGAGGGTAGCGCTATAAACTGCTTTTTTTTTATAATGAAAAGCGCTTTGTGTTACCCTATAAAGGGTAAGAAAAGCGTTAAAGAAATGATGATGATGATGATGATGATGCTGATGATGCTGATGATGATGATAGTGATGATGGTGGTGGTGGTAGTGGTGATGAATGATGATGATGATCATCATCA
>CM054151.1:58216201-58306201 GCA_028751875.1 Rapana venosa | reverse complement strand
ACTGTAATGTATTGTATTGTCTTGTATTGTATCGTGATGTATTGCACTGCAAGTTATTGCATTGTATCATATCGTGTTGTGTTTTTTTCTTTTGTTTGGCACTTTTTAAAATTGTATTTCATTGTATTCCATTGTATTGTATTGTATAGTATTGTAATTGTATTGTATAGTATTGTAATTGTACTGTATTGTGTTGTACTGAGTACCACTTTCAACCCGGCTGATTTATGTCCACAACATTCGCGCTGCTCTTCCCGGAGAGAGGCCGATGCCTCAGCAAGCAGTGCCAGCCATGCACGAGTGTGTCTTCTGTCGGCATGTACATCATGTTGTTTCCTGATCACAGGGACTTTTTCTGCACAATTTTGCCTCAGAAAACTCTTGATGCCGCTGGTTCTTTTACGAACGCTAGATTTATGCTTCTCGGAGAGCTTTTTTTAATTTATCATTCTTTTCTTTCGGTGATAGTGGAATAAGCACTCATGTGGTTTTTACATCTATTTAGGAGTGGAGTCGGAACAGATGTGAACTTCAGGGGGAAAATCCCCTTGAATGGGATTTGAACCTGAACCATCAGACCACAAAATGCAACGCGCACAGCTCTAACCACCAGGCTACCACGTCCCCATCACGTTGAAGAGTTCAAAGGTGGCTGCTGCTGATACTGAAGAAGACACCGTGGGCACAGGGGTGTGCCTGTTTCAGGAGCATCAATAGCCTTTTGAATGAACGATCAACTGTTCTTTAGCTTTGAGGTTATGAGTCGTGTCGTTGTGGCTGTCAGCATGGTAATCGCCCCTTCATGGAATGATTAAATGTATTTTGGACTTGACTGGACTGGACTGGACTGGACTGGACTGGACTGGACTTGACTGGACTTCACTTGACTGGAATGGACTTAGTTACCGCATGTCCTGATTGCTTTTCGGCCTAGCTGGTCTTCAAGCGGTGCAATTTCCAACTACAAATTAAAAACTTGTCTGTGCAATAATTATTTTAATTTTGTTCGTAAAAATTAGAATGACATTTGTCTAAAAAGAAAGGGTTTTTTTCGCTTCGTTGTTTATGTTGTCGTATTGTCCTTGTTTATCCCATTGCTCTTTCTCAGCTAAAATGTCGATTTATTTCACGAAATAAATAAAACCTACATTTGGTTACTCCCCCACCTCCACCCCCCACCCCCCCTAAAGTTTCTTTTGACCTGTCAGTTAAGACAAGAAGTACAGGCGTATGTGTGGGAGAGAGAAAGAGTGGGGGGGGGGGGGGGGAGAGAAAAAGTGGCAGACAGACAGAAACAGGGACAGAGAGAGAGTGGAGAGAGCGAGAGAGATAGAGAGAGAGAGAGAGAGAGAGAGAGAGAGAGAGAGAGAGAGAGAGAGAGAGTGAGAGTGAGAGAGAGAGAGAAAGAGAGAGAGAGATAGAGATAGAGAGAGAGAAAGAGAGAGAATGTACCCTCGAAATGAGGCTAGCAAGCAAGCAAATGTGCAGTCTTGACAGTTCCATAAAGAGCTTTGATAACATGGAGTCACTTTGTTTTGTGAGAAATAATAATAATAATAATAATAATAATAATAATAAATGGAACTTATATAGCGCTATATCTTGCAAAGACAAATCAAAGCGCATCCATTCGACCTAATCTTACACAGTCATACAACCAATGACAAATAATCAATAGTTCAAACAGATATTAATCCTGAAACACTGTCATTTTCTGACATGAGCAGCAACACTGGACATACCTATACCCCAAATCCCACCCCCACCCCCCTTTAAGAAATCGGCAATGTATCCAAGTTTTGTTGTTGTTGTTGTTGTTGTTGTTGCAGTGTGTTCGCGGGTGCAAGGGACAAGGATGTTGGACATTGTTAGCGGTTCCGTTGATCTGTTCCCAGTGACCTGTCACTGCTACTACTACTGCTACTACTACTACTACTACTACTACTACTACTACTACTACTACTACTACTACTACTACTACTCTACTACTACTACTATTCTACTACTACTACTACTACTACTACTACTACTACTACTACTACTACCACTACTACTACTACTACTACTACTACTACTACTACTACCTACTACCACTACTACTACTACTACTACTACCACTACTACTGCTACTACAACTACTACTACTACTACTACTGCTGCTGCTGCTGCTGCTGCTGCTGCTGCTGCTGCTACTACTACTACTACTATTGCTACCGCTACCACCTCTACTACTACTACTACTTCCACTTCTACTACTACTACTACAACTACTGCTGCTGCTGCTACCGCTACCACCTCTACTACTACTACTACTACTATTACCTCTGCTGCTGCTGCTGCTGTTGCTACTACAACTACTACTACTACTACTACTACTACTACTACTAACGCTACTACTACTACTACTACTACTACTGCTGCTGCTGCTGCTGCTGCTGTTGCTGCTGCTGCTGCTGCTACTACTACCACTACAACCCCTGCCACTGCAGCAGCTGCTACTGTTACCATTACTTCTGCTTGTACTGACGAAGCTTCTGCTATTGCTGTTACTGCTCCTGCAACACTTGAGGCTGCTGCTACTTTTGTACCATCACCCCCTTCCTCCAATCTACTTCCCTTTCTGCATCGTCATCATCTTTATCATCATCCTAATCATCACCGTCATCGTCATCAACTACGTCATCATCACCACTACTGTAGCTGGCATTTGCAGTGACGTGTAGCTATAACTTGGACACATGATGGCCCAGTGGTCTGAGCGTCAGTTTGTGACCTGGTGATCATTATCTGACAGCACGGTTCTGATCACTGCCAAGCTGTTACTCTGGTGGATTTTGCCGGAGTGGTCCCATTGGTTGATTCCCTTGCCCTGCAATTCCTTCGGATGATAAGACGATGTCTCCAGTGTTTGAAAACAAAGAGCCTTTTGCGCACATGTTAAAGAGCCTGCACTCTTATTGTAGAAGAGAAGCCCAGCTATGGTAGGAATGACACGATGATAGAAAGCATGCAGCATGCAGCATGCCACCTGGAGCGGGACGGGCTCAGCCAGGGTCAGTTTTACCCTGACACACGGCATGGAAAACGCGGGTGTTGCCCTGACCACACCTGGAGGCACTGAAAGAGAAGGGAAGCCACGGCATGCTTGTGCTGGGGGTGGAGGGACAGGACTACCTGCTCTAGCTCACCCACCTGTGTGTCCAGCCTCCCTCCTCCTCCTCCTCCTCCTCCTCCTCCTTCTCCTCCTCGTCCTCCTCGTCTTTCCGTAGTCCACAGAACTCTGAAGTCCGGCCCAGCCACTGTAGATAGCAGTAAATGGGCAGACAGATCACTGTAGGCAGCAGTGGATGGCAGACAGATCACTGTAGGCAGCAGTGGATGGCAGACAGATCACTGTAGGCAGCAGTGGATGGCAGACAGATCACTGCAGGCAGCAGTGGACGATGGGCAGACAGACCACACTCCGCTAGGGCAGCTGTGGTGGACCTCCCGTGTGAAGGAGACAACAGCACAGGTCCTCACGTGTCACTCCCTCCCTCCGCCCTGCAAGATGCATGGTCACAGCACTCCTCTCTCTCTCTCTCCTGCCCTGTGGCAGTCACCGTCCTTCCTCCATCTCCACAGTGCTGCTGTCCATCATAAACTAGGACACTGTTGTTGCCACAGATAGGTGTGTGTGTTGTTGCCACAGATAGGTGTGTGTGGGTGTGTTTTTTTGTTACATATAGGTACGTGTGATGTTGCTACAAGTAGGGATGTGTGTTGTATGCTCTTTCTTCTTTCCAAACACACCGCGGCATCCCAGGACGTGTGGTAAGGAGGAAGCCGATGTTTCCACAGTGGAGCCGCACTCCCTGAACTGCTGCATTCCTTCTGCTCCACAACAACGATGGTCACACACCGCCCCCGTAACCGAGGTGGCATCCAACTATTTCTCACTTTGTGAAGATCCAGACCATGAAGAAGTTTTGTTTTGCAATCCTCGCCACACTGACACTGCTAAGCCCGCAGACATTGACCACTATGCCTGTCAGCTGTGGGTCATCTTTCTGTTAGAAGTCAGCCAGATTTCTAACCACGACCTTGCTGGTGATGTACACTCTCTGTACTGCATGGGCAGATTACTATGTTTCAATCTTGTTCAGAAGTCGTTAGATTGTTTTCATACATACGTGGAAAAGATTGTGGTTTTGTTTTGTTTTGTTTTGTGTTGTGTTGTTACATGGCACTGCACTTATTTCCCGTTCACCAAGAACGCGTGCTGGGAAGTGACTGTCAGTGAAGCACAGACTATGTAACACCGCTCTTCCTGCAGACACTGTCCTCCACCTGCTGGCAACACACAGACTTCTCATACCATTCCCAAAGCCTGCTCTTTTCCCCAGAAGGGACTGACGGCTGACAGTCTGCCCCCTCCCTCCCCCCTCCCTGTGACAGTCAGGGAGCTGTGTTGTCGTTACCAAGGTCACAGGACCTGAAGCCCCCTCGTCAGCTGATGTGGGTCTTAGCACACCCTCTGACTGTCACTATTCAAGGCTGAAGGAAGCCTACACTGTCACTATTCAAGGCTGAAGGAAGCCTACACTGTCAATATTCAAGGCTGAAGGAAGCCTACACTGTCAATATTCAAGGCTGAAGGAAGCCTACACTGTCACTATTCAAGGCTGAAGGAAGCCTACACTGTCACTGTTCAAGGCTGAAGGAAGCCTACACTGTCACTATTCAAGGCTGAAGGAAGCCTACACTGTCAATATTCAAGGCTGAAGGAAGCCTACACTGTCACTATTCAAGGCTGAAGGAAGCCTACACTGTCACTATTCAAGGCTGAAGGAAGCCTACACTGTCACTATTCAAGGCTGAAGGAAGCCTACACTGTCACTATTCAAGGCTGAAGGAAGCCTACACTGTCACTATTCAAGGCTGAAGGAAGCCTACACTGTCACTATTCAAAGCTGAAGGTGATGCTTACACTGTCACTATTCAAGGCTGAAGGAAGCCTACACTGTCACTCTTCAAGGCTGAAGGAAGCCTACACTGTCACTATTCAAGGCTGAAGGAAGCCTACACTGTCACTAGTCAAGGCTGAAGGAAGCCTACACTGTCACTAGTTAAGGCTGAAGGAAGCCTACACTGTCACTATTCAAGGCTGAAGGTGATGCTTACACCAGTGCACAGGGTCAGCCTACAGGCTTCGGCACACGCCTGCATCAGGCTGTAGAACACAGGCACAGTGGCTGTACGAGTACACAGACACAGCTGATCTAGACCTCACTATGTACAGGTACACAGACACAGCTAATCTATGTACCGGTACACAGACAGACCTCACTATGTACAGGTACACAGACACAGCTGATCTAGACCTCACTATGTACCGGTACACAGACAGGGCTGATCTAGATCTCACTATGTACAGGTACACAGACACAGCTAATCTATGTACCGGTACACAGACACAGCTGCTCTAGACCTCACTATGTACCGGTACACAGACAGACCTCACTATGTACCGGTACACAGACAGACCTCACTATGTACCGGTACACAGATACAGCTGCTCTACACCTCACTATGTACCGGTACACAGACACAGCTGATCTAGACCTCACTATGTACCGGTACACAGATAGAGCTGCTCTAGACCTCACTATGTACAGGTACACAGACACAGCTGATCTATGTACCGGTACACAGACAGACCTCACTATGTACCGGTACACAGATAGAGCTGCTCTAGACCTCACTATGTACAGGTACACAGACACAGCTGATCTATGTACTGGTACACAGATAGAGCTGCTCTAGATCTCACTATGTACAGGTACACAGACAGACCTCACTATGTACCGGTACACAGACACAGCTGATCTAGATCTCACTATGTACCGGTACACAGACAGACCTCACTATGTACCAGTACACAGACAGACCTCACTATGTACCAGTACACAGACACAGCTGATCTAGACCTCACTATGTACCGGTACACAGACACAGCTGCTCTAGACCTCACTATGTACCGGTACACAGACAGACCTCACTATGTACCGGTACACAGACAGACCTCACTATGTACAGGTACACAGACAGACCTCACTATGTACCGGTACACAGACAGACCTCACTATGTACCGGTACACAGACAGACCTCACTATGTACCGGTACACAGACATACCTCACTATGTACCAGTACACAGACACAGCTGATCTAGACCTCACTATGTACCGGTACACAGATAGAGCTGATCTAGACCTCACTATGTACAGGTACACAGACACAGCTGATCTAGACCTCACTATGTACCGGTACACAGACACAGCTGATCTAGACCTCACTATGTACCGGTACACAGACACAGCTGATCTAGACCTCACTATGTACAGGTACACAGACACAGCTGATCTAGACCTCACTATGTACAGGTACACAGACACAGCTGATCTAGACCTCACTATGTACAGGTACACAGACACAGCTGCTCTATGTACTGGTACACAGATAGAGCTGCTCTAGATCTCACTATGTACCGGTACACAGACCTCACTATGTACAGGTACACAGACCTCACTATGTACCGGTACACAGACCTCACTATGTACCGGTACACAGACCTCACTATGTACCGGTACACAGACACAGCTGATCTAGACCTCACTATGTACCGGTACACAGACACAGCTGCTCTAGACCTCACTATGTACCGGTACACAGACACAGCTGATCTAGACCTCACTATGTACAGGTACACAGACACAGCTGATCTAGACCTCACTATGTACAGGTACACAGACACAGCTGCTCTATGTACTGGTACACAGATAGAGCTGCTCTAGGTCTCACTATGTACCGGTACACAGACAGACCTCACTATGTACCAGTACACAGACAGACCTCACTATGTACCAGTACACAGACAGACCTCACTATGTACCAGTACACAGACACAGCTGATGTAGACCTCACTATGTACATGTACACAGACAGACCTCACTATGTACCAGTACACAGACACAGCTGATCTAGACCTCACTATGTACCGGTACACAGACAGACCTCACTATGTACAGGTACAAGACACAGCTGATCTAGACCTCACTATGTACCTGTACACAGACACAGCTGCTCTAGACCTCACTATGTACCGGTACACAGACAAAGCTGATCTAGACCTCACTATGTACAGGTACACAGACACAGCTGATCTAGACCTCACTATGTACAGGTACACAGACACAGCTGATCTAGACCTCACTCACTATTTTCCTGTGAAGGATCAACAGATCTCTCCCTGCTCTGGCACAATGTATCAAGTCCAGCTGTGAAGTCAGAAAGACCTGCAAAAATAAATAAACGAGTTAATATCTGAACAAAAAATGCAGAACAGGATAAAGTAATGAATGGATGAAAAAATGAATCAATATATAAACAAATGAATAAATGGATAAAAGAGAGTAAAAATAGACTTTAAAGAGGCCAATCAAAGAAGAAAGAATAACAGACATAAATAAAGAAGAAAGGCAAGAAACAAAGAAGAAATAAAACAAAGGAAGAAAGATAGAGGGATAGATCGATTTTTTTAAAAGAAGAAGAAATGTAGGAAGAAGGAAGGAGAAACAAACAAACACACAAATACGTACATGCACATATAAATAACCATAGTTATGAACTAATAAACTCCATACCTGCATACATGATAAACGATAATGATGAAGTACACTGCCCAACAAAACGAAGCAGCCCATCAAGACATAAGTAAGGCATTCAGCAAAACTTCTTTGCCGGGAACGACACGGAGGTGGGGAACCACATTTATTTCATTTATACCCCTTTAAGTCACGAGATTTCTCTGCGTGAAATTTGGGCTGCTCTCCCCGGGGAGAGCGCGTCGCCACAAGAGCAGCGCCACCCTTTTTTTTTTTTTTTTGGTCTGCAACTGTATTTGTTTCCCTATCAGAGTGGCTTTTTTCTAAGAATTTTGCCAGGGACAACTCTCTTGTTGCCGTGGGTTCTTTTACGTGCGCTGAATAATTTTGTGTAACACACGGGACCTCGGTTTATCGTTTCATCCGAAAGACTAGTGCCCAGACCACCACTCATGGTCTAATGGATGGGGAAAAAGTTTCGGGCCCAAACGGGATTTGAACCACCGCACACTTCCGACCCGGACTTTTCGCATTCTAGACAGGCGCGTTACCTCTAGACCACCGTCCACAGGGTACAGAAAATGTCAACTGCAAATTCACACATCCATTCATTCGTTCATTCATTCATTCTTCTTCTTCTTCTAACGCTTAGGCAGCAACTATTGTTGTCTTTCATATGAGCAAAAGTGCGTTTTTGTGCTGCCCTTAGGTGCCTGACAAGTCTGGCCCAGCGCACACGACTTCAGCTGGGAGGGAATTGTTACCTTTAAAACCTTTCTGCGCAAAAATGCAGTAGAATGGAACAAAAAGGCAGAAAATAGACAAGGAGGTGACATGATGAAAAGGAACAAGGCACTAACAAAGAGAGGGATAGAAAAGAGGGGTAGAAAAGAGGGAGTTCCTAGCACAACATTTTCAGATGGAGATGCCATTTGTACTGACAGGCCCCCGGCATCTCTACAGGGGATAAAGGGATGTAAATGTACTATTGTTTTCTGAAGGACAACAACAACAACAACAACAGCAACAACAACAACAACAGCTCTGTTCAGACCAAACTCATGGCCAGTAAACGAGAAGAAGAAGAAGAAGAAAAGAAGAACGACGAAACGAAGAAGAAGAAGAAGAAGAAGAAGAAGAAGAAAAGAAGAAGAAGAAGAAGAAGAAGAAGAAGAAGAAGAAGAAGAAGAAAGAAGAAGAAGAAGAAGAAGAAGAAGAAAACGAAGAAGAAGAAGAAGAAGAAGAAGAAGAAGAAGAAGAAGAAGAAGAAGAAGAAAAGAAGAAGAAGAAGAAGAAGAAGAAGAAGAAGAAGAAGAAGAAGAAGAAGAAGAAGAAGAAGAAAAGAAGAAGAATGATTGCGAAGAAGAAGAAAAATTGCGAAGAAGAAGAAGAAATTGTGAAGAAGAAGAATTGCGAAGAAGAAGAACTGCGAAGAAGAAGAATTGCAAAGAAGAAAATTGCGAAGAAGAAGAATTGCGAAGAAGAAGAAAAATTGCGAAGAAGAAAAAAAAAATGCGAAGAAGAAGAAAAATTGCGAAGAAGAAGAAGACGAAAACGAAGAAGAAGAAGAAGAAGAAGAAGAAGAAGAAGAAGAAGAAGAAAGAAGAAGAAGAAGAAGAAGAAGAAGAAGAAGAAGAAGAAGAAGAAGAAGAAGAAGAAGAAGAAGAAGAAGAAGAAGAAGAAGAAGAAGAAAAGAAGAAAACGAAGAAGAAGAAAACGAAGAAGAAGAAGAACAACAAGAACAAGAACAAGAACAAGAACAAGAACAAGGCTGAAACATACTGTAAGAACAAGAACATCTTCATAGAACACAACAGTGCTGTCAGCGTGGTGTAGTGCGTGTCCCTGTATTTACACACCAGACATTGTCAAAGACATTGGCAAGATTATGACAATAGTCATGAAAACGATGTTGTCTGCATTTTGTTGTTTTGTTGTTGCTGGGGCTGTTGCCAGTCTCATTCCGTGGATGATTTCATAGAACATTGCCTTCAACAACAATTTGACCCGCAGCAGATCTTCTCTTACTCTTACGCTGATCTAGTCAGAAGAACCCAGGACAGAACTATACACTTATTGCTAAAAGATAGTTAATATCGAATACACTGACAGACACTGAGAGGAGCATATATCTCATTTATTCATTTATTCCTTTATTTTGAAAGGGGAGGGACAGAGAAATAAGAATTCAAACGGTAAAAGGAAGTATTCTTTTTTCAACGCTTATACATGACACATGCTGACCATGCTTTCAATGGGCGAGTGCCACTTGCCAAACCATCAGAGTGTTCCACACACAAATCTTCTGACAGTTGAAAACAACAAAAAAACGTTAGCATGGCTATGAAAGGGAATTAAAAGGTCTTGTTAGGACACCACTCTCCTGGGAAGGAGATATAAAACACACACACACGCGCGCGCGCGCGCGCGCGCACTCGCACGCACGCAAGCGCACACACATACATTTTTTTAAACATTTTCTTTTGTTTGATTTGTATGGCTTATTCTTGTTTACGTGTTTTATTCTATTTATGCATATTTATCATCATTATTATTAATTTGTTTGTAGATGACTCGATAAAAAGAAAAGCATATGTACTGAGCGCTTTAATTTGTTGCTTTACAAGATTCAGCGCTATATAAATTCCATACATTATTATTATTATTATGATTACTGCATATCCAATGTATCATCTGAAAATGAAAGTCTGACTTGGACTTTCACACACACACACACACACACACACACACACACACACACACACACACACACACACACCACACCTGGTATCACTTAAAGTGGAAAGACATAAAACTGAACACACACACACACACACACACACACACCACACACACACACACACACACACACACACACACCTGGTATCACTTAAAGTGGACAGACATTAAAACTGAACACACACACACACACACACACACCCACACACACAAACACACACACACACACACACACACGCGCGCGCGCGCGCGCGCGCGCGCGCGCGCAGCTGCTGGACAGACAACTCTGCAGCCAGGACAGAGAAACCTTTAGCAGAAACCCCAGCTTTGCCACACAACCGACATAAACTGAGAAAGAAGGTCGACAACTCTTCAATGCGGAGTACCAATAACTCCTGAAGGATTAGAGAGCCGAAGAAAATAATTATGTTTAGAATTTATGCATGCCTCCGTTTTCTTCACAGTATTAAAGTTGGGGGTAAAATCTGAGCCATTTCTGAAAACGAGGCGTGTTTCCAACTGCATTCCAGCTTACCCCTTGCCACTTGATAAAGTATTCCTTAGAAAAGCGTCTCTCTTTCCGGCTTAGCTAAAATAACTTGGATTTAAAAAATACTGGAAGGATTGTTTATTTTTGCATAGAACTGTCGCAGATAAAGTCATGTTGGTTCTTCTAACCACGCTGGAGTGATAACCATGATGCTAAAGGCCATCAGAATATTGTATGGAGAGGTTTAACTCCTTAACAACAACAATTAAACACATCTTTTTTAATGAAAATGAGCCTGATAATGCATTGCCCTATCACACTGTTTACAACAAGCCACTCTGTGTTAATTAAAATACCTGAAAACGTCATTATCCAATGCCCTATACACGATCTACAGTAAGAATGTAATGAGACTGTTGGACCACAAGTTTCAGACCTGTTTTTAGAAACCAGTCATGCTCTTTAGACAGAAAGTCACTGACACAGTGGTCGGCATGGATGAGATAATCCTCGTGAGGACTTTAGCAATCCGCAGAGAAGTGAACAGCGTGGGTCTACAGGTCGCAGTTACACATGTCACAGGTAAGAAGAGCCTTGGTCTACAGGTAACACACATGTCACAGGTAACAGCTTTGATATACAGGTAACACACAGGTCACAGGTAAGAGCCTTGGTCTACATGTAACACACACGTCACGGGTAACAGCTTTGATATACAGGTAACACACAGGTCACAGGTAAGAGCCTTGGTCTACAGGTAACACACACGTCACAGGTAACAGCTTTGATATACAGGTAACACACAGGTCACAGGTAACAGCTTTGATATACAGGTAACACACAGGTCACAGGTAACAGCTTTGATATACAGGAAATACACAGGTCACAGGTAAGAGCCTTGGTCTACAGGTAACACACATGTCACAGGTAACAGCTTTGATATACAGGTAACACACAGGTCACAGGTAACAGCTTTGATATACAGGAAATACACAGATCACAGGTAAGAGCCTTGGTCTACAGGTAACACACATGTCACAGGTAACAGCTTTGATATACAGGTAACACACAGGTCACAGGTAACAGCTTTGATATACAGGAAATACACAGGTCACAGGTAAGAGCCTTGGTCTACAGGTAACACACACGTCACAGGTAACAGCGCTGGTCTACAGGTAACACACATTTCACAGGTAACAGCATTGGTCTACAGGTAACACAAACATCACAGGCAACAGCATTGGTCTACAGGTAACACAAACATCACAGGTAACAGCATTGGTCTACAGGTAACACATATGTCACAGGTAACAGCATTGGTCTACATGCAACACACATGTCACAGGTAACAGCGCTGGTCTACAGGTAACACACATGCCACAGGTAACAGCATTGGCCTACAGGTAACACAAACATCACAGGTAACAGCATTGGTCTACAGGTAACACAAACATCACAGGTAAGGGGGTGACGCTTTGAACCACGGTTACAACTACGTGTTTCTTCTGTATAATCCACTGGGCAGTCAGAGGTGTGAGCCCCAGGCACTGATGACCCCTCAGGCCTATCACAAGTTTACTTGTTGTCCTGTCAAGGTGTGCTGTGTTGTTGTGGCACTTTCTTGAAACCATTCTGTTGAAACCATGAACCCTTAGCCACACAAGGAGTTCTTCCTGACAGCAGGTTACAGCAACTCCGCTCTCCATGTAAACACGTTTGTAGGTAGAGAAAGAATAACCTCTCTCCTCTCTCTCTCTCTCTCTCTCTCTCTCTCTCTCTCTCTCTCTCTCTCCTCTCATCTCTCTCTCTCTCTCTCTCTCTCTCTCTCTCTCTCTCTCTCTCTCCCAATGTTGGGATTTAGGTGAGAAGGTTCCTAGCTTTCCTAAAGTGCTCTCCTCGTGTTGAGCTGACCGACTTCCAGACAGAAAGCTGTCTGTTGTGACGAGAATGAATTTCTCTATTTATTGGAATAATAATAATAATAATAATAATAATAATAATAATAATAATAATAATAATAATATTGATTATTGATTATTGATATCAATATAAGACAGTCAGGGTCATGAAAGGTACATTTTGTTTTTTAAGATACGTAATTTTAGTTTTTAAGGGTTTTTTTTTCAAAACTTGTTTCTAGTTTATTTTTCTTTAATTTCATTTCATCAGGTTAGTTACTTCATTCAGAAAATCAACCATACATTCACTTAGAGCAACGACAAGCTGGAAGCTTCTACAGGGCTAGTTTGCTGATACTTGGAGGAGATTCAGCATAAGAAAAAAACAACTCCCTGAACAATCAACGAAAAAGATCAACAAAAACCCAAACAAACAAAACCCCAAACTAAAACCCAACTTCTCCGAAATCAATCTGACAAGACAGACACCTGTTCTACACGTACGACACGAGACACTGACCGTTCGTTGACTTGGTCAAGAAACCTACCGCACAGGATGAGGTCAGCGGAGGTCAACGCGGAGGGGGGGTCAAAGGTGAAACTGACCCTTTTCCGGAGGGCGAAGGCAGCGGTGAAGGGGGCACCGCGCAGTGCGGCAGACAGGCAGAGGAGAGAGCAGGCAGGCAGAGCAGTGCAGAGCAGTGCAGGTCTGTTAGCACACGCTACACACACACTGCCGCACGTGCGCTCTGTGGGGGTCTGCCTGCCGTCCAACGACACTGGCCGGACTGACAGACGGACTGACGGACTGACGGACGGACGGACAGACAGACAGGCGGACAGACAGACAGGGATCTATCCATGGGCCATCTTCAACACACAGTAGTGCCAGAGAGACTGGCGGTGTTAGACAGCAGCTCTTGTGAGTGATGGCATACATATGTGTGGAAGAAGACGTCGTGTGCCTCTCTCTCTCCCTCTCTCTCTCTCTCTCTCTCTCTCTCTCCAAGTCTCACTCACTCACTGACTGACTGACTGACTGAGTGACTGACTGACTGACGGATTCGTCAGAGACAGGGGAGGGGAAAAAAAGAATGGCAGGCGAAGGATCTCTCTCTCTCTCTCTCTCTCTCTCTCTCTCTCTGGGTTTATTTACCCCCAGTGTATCGGTGGCTTGCTTGACGGCTGTAAGGCCCACCCCCTGTGCACCCCCTCCCCACCCCCTGTGCTCACCCCCCCCCCCTTCCCCCCCCCCCCCCCCCCCCCCCCCCCCCCCCCCCCCCCGTGTGTGCCGTGCCGTAACAGCCGGGCCCAAAACAAGGAGGAGGAGGAGAAGAGGAGGAGGAGGATGGAAGGAGGGAGGGAGCGGGAGGGGGAGCGATTGACTGCACGTGCCAGTGCTGGCTGACTTGACGGCAGATGGAGAGCAATGCTGTCTTCACACCTCCTAACTGACTCCCCACCGACCCCCGCAAAAGGAGGCCACGCAATCCTTACGTTTTCCTCCACCACCACCCCTCCACCCCACCCCCCACCCCCCTTCTCTCTCATCCTCAATCTCTCTCTCTCTCTCTCTCTCTCTCTCTCTCTCTCTCTCTCTCTCTCTCTCTCTCTCTCTCTCTCTCTCTCCCATCCTTCTCTCTCTCCCTCTATCTCTCTCTCTCTCTCTCTCTCTCTCTCTCTCCCATCCTTCTCTCTCTCCCTCTATCTCTCTCTCTCTCTCTCCCCACTGCTACCATCCTTTCCTTTTCCTTCACCCCCCCTCCCCCATCTCTTTCATCCACCACCACCACCACCACCACCCCTCCCCCCATCTCCCCACACCCTCCCTGCCTCCTACATTCCCACAACCTAGGTCCTCATCCAGTTTCAGTAAGCACACGACGCATAACCTCATTAAAGAGAGAAAGGAGGAAGGAAGGAACAAGACAGACAGACAGACAGACAGGAAGAAGAAAGAAAGAAAGAGAGAAAGAGAAGAGAGAGAGAGAGAGAGAGAGAGAGAGAGAGAGAGAGAGAGAGAGAGAGAGAGAGAGAGAGAGAGAGAGAAAGAAGCATAAAAGAAAGAAGGGGTAGAAAAGAAAGAAACAACGTAACAGATCAGAACACACACACACATACACACACGCACGCACACACCACGCTCGCAAGCACGCACGCACGCATGCTTGAATGCAACAGCTCCTCTCTCTCTCTCTCTCTCTCTCTCTCTCTCTCTCTCTCCTCTCTCTGTCTGTCTGTCTCTCTCTCTCTCTCTCTTCAACAAATTGAGGACACTTGTATTAAGTTGTAAGCTGTGCCCCTGTTTTCTTTTTGGCCTGTGACTATTGTATTGTATTACTGACCTCCATAAAATAAATATCTGATGGACTTCAGCCATCTGTGCATGCATTCAGTCATTCCTTTGCCCAGCTGGCACTGTTGCAGAAGACTGTTACACGTGGGCACTTTCTGGATTGTAAGAGTTGTGTAAAGCAGCCACCCCCTTTCCCTCCAAAGTGTTCTATGCATGGGAGATGGGAGAAGGTGAGGGGTTTAGACGAGAGTTGTCTCGCCAAAAGTGAAGTGGTGTCTTTGGTCTCTGAATGTTTATCAGAAGTGCCAGTCAGTTGAAGAAATGTGGGCTGTGGTGGGTGAAGGGGAGAAAGAGTGTTGAATGATTTTGTCCAAAATGTTTTTGTCATCATGTTTGTCATTTTAAGGTAAAATGATTTAAATTGATGTTCATATGTATTGATTTTGCTGATGCGATATTTTTATGAGATGTTTTTAAATGATTATCGTGTTATAATTTCATTGTCTTGCTCTTAAACATTTCTGGAGCGTGCGCGTGTGTGTATGATTATATATATATATATATATATATATATATATATATATATATATATATATATATATAATTATGTATGTATGTATGTATGTATGTATGTATGTATGTATATGTGTGTGTGAGGTAGAATATTGTGTGATTTTAAGATAATGTGTTACTTTTTAATCTGCATTCTTTAATAAAGCCTGTTGTTTAATTTTAAAATGCCACTCATGATTTCTCTAGTTGAGACATTAAAGTATGCTTGACTCGTTTGAATTTTGAGTCTTGAGCCTTTGGTCGAATAATGAGTTGTTAACTAAATCAATATTGATGTGTTTTATGCGACATGGAACGTTTTGAAATCCCTGAACACATGCTGTCCATGTTGGATTGGTGGCTAGGACAGTGCTGTTCCCACACATCCCAATACAGGTGAAGATATTGTTTCTGACTGGAAGATTCTAACTTGAGAGTGTATTTTCTTTATGCACATATCAAATATTTGTTCAGTTGATTGCGTGTCGTTTTTATGTGTGTCGTTTTTATATACATATTACATAATTAGTTCAGTTGATTGTGTATTAACTAGAGATGCTGATGTAATCTTAAGTGGGGATTAAAGCCAAAGATTAAACACTTTAAAAACTATTCTTGCCTGTCAATTTTCAAAAGAAGTGGTAACTGCCTGTAGGTATCAGTCCGCATTTACAATTGTACAAGACTGTTGTACGTATGATAATGCTGACCCCGACACTTTCACTGCTTTAGGGCTGTGAATATTGACAGGAACCTAGAAGGCGACGTCTGTGGCTGCTACACCCACAATGGGGACACAGGATCCAAACAGTTTCTTGTTGTTTTCATCTGATGACCTTACCTGTTGAGTGACTCTGGTACCTGTAACCAGGTGTGCAGAATAGGAGGCTTTCTCCGAATAGCTGGGATTTCTTTTCCTGATGAAGACAAGTTAATTTTGTATCAAGTGTAGAACAATCACACCACAGGAAAACTCACATGGGACCCCAGAGGCCAAGAGGTTCCATGACAACATAGAGGGCCTGCAGTGTACTGTTGCCTTCATTGGGGGACAGGATAGCCTTGCGCATTGTGCTCATGATCTGCTGACCAGGGTTTGAATTCCATTCAAGGAGATTTCTCCCCCAACCCCCCCCCCCCCTCTTCCCTGGAGTTAACATCAGGTTTGACTCCACTTCCCCCAGAGGTCCTTAGGATGAGCCTTCAGAATAGTGCGAGATTTGCCCCATGTTTGTTTAAATGCTCTTTGGCTAAGTCCCTGTCCAACTGATCAATTGTTCCTTGCTGAAAGGTTTTAGGTTTGTGCCATTTCTCTCATGCCTTTCACAATAGACTCACTGGTGGTCGTGGCAACATCACTGTTAACAAAAATTCTGGTGTCACACACAGACTGCACTGATCTGCTCTCCAGTACGTCCAGAGTTTTCCAGTTGCTAGACACCCAGCACACTCGGCACATGGACAACGTTTGCCCCGTGGTCATCTTCACTGACACCTGTGCTGCTTTTATGTAGGCAGGTGCGGTGAGCTGGAGGTCAAAATCCTGCACTATGGTTTGTTGAATTCCATTTCATCAAAACAGTTTCCTCACAGCACGGTTGCTGTCACCATCATCATGATTACTTTCTTTCTCCGCCCCTCTCTTTTCTTCCCCTGCTGCCCTGTGCTCGCTCCCTGTCACGCTGAACTTGGCCTGGCTGCTTTCTTCTGTGCTGCATCTCCTCCTTTGTTCAGCTCAGCTTCTGCCCTGTGTTGACTGTATGCTAACAGGCTTTGTTCTCAGGGCAAAAATGGTATTCTCTCCCCCTGCACTGTTTTAACTGCAGGACTGTATTATCTGTGAGCAAGGCGACAGGGTTTACTCTGCGCTGGAGGGAAACCCAGTAACAGGCATGGTGAGACAAAGGTCCTTGATTCTAGCCCAGCCCATGTAAACTTTGTCATG
The DNA here is from genome assembly GCA_028751875.1 of Rapana venosa. NCBI lineage: Eukaryota > Metazoa > Mollusca > Gastropoda > Neogastropoda > Muricidae > Rapana > Rapana venosa. The sequence goes on along the minus strand of CM054151.1, from coordinate 58,288,636 downwards.
TCCCATTGTTTTACATCGTGTGTGTGTGTGTGTGTGTGTGTGTGTGTGTGTGTGTGTGTGTGTGTGTGTGTGTGTGTGTGTGTGTGCGTGCGTGCGCGCGCGCGCGCGCGCGCGCATGTGCGTGTTGTGTGTGTGTGGTGTGTGTGTGTGAGAGAGAGAGAGAGAGAGAGAGAGAGAGAGAGAGAGAGAGAGAGAGAGAGAGAGAGTTCAATGTCGGGAAAAAGGTTGGCCAATGAATGGATAACCACGTTTTCATCTACCAACATTTCCCAATCCACATGTATGCAGAGGAAAGCTTTTGCTCTTAAGATCCCATATCTCTCACCACTATTCAATTCTTTTGCATCTCAATCCCTCATCAACGATTAATTCTCCTCGGTTCTAAGGTCTTCATTGTCATTTATTCAACCCCTTCTCCTTTCTGTCAAAATGTTCATCACCTGTCTTGTGTGTCTCCAGTTCTGTGTCTCCAATTAGTCTTCTCTGGGGTCCCCAGTTCTTTGTCTAAAAGATAAAACGTCTCCTGGATCTCAAGGGAGATTTTGTTTTGCTGTTGGTTTGTTTTTCTACCCCCAGAACCTCCCTCTCTTGTAGAATTCTCAAGTCCTCTGTCTCCAGCAGCTCTCCTCAAGTCTCCGGCCCGCAGCTGACAGGTTTGAACTCCTTATTTCCCTGTCTCCATCCCCACGAGAGGCTCCCCTCTGCACAGGTGACACTCTTCCAACAGCCCTCCATCAATGTGACACTCTGCCAACAGCCTTCCATCAATGTGACACTCTGCCAACAGCCTTCCATCAATGTGACACTCTGCCAACAGCCTTCCATCAATGTGACACTCTTCCAACAGCCTTCCATCAATGTCACACTCTTCCAACAGCCTTCCATCAAGGTGACACTCTTCCAACAGCCCTCCATCAAGGTGACACTCTTCCAACAGCCTTTCTATCAATGTGACACTCTTCCAACAGCCCTCCATCAAGGTGACACTCTTCCAACACCCTTCCATCAATGTGACACTCTTCCAACAACCTTCCATCAATGTGACACTCTTCCAACAGCCTTCCATCAATGTGACACTCTTCCAACAGCCTTCCATCAATCTGCAGACTGGAAGAAGAACACAAATTCGGTGCCACAGGCAGAGCTTCTTCTGTCCGCATTTCTTGTTGTGGTTTTCGGTGTTTCTGGTTTATTCCACTGGCTTTGGTAGACAGACACACAGCTACTGTGTCATCTACATTGACCAAACAGCTTGCTCCAGAAGCACCCCGTAATTATTTAGCGCGCGTAAAAAAAAAGCCAGGCAACAAGAAAGTTGTCCCTGGCAAAATTATGCAGAAAAAGCCACTCTGGTAAGGAACAAAATACAGTTGCAGACAGGAAAAGAAAATAGAATGGGTGGCGCTGCCGTGACTTACAGTGGTTATAAAGTAACATAAATAAATGAAATAAAGTGTAGAGAAAAATATTCTGGTGTGATGCACACAACAGGAAAAGTATCAACAGATTGATGCTTGGGGTATGGATACATATATGAACACATAATAAGCAATCATTGTCAGTCTACTGCCTTAAGATGACAGTTTTCTGTTTCTATTATGATTTGTAGTTATCATTTATGTGCAGTACATGGGAGGTCACTTAGAAAATAGTTATAATTTTCAAACCTACAACAGACACAAAGAGTTTGAAAGTGCACTGGGGAAAATGGGGTCCACGTTTTATTCATTAAAAAAATCAGATTTTTAAAGGCATTGAAGTAAATATTTTCTATGCATCTGCAAAAAGCTAATAATCTGCCTAAAATAAGAAACAATATGAGATTTTAATCTCTACGCTATAGACTATGCAGAGTTTTAACATAATTATCTGCAAGGAAGTTTATACTCCTAGCTTGAAATGCTATAATTAAGCTATCAATGCTCCTAGCTTGAAATGCTATAATTAAGCTATCAATGCTCCCAGCTTGAAATGCTATAATTAAGCTGTAAATAGTCATAGCTTGAAATGCTATTATTAAGCTGTAAATAGTCATAGCTTGAAATGCTAGAAAAAAGCTGTACATGGTCATAGCTTGAAAAATCTAACTTACTTATTCATTATATTGCTGTCTTTAGCTCACAGCACAGCAACATGTGTGTAGGAGGGGGGGGGGGGGGGGGTAGGGGGGGGGGGGGGGCTGCCCCAAGAACAAGATTGACAGTAATTGTTCTGTGAATGCTTCTCCTGTTGAAAGCGTTTTAATTTCGACAGCTACTTTCATTAATGTAAGAGGAATTATTTTTTTCTCTAGTGCGCGCGCGCACGCGTGCGTGCGTGTGTGTGTTTGTGTGCGTGCGTGCGTGCGTGTGTATATATTTGTTTGTGTGTGTGCGCGCGCGCGCGCGGGATGACACAACATAGCGGCAGGATTCCAGCATATCGTGCTTTTCTGTCTCTGAAGTCGGAGGAGTGTGTGGCACCTAATATCACTGAGTGTGAACAGACGTTAAATTGAAGGAGTGTGTGGCACTGTACTGCATGTTGCAGAGAACTGATGTGATAATTTTCGTGTGCCTTAAGAGTTGTGGTTAGTGCTTCTTCTGAATGTTTTATTGTCTTATCTTCAGCAGTGTTGTACGTGTCATTTTTTTCTTATGAAATAGTGTCTTTGTATTGAAACTTGAATCTTGACACAATACGACACAACACAGCACGACAGAGCTGGACAGGACACCACACAACACGACACAACACAGAACTCCATGTTTGGATAAGACACGACAGGAAAGCACATGACAACACAGGACAGCACAAGAAAGACAGGACAGGAATGGACAGGGCAAGACAGGACAGCACAGCACAGCACAGCACAGGACAGCACAGGACAGCACAGGACAGCACAGCACAGGACAGGACAGCACAGGACAGGACAGCACAGGACAGCACAGCACAGCACAGCACAGCACAGGACAGCACAGCACAGCACATGACAGGACAGGACAGGGCAGCATAGCACAGGACAGAACAGGACAGCACAGGACAGAACAAGACAGGGCAGGAATGGACAGGACAAGACAGTACAGCACAGGGCAAAGAGAGCACAGGACAGCACAGGACAGGACAACACAGGACAGCACAGGAAAGACAGGACAGGAATGGACAGGACAAGACAGGACAGCACGGCACAGGACAGGACAGCACAGGGCAAAGACAGCACAGGACAGCACAGGACAGCACAGGACAGCACAGGACAGCACAGGACAGGACAGCACAGGACAGGACAACAAAGGACAGCACAGGAAAGACAGGACAGGAATGGACAGGACAAGAAAGGACAGCACGGCACAGGACAGGACAGGACAGGACAAGACAGGACAGGACAGCACAGGACAGCACAGGACAGGACAAGACAAGACTGACCTGATCACAGATTGCAGAGGTAATTCCAGAGACTGATACACACACACACCACACACATAACTGCTGCTTTCCTCACAACATGCAAACACAACCTCACCACCACCACCACCTCTCTCTCTCTCTCATCTCTCTCTCTCTCCCTCCCTCTCTCTCTCTCTCTCCCTCTCTCTCCCTCCCTCTCTCTCTCTCTCTCCCTCCCGCTCTCTCTCTCTCCCTCTCTCTCTCTCTCTCTCTCTGGGGCTGACAACACCCCACCCACCCCCTCCCCCCTGGTGGCCTGTATTGCTGTTGATGAGTTTAGCAGGTTTTGCAAGAGCCTCCACACTCCAGGGAAGCTTGCCTTGGTTAACCCTTTGACTCCGACAAAAATCATCCCTCGCCAGGCTATTTTCTCTGCCCCGCGAATCGTCTTTCTATTCGTCTCCAGCCTGTCACTGGTTCTGTCCGTTTCTCCGCCTCTCTTCTTTTTTCTTCTTTGTTTGTTTGTTTGTTTGTTTGTTTGTTTATCTGCGGGGTGTCCTTTCAGACCAACGACCTTTTCATTCATCGTTATTGGCTTCTGTTTGTTTCTGGATCAAGTTTGGTTTTGTGAGGCAGTTTTCTTCCCTGCCGTCGTCAAGTGTGCGTGCGTGTGCGTGCGTGCGTGCGTGTGTGTGTGTGTGTGTGCGTGCGTGCGGTGCGTGCGTGCGTGCGTGCGTGTGTTTTTGCGTGTGTATAAAAATGTCTTGAGTCTTTAATACTGTTTGCTTATCATTTTGCGATGAACTCTTGCTTTTCAGTTCCTGTTAGTATTAATATCATTTTGGGGTGTATTGCTGTTAGGTTTATTCTCCTGTTGAATTCGTTTGTAATCCCCCATACCCCAAAAGGGGTGAAAGGAATTAAATCTTGAATCTGTGTGTGTGTGTGTGTGTGTGTGTGTTGTGTGTGTGTGTGTGGTGCGTGCGTGCGTGCGTGTCGTTGGGGCGTGGGCTGTGTGTGTGTGTGTGGTGTGTGTGTGTGTGTGTGTGTTTATTTTATTTATTTCATTTTATTCTGTTATTCTTTTGCATGCGTGGTGTTGTGTGTTGTGTGTGTGCGCGCACGCGCGCGCGTACTTTTTATCCATGCCAGTATTCTCTCACCACCGCAACATATAGTTTGTCACCGGAGACAGTCATATCTGCGCAGTGATTTTATACCCAATGCAATGTACAGGAAACAAACATACATGTAAACAAGAAAAAGAATATTGCGTGGCGCTGCTGTTGTGGCGACGAAATCTCCCCGTGGAAAGCAGCCCGAATTTTACCCAGAGAAATTTCCATAATTGGAAAAAATTATATGCACTGAATAAGCTGTTGATGGTTAATCCAATACTGTTTATTTTATCTTATTTATTTCTTCTTTTATATCGAGGATAATGGAATAAGAAATCGTGTGCTCTTTTGTATCCAATCCTCGTGTACATGCGGTTTTGTAAATATTGTCATCTGTTCCCACAGACACACAATGGTCTACTCTTTCGAAAAGCGGAACAGGTTTCAACGTGTATGCAAGATGTGATGGATCGGTGGTCTAGAGGTAACGCGCCTGTCTAGAAACCGAAAAATCCGGGTCTAAGTTGTGCTACCGTACCCAGTTTGACGGAGATTTTTATCCTAAGCAATGTACAGGAAGCTCGAGTGTATCAAGAGAAAAATATGCGTGGCGTGCTGTGTGGCGACGAAATTCGTGGAAACAAGCCCTTTGCACCAAGAGATTGTCCGAAAATTAGAAAAAAGCCACTGATAGGAAACATGTGTGGTAACAAAAAAAAATATAAAAATAATAATGTTTATAAGGGATTGGAGATAAGAGGCATCGGTTCTTTGTACCAGTCCCGGGTAATGCGTCGTAATATGGGATATCTGCCCAGACACAAGGATGATCAACCTTCAGCGGAAGGTTTCATCACGTTATAAATTCATATATTTCTTTTTCCAAGGTTATTTACTGGTGCGTTCTATCCGAAGGACTTTTTTGTGAGGTCTTCGTGGAGGGTGGGGGGGGGGGGGGGGGGGGGGGGGGGGGGGGGGGAGGATGGTCGGCACTGGTGTTAGTTAACTGCATGGGGAAAAGTCCCTTGAACGGGATTCCAACTCGGGTTGGCAGATAGCAAGCACACTGTGCAACGTTCTAACCACCAGCTACCCTGTCCCGTTTCTTTTGGTGCGTGCTTCTGTTTCCAAAGTCTGTTAGCCGTCAGCACCTGGGCTTTATCACAGTCCTTGATTAAACCATTGACGCTGGGGGCAACAGCAAAGTGAGAGGCTGTATGACCAGTGGCTTTCCCACTCATGGAATTCCACTTTACAGCTTAGTCTTTAGTGATCGACTATGACTCTCTGACTAGGAGGCTTGACTCGCACAGTCCTTATGTGCTGCAGCCCTGGGGGCTGGTTGGCCTTTGGAGAACATCTCCAACGCTGACTGTCCTTATGCCCACTTGGCCGAGAGAGTGGGGATGTACTGTGGGCAAGGCATCTCCACTCTAATCAAATTTCTGCCCAATTTCCAAAACAGCAGCTGCCTCCTCTGCTGTTTTGGAGGTCATCTTCGGACACGACGGACAAACATACACACAAACATACTTTTCGTCCGCAACTGTTCCAGACCTCAGGCCATAAATCATCCTAAGACACTTCAGTGTTCACTTCTTTTACATAGTCTATGTCATCCTAACACACTTCAGTGTTCACTTCTGTTTCATAGTCTATGTCATCCTAACACACTTCAGTGTTCACTTCTGTTTCATAGTCTATGTCATCCTAACACACTTCAGTGTTCACTTCTGTTTCATAGTCTATGTCATCCTAACACACTTCAGTGTTCACTTCTGTTTCATAGTCTATGTCACCCAAACACACTTCAGAGTTCACTTCTGTTTCATAGTCTATGTCATCCTAACACACTTCAGTGTTCACTTCTGTTTCATAGTCTATGTCATCCTAACACACTTCAGTGCTCACTTCTGTTTCATAGTCTATGTCACCCAAACACACTTCAGAGTTCACTTCTGTTTCATAGTCTATGTCATCCTAACACACTTCAGAGTTCACTTCTGTTTCATAGCCTATGTCATCCTAAGACACTCCAGATTTCACTTCTGTTTCATATTCATCCTAAGACACTTCAGATTTCAGTGCTGTTTCACAACTGTTACTTCCTTTTGAACAGTTAAGAATTTCAACGACAACAAACAAGCCACTTGACTGATTTTATAGGATATTCAAAAAGCAAACTGCACAAACTCATCATAGAGCAGTAACCTGTCAAGTCTTTAGTTTATCAACTTTTATCTGAGGGTTTCTAATTGTAATAAATTGATATGCTGCAGTAGTAGGGAATCAAGCTTGAATATCAAGGTCAAGGTTGCAATGTTTTACAGAAACAGGCACAAGCCTAGCATGCACTAAACTGTGACAACTTCTTGAACTGCTGGAAAGGGATCTCCTCAAGACTGACATTTTCTGCATGGCACAGAGATGTGTGGACACTTCATGACTTTAAAAAAAAACATTACACCACTTTAAGTCATGGCAGATTTCTCTGCGTGAAATGCGGGCTGCTCTCCCCGGGAGAGCGCATCGCCACTACAGCAGCGCCACCCATTAATTTTTCTTGCAACTGTATTTCTTTCCCTATCAGAGTGGATTTTTTCTACAGAATTTTAACAGGGACATCTCCCTTGTTGCCGTGGGTTCTTTTTACGTGCGCTAAATAATTAATGTAACACACGGGACCTCGGTTTATTGTCTCATCTGAAAGACTAGTACCCAGATCACCACTCATGGTCTAATGGATGGGGGGAAAGTTTCGGGCCCAAATGGGGATCGAACCCCCACATACTTCCGACCCCGGACTTTTCGCTGTGTAGGCAGGTGCGTTACCTCTAGACCACCTATTATAACCACATCCTCGATCCAGTGCTTTGCCCATATTCTCAAGGAGACAGTTATGGTCAACACAGAGAGATGCTCTGAGCGTTGACCTCTCTGCTGACCTTTTTACGCCATTCTGGGGGGGGGGTAGGGGGGGGGGGGCAAATATTCCACCGTCCCCATAATAATGTGTACCCGCCACCAGAACGTGAAGTGCAGCAGCAGTGACACAGTTTCCTAACTGCCACCTGGGGGGGGGGGGGGGGGGGGGACTAACGCCAGTCTTCTGGAGCCTCCAGTCACATGCCTGGCCTAATGAGTTACTTCCCGTTGATGGATGGCCACCCAAGTTGTCTCCCCGGAATGACGCAATGAGGTGAGGGTGTTGACTGATGGTCCCTTTTAACCCACACACTTCCAGTGACAACTCCCCCGCTATTATCTCACTTCGCCCGCCCGCCCTGTAAATAGCCTACTATGTTTGCAGCCAGACTGAGAAAGGGTTGCTAGTTTACCGTTGTGGGTGAGGTCAGGTTAGGTCAGGTCAGGTCAGGTCAGGTCACCACTTCTCAACTCTTCAGTCAGAGTATCAGCACAGATTTATGATGGTGGTAAAAATAACATTCTGTCTCTTGTTTCTGTCTGTCGGTCTGTCTCTGTTCCTCTGTCTGTCTCTTTTCTTCTCTGATAGAAGATACCTACATACTTGAATGCATACATGCATAAGCATAGATAGATAGATAGATTAGATAGACAGACAGACAGACAGACAGACAGGTGGACAGGCAGAGACATAGAAAGAGAGAGACAGACACAGAGAGAGAAAAGTATTTGAATTTGTATTTTTTTGTTTGAATTCTTTTATTTCAAGGATAACATAATAAGCTCTCAAAAGCTTTTTACCTCCAGTCCCTGTGTGACTCTAGTTTTGAAAAAATTTTCATCTGTTCCTACAGGCCCACAATAGCCTGCTCTTCCGAAATGTAGAACAGGTTTTAATGTCTGTGAAAAATGTTCTACGTGCGTTCGCACAGGGGACCTCGGTTAATAGTCGTATCTGTGTGTTTTTGTTTTGTTGTTTTGTTTTGTGTAATGTCTATTCACTATTAATGTCTATTCTATTATTACACACCGCATCTCTCTCTCTCTTTCTCTCCCCTACACGCACCCACACACATAAGTATATATATATATATATATATATATATAATATATATATATTATATATATATATATATATATATATATAATATATATATATATAGCTAATTAGAGTAAAGGTCTTACAGGTGAAGAATATATGACTTCAGCAACTGACATTATGAATTGCTGAGAGTCATATAAAACTTCTTGACTAGTGGCATATTTCTTAAGAATATCTAAACCTCTCCTTTTATACATGTCAAGAAGAATTGGGCAATCAAACAACAAATGGTGAACAGAAAGTGGAATAGAACAACAACATGTTACACTTTTTGAATATTTAGTATTCCATGCATTTAATCTCAGTTTATGTATTAGAATGTCTAATTTCCGTGGGCAAGGAAACTGCTGATAATGTTTTTCTATAATCTTTGAATGTATGCATTTCATTAACTTAGAATGAATTTCATAAGACGACAATGCAAGATTAGAAGCAAACACTTCAGTACTGTATTACGAGGCATCTTGTTTTGCCAAAGAATCAACCAGCTCATTCGAATAAATTCCACAATGAGAACAGCAAAAAGTTATGCTGATGCCTCTGCTTGCAATAGAATGTATCAGGAATTTTATCTGTATTGTGTGTGTGTGTGTGTGTGTGTGCGCGCGCGCGCACGCGCGCACGTGTCTCTCACACATATAGACTTTAAGCACCACTCTTCTTACGACTTCTGCATGTGTATAATATACGCGAAGGACGTTAAGGGAATTAAGGCACTGGCATGTCTGTCCTGGCAGTTGATTTGGGAGATGGTAGGAGTGGCCACCCTCAGTTCAACAGACCCCCTCACCCAGACCATGGAGCCTCCACCACCGTCACTAGGTAACTGTCCCTGACGAAAATAATGTGGACAATGTGTGTTATTGTTGTGATTATGTTTACCTCTCAACCGAGTTTTCTCAAGTAGGGACTGACACCAAACTTTGTTGTTGCAGATAGCGTTTTACTCCCATCAGAGTTACTATGTTTCTGAACTGTGCAATGCAAAACCCCCTCTCAGTCACTCAAACAGGCGGCACAGCCAAGCGTTAGGTCCAAGGATCCCAATGAAGAGTGATAGAAAATAAATCGTTTTAAATAATGACGGACACATTTATTTCAGAAAAATCTACTTAGTTTGGAGGTGTGCATGGCTGTAGGCTACCCGCAATTCTCACCCCACGCTTCTCAAGGTATAAGTGACAATGACTGGCTGGTGAGAGCCACCACTGTCACCAGTAATGCCCAAAATATGAATGAAGAAAAACTTTGAGAGAAAATGTTCACATCATACTTTTATTTTTCCTTCTACGACACACTTCACACAAGTCCACGTCACTTTCGATTTCTCTCCCCTGTCAAAGAACACTGTTGCCGTCTTTGGGGTACCCAAATTCATGAAGGCTCGCCCAATCATGGGAGTTAATTCATGCGCATGCGCAAAGCTTTCAGATCTTCTCCCTTGGTAAAGAACACTGCTGCCTTCTTTGGATTACTAATAATTATTCATAAAGAGTCCTTCCTTCAGGGGAGCTAATTAGAGAACCCCTCTTCCGCCCCTGGCTTTGCTGGAAGTACACCACTTACATCACAGCGTGCAGACAGACGCTGAACATCCCACGACTGTTTGACTGAACCACGAGGAACAGACTCTAACATTGATGTCAATCATTCTGACCAAAGAACTGAAGAACAGAACTGCTTCCGTCTACAAATGGCTGCCACTCACCCCCCAGTGCCTCTGTTCCCTGCCTCCTTCTTCATCCAGCGCTCAGATAGTCCCTAGTGCTGTCTGTCTGTCTGTCTGTCTGTCTGCCTGTCTGTCTGTCTGTCTGCCTGTCTGTCTGTCTGTCTGGCTGTCTGTCTGTCTGTCTGTCATCATCATGATGGGCTAAAATGCGTTGCACTGCCGTTCAGAAGCTCTGTTTTTGTTGCTTCTTGTGTACGTTGAGAGAATGCACAGTAGTTTAGTTTTGATAGGCATGTGTTTAAAATATGTAATTCCTGTAAACTCCGATCTCTTCTGTATGTGTGGGAGAGAGACAATACATTATGAGTCCTCTGTTGTGGTGTGTGTGTGTGTGTGTGTTGTGTGTGTGTGTGTGTGTGTGGTGTTTTGTGTGTGTGTGTGTGTGTTGTGTGTGTGATTCGTTATACCATTGTCTTCTTTTAACAATATGCGTATCGGTTTTTTTCTTTATAATAATAATGTATGGAATTTATATAGCACTGAATCTTGTAAAGCAACAAATCAAAGCGCTCAGATGACTTTTTTTTCTCGAGGATCATGGAATAAGCGCTTATGTGCTTTTTTACATCCAGTCCCCATGTAAATGCGGTTTTGTAAATTTTGTCATCTGTTCCCACCGGCACACAATGGCCTACTCTTTCGAAAAGCGGAACAGGATTTAACCTGTGCGCAAGATGTTCTGCATGCGTTCGCACACGGGGCCTCGGTTTATAGTCTCATCCGAAGGACTTTGACATTCAGTTCGATTTTTGGTCAAACTGGGAAGAAAGGGTGAGGCTGGGAATCGAACCCAGAACCTCACGGTTTACTTGTTGGCAGGCAAACGTCTTAATCATCCTGCCACCTTCCTTCCTTTATGAGTTTATTGTTATTGTGTTGTTGCTATTGTCGCTGTTATTTTTCTTGTTATAATGATGAAAACTGGTTGAAGCTTATTCTTCCCGTTTCGTCAAAACTTTATGACTTTATATGATTTGTTTTATCGTTGTTGCTAGATTTTGTTTGTTTTGTAAAGGGGATTGGTGATGAATTTCTGACAGAAGAGGTGTGTGAAGAGGGTGGTGACTGTTTGACAGTACATGGCAGTGAAGGACATGGACATTTACTGACAGTGGTGTGAGGTGTCAGAGGAGGCTGACAGCTCCTCTAATGGCAGTATTCCTGATGGATTAATGCAGGCTGAAGTGATGGCAATATTCCTGATGGATTAATGCAGGCTGAACTGGTGGCAACATTGCTGATGGACTAATCCAGGCTGAAGTGAACAGCACACTGGATGGAGTCTACTGGATGTTAGGTAAGGAATCTCATAACCTATAAGGTCGTAGGGGAGCGAGGCGTACAGAGACCTCACTTCTCTAGGGCCAGCATATTGAGGGCGGCGCCCATCTCCTCTCCCTCGCTGCTTTACCTTCCCTGACCCTAAAGAGGGCAGGTACCCATTTACAGCTGGGTGAACTGGGGGAACTGTACTGAAGCCAAGGCGCGAAAACGGTCACCCATCCAACTGGTAACCACGCTCGACGCTGCTTAACTTGGCTGGGGGAAAGCGAGTGCTCCGACCACTGAGCTATCCCGTCCCCTTACTGAATGATAACATTTCAAAAAAAGGTGGTGTTTCAACGGGGGAAAATGAACAAACGAAATGAATATGTCTATCGTCCACTTATCCATGTAATAATGAGTTAATTGATCAATCAATCAGTGATTTGTAGACAGTGGGAATGATCTACCGTGGTCTTTGCTTTGGCACAGAGTCATGACAAATAACTGACAGCTGATGATGGCAGGGCAATGAACGTGCCCTGATCATGTCTTCATAATGGCAGGGCAATGAACGTACCCTGATCATGTCTTCATAATGGCAGGGCAATGAACGTACCCTGATCATGTCTTCATAATGGCAGGACAATGAACGTATCCTGATCATGTCTCCCTTCCTAATGGCAGGGCAATGAACGCACCCTGATCATGTCTTCATAATGGCAGGGCAATGAACGTGCCCTGATCATGTCTTCATAATGGCAGGGCAATGAACGCACCCTGATCATGTCTCCCTCTCTTTGTGAACAATGCATTCTCCATCTCTGAACTCTGGCCTGCTGGCATCAGATCTCTTATCTGTCAGTGTGGAGCGGGAGGAGAATCCCCCTTGGGTTTCTTTGTTGTCTGCTGACAGATGATAACGTCCGACTTTGTGTGTGAGACAGAGAGGGGGTAGGGGAGAGCCGTGCAGTGGGGGTGGAGGGAGGGGAGGGTCTGACAGATCAACCCAACAGGTGGCAGGGAGGCAGCCAGACATGTAACGCTGGGAAAGCGAGGAGTCAGCAGCCAACGCCTGCAGAATGGGAACTGGCAGAGACAGCGGCTTTCATCTGATGCACTGAGGATGCCGGGCCCGAGCCGTGCTATCTGTAGCAGGGCAGAGGCTGGGGTTCCAAATCTGATGACAGGGCTGAAACACGAGGAAGCAGGAGGAAGGTGAAGATCAGATGGCGGTGGACTTCTGTTCGGAGCTGAACAACAAACAGCCTGCCTGGAGCCTCTCCTCCTCCTCCCCCTCCTCCTCCTCCTCCCTCAGCAGGGAGTGCAGGCAGGTCCGTCCCTCCTGGGGAGATGTGACAGCCAGCGCGGAGGCTTACAGCTGAGGGTGACGACGAGAGTTTTGTTAACAGAGAACTGATAATATCCTCACTGGTTTGGTTTTACAGCGCTGAGGCTTAAAGCTGAGGTAAAGCCGGGAGTTGTTTCGACACAGAGAACTGATGATATCCACATTGATTGGACACAGAGAACTGATGATATCCACATTGATTGGACACAGAGAACTGATGATATCCACACTGATTGGACACAGAGAACTGATGATATCCACACTGATTGGACACAGAGAACTGATGATATCCACATTGATTGGACACAGAGAACTGATGATATCCACATTGATTGGACACAGAGAACTGATGATATCCACATTGATTGGACACAGAGAACTGATGATATCCACATTGATTGGACACAGAGAACTGATGATATCCACATTGATTGGACACAGAGAACTGATGATATCCACATTGATTGGACACAGAGAACTGATGATATCCACATTGATTGGACACAGAGAACTGATGATATCCACATTGATTGGACACAGAGAACTGATGATATCCACATTGATTGGACACAGAGAACTGATGATATCCACATGATTGGACACAGAGAACTGATGATATCCCATTGATTGGACACAGAGAACTGATGATATCCACATTGATTGGACACAGAGAACTGATGATATCCACATTGATTGGACACAGAGAACTGATGATATCCACATTGATTGGACACAGAGAACTGATGATATCCACATTGATTGGACACAGAGAACTGATGATATCCACATTGATTGGACACAGAGAACTGATGATATCCACATTGATTGGACACAGAGAACTGATTATATCCACATTGATTTGGCACAGAGAACTGATGATATCCACATTGATTGGACACAGAGAACTGATGATATCCACATTGATTTGGCACAGAGAACTGATGATATCCACATTGACTGGACACAGAGAACTGATGATATCCACATTGATTTGGCACAGAGAACTGATGATATCCACATTGATTTGGCACAGAAAACTGATGATATCCACATTGATTTAGCACAGAGAAATGATATCCACATTGATTGGACACAGAGAACTGATGATATCCACATTGATTTGGCACAAAGAACTGATGATATCCACACTGATTTGGCACAGAGAACTGATGATATCCACATTGATTTGGCGCAGAGAACTGATGATATCCACATTGATTTGGCACAGAGAACTGATGATATCCACACTGATTTGGCACAGAGAACTGATGATATCCACACTGATTTGGCACAGAGAACTGATGATATCCACATTGATTTGGCACAGAGAACTGATGATATCCACATTGATTTGACACAGAGAACTGATGATATCCACATTGATTTGGCACAGAGAACTGATCATATCCACATTGATTGGACACAGAGAACTGATGATATCCACATTGATTGGACACAGAAAACTGATGATATCCACATTGATTTGGCACAGAGAACTGATGATATCCACATTGATTTGGCACAGAGAACTGATGATATCCACATTGATTTGGCACAGAGAACTGATGATATCCACATTGATTTGGCTTTAGTCCCTGGACACAGTTAGAGCTGTATGTTTTTATACTGTTAACTGTTCAGTGATTTGAAAGTATTGTAAGTCGTCAGTCCTTGAAAAGAGTGTGTGTGTGTGTATCAAGTCAAGCCAAGCCAAGTCACATTTGTATTTCCAGATGGCACATTCAATAAGCAATGCATTTGCTTTTCATCAAGCCATCAATGTAAGAACAAAAATTTCTTAATGATAATACTGGAGCACTACATTAATACAACCTTGTGTGTCTATGTGTGTGTGTGTCTATCTGTGTGCATGTGTGTGCGTGCGTGCGTGCTTGCGCGCGCGTGCGCATATGAGCGCTCGCACAGACAACCATTTAACATTGATGGGTACTACAGCAGACAACACAGTTTTTGACATAGATCCGTTATGTTAAAGCAGTGTGCAAGGCCGTATAACAAAAGTGATGACGACAATAAAGACACACCCCAGAGGTGCATAGCACATCTTCAAAGGCATTGTGAGGAAGACAAACCCGCCGCTCTGAAGGCAGTTGAGACAGACTGGCTGGGATAGCTGGCTCCTGAAGTCACGACTTCACAGAGAGCATAGCTTCTTACTGGGAGAGACAGACTCACGACTTCACACTGAGCATAGCACTGCGGGGGGAAAGTGAACTGTTGCATCAGTAGGAAGACGTGTGCTGTTGCCTCTCTCACATGTGTGCAGATTACTGAGGACTGAATTGGTGTTAGTTATTGATATCTGGCATGCTGATAATGCAATAGTCATGCCTTCCAGTGCAGCTCAGATTAGTAGTGTATGTGGCTGCTTCCTGCCTGTATACATTGGTTTCATGTTTGAAAGGGCCAAAAGTAGGTTGGCTGCTCCTATGGCCATTTTCAAACTTACCCGCTCAGTGGACGGTGTTATGTTTGGTTTGCTGCTCCCCTATCTGTTCTGGGGTGGCAATTTATTAAAATGTGGGGACATTGAATCGAACCCAGGTCCCAACCCTCCACCAGCCAAAGACAACATGAGGCAGACTCGATTATCGAGTACCAGCGCATCCCGAAGACTGAGTGTGGAGAAATCTGGCAACCCTCAGGCTTCTGCTACCTCTGCACCACCAGGGCCTTCCAACACTGATCTCATGGCATCAATCAGAGCTCTGAGGGACGACATTCAGCGACGTGAAGAAACAGATCAGTGATCTGCGGGAGGACTGTGCTGCTCTCAAAAATGAGATGAGGGAGCTGAAAGAACAAGTTAAAGAGCTCAAGACGGAGAATGAGGACCTTCATAAAGAAAACAATGACCTGCTCGAAAAAATGACAGTGTATGAAGCCAGACTTGATGGCCTGGAAGGACGGTCAAAGCAGAACAACCTGATTTTCTATGGTGTACCAAGGGAAGACGGCGAGACAAACAGTGACTGTGAGGGACTGCTGCAGAATCTGTGTACAGAAAAGTTGGATCTGGAAGAGAAAATCAAATTTGATGAAGTTCATCCCCTCAACTCCAAGCCTGACTCACCAGTACTTGCTCGCTGTGTGTTTTATACACAAAAAAGGAAAATTCTGAGCCTTAAATAGAAGTTGAAAGGTACACATGTGTTTGTAGGTGAGGACTTCTCTAGGCATGTTAGAGACATCAGGAAGAGACTAGCTCCACATCTGAAAAAGGCCCGACAAGATGGCAAGAGAGCCACTATGATATTTAACTATCTACTGATTGACAGTAAAAAGTTCACTGTAAATGATAGTGACCAGCTTACAGAGACGGGCTAGAGAGACAGCCTAGCAGCCTTCCTTAATTTCTCTGGGGCTACTTTATCAAGGGGGATGTAAATTCTAGTGCTTCACCAGTTTTCTTTTTGTCTGAAACTGTCAGTATTCCTACATGTGAGTTGTGTGTGTGACAGGGAGGGCGTGCTATTCGTGGTGTGTAAACAGCTTTTCCTGTGAATGAGGGTGTGATAGGAATGTATCTACAGATAGACTGTCATATCATTTAGAACGTGATGATGTTGTAAATACTGTTGTTAGTCTATGTATCTATCTGTCCCGTAGTCTGACGACCGTGGGGGCACCCTCAAAGACTCAACAACCAGTTCCCTCCATTCCTCTCTCTGTTCTGCCTTTCTCAGGGTTTTGTTGAGTTCTAGGCCTGTCCATTCGCTGATGTTATCCTCCCAGCTCTTCCTTAGTCTGCCTCTTCTTCTTCCTCCTTGGACAGTGCCTTGTAAAACTGTCTTTGCAAGTCCTTTGGATCTTGTGACATGCCCATACCATTTAAGTTTATGCTTTTTCACGATCGTTAGAAGGTTCTCATAGGGTCCAATGGTTTGCTGGATTCTGTTATGCGCACTTTCGTTGCTTATGTGGTCTTTGTAGGAGATGCCAAGGAGTCTCCGAAAGCATCTCATCTCCACGCCTGTACTCCTCTCCAAATCTGCAGTCAGGGTCCATGATTCACAGGCATACAGAAATATGGATATGACAAGGGAGCGCATTAGTCTGATCTTGGAGATAAGTGAGATATTTTTATCTCTCCAGATGGTGTTTAGTTTTGACAAAGCTGTTATTGTCTGTGCAGTCCTGCATACTACTTCTGGCTTGGATCCCTGGTCTAATACAATGGCTCCCAGGTACTTGAAGCTTTGAACTGTTTCCAGCTTCTGGTCATTAACCCTGATATCAGTGCTAATGCCGTTGGTGTTATTAGTCATCAGTTTGGTCTTCTCTGCACTGATTTCCATGCCGTATGTTTTGGAGGCCTTATTCAAATGTTCTGTTAGGCTGGCAAGCTCTTTTTCTGATCCTGCTATTCCATCAATGTCATCTGCGAAGCGGAGGTTTGTGATCGTTCTGCCACCAATGCCGACTGATCCTTCATGATGTTCCAGTGCATCAGCCATGATTCTCTCAAGGAAGATGTTGAAAAGAGTGGGTGAGAGTAGACAGCCCTGCCTTACTCCAACTGTTGTTCAAAACCATTCTCCAATGTTGTTGTTGTAGTACACTGCACTGGTGGCCTCGCTGTACAGCTGTTTGATGACTCTGATCAGGTTTGAATTGATGCTGTACAAATTCATGGTTGCCCACAAAGCTGCATGCCACACCCTGTCAAATGCCTTCTTAAAATCGATAAATACGTGGTAAAGGTCTTGTTGATGTTGAAGGTACCACTCACATAGTATTCTGAGGTTGAATATCTGTTCTGTTGTGCTGCGCCCTGCTCTGAAACCTGCTTGTTCCTCAGCAATGATGGTCTCTGCTTGTGGCTTTAGTCTATTCAATATTATCTGCAGCTTATGGCATTGTTGTAGATTTCCTTTCTTGGGGAGGGTGATGATGAGTGACTGTGTCCATGGTGTTGGCTATTTTCCTGTCTGCCAGATCTTGTTGCAGATTCTTAGTAGGGCACTGATCATGGCTTCCCCTCCAGCTTGAACCAACTCAGCTGGAATGTTGTCAACCCCTGCTGACTTCCCCTTTTTCAGCGATCTGACTGCTGTTTGCACTTCTTCTCGGAGGATAGGGTGACTGTCTGTGTCTTTGCTTGCGGGTACATTAAGGACTTCTGGATCTCCTGCGGTTCTATAGTTATACAGGTCGGAGCAGTATTCTGTCCATCTGTTCAGAATATCCCGGTCGTCAGTGAGATACTTCCCATTTTTGTCTTGGATTGTTAAACCTTTTCCCTGTTTTGTGCTAGTCAGGTCTTTCACCAGCTGATATGCTTTCTTGCTATTGTTTTTCTTGATGTTCTCTTCAATGTCTTGGCACTGTTCACCGATCCATTTCTCTTTTGCCTCCATCATGGACTTCCTGATTCTTTTGTTGACTGCCCTATATTGTTCTGCTCTTTCTTTTGTTTCATATTTCTTTTTCTTCAACTCTCTATGTTTGTCGCATAGTTGTAGGATGTTAGGTGTGACCCATGGTTTTTTGACTGGTCGGTGTTTGCCAAGAAGCTCGCTTGCTGTTTCAGTCACTGCTGTATTGAAACTATTCGTCAGTGTATCTATGTCTGTGATAGACTCAGACATAGATACACTGACGAATAGATACACTGTTGTTAGTATAAATGAGTAAAACCATTTTCTTTTTTGTCTTGGGGTGTTAAGAGATTAATGTCTAAGTTATCAGATAAATACCTTGATTCTTTTATAAGATCAGGAGATGCTTTGTGTTTTATTCAATCTTTTATTGAAGAATTCATCCCTGATCTCTTTTCTGACTGTACCAGTGTATGTCTTGCCATGAAATTACCATGCAAGGGAGATGATTGAGTGGATTATATCAGTGAATGTGTTGCTATGAAACTACCATGCAAGGGAGACCATTGAGTGGCTTTGGATGTCTGATTAAAAGAAATTTGCCTCATACTTGAGAGAGGCTAACAGTAATTGTTTTAATTTTCGTGTGCTTATAATTAAGGAAGCATTATTTAGTATTGTGACGGATATATTATACATTGTATTAAGATTCTGTTCCTCCAGAGGTTTCTCTGCATTATTCTGATTATTTTGATTGTTTGGGTGGAATTATTACTTTAAGAATATTTGATTGATTACTTGTTGACACAGGGTGATGTGTTTGTGTTGTTATGTGATGATCTGAACAAAAGGAATTGAAATGTTTCATACCATTTTCACAACATGATAGCAACAATATTGTGTTGTTTCAGTATACCAGACATCTAGCAAGTTCCGGTTGATACTTTTGTTATATTTCTCTAAATAGCTATGATACAGTTTTACGGAACATGTGTACTGCTTTGGATTGTACATTTCAAACGAAATGTGTTATGGCGATGGTCATGATTGCTGCACTTTACATCTGACTTGAGTACGGATGCTGGGTGAATAATTGTTTCTTGATGTCTTGTTTTGATTTTGTTGATGTTGTTATCGCTGTTGTTGAGAGAGTGATGGATGTCAGCATTATGTAAGGAAGGTGTACATGTTTATATTTTTGATGCACAAAAAAAATATATGGCAGAAAAACTGCTAGGGATGAAAATGAAGTTCATGTCTATCATGATGATACATAACAAGGAATTAAAAGAAATCATGAGTTATGTTATCAATCTGAATAATGTTGATATAGACGAAAAATTTAGAATAATTATGGTTGTTTGGGGCTTTCCATGTTCGACCTGTGACGAGAGCATAATTTTATAGAAGTTTTGGTTTCTTGTCGTTAGAAGTTGACTTTTTCTGTTCTTTTTTTGGAGAGGAGGGACATGAAGTTACTGACTTACTGACTGTCATATGCATGAAATGTTTGTTCACATCACCCCCTTCATGAGGGGCATGGCCTATTATGAATAAACTATTCGCATTTGCATTCGCATTCGCTTATTACTGCACAGAGAGAGGTGGGGGTCACAAGGAGAGACAGAGGTGGGGGTCTCTCCAGACAGAGGTGGGGATCACAGAGAGAGACAGAGGTGGGGGTCACAGAGAGAGACAGAGGTGGGGGTCACAGAGAGAGACAGAGGTGGGGGTCACAGAGAGAGACAGAGGTGGGGGTCACAGGGAGAGACAGGGGTGGGGGTCACAGGGAGAGACAGAGGGGGGGGTCACAAGGAGAGACAGGGGGGGGGGGCACAGAGAGAGACAGAGGGGGGGGGCACAGAGAGAGACAGAGGTGGGGGTCACAGGGAGAGACAGGGGTGGGGGTCACAGGGAGAGACAGAGGTGGGGGTCACAAGGAGAGACAGGGGTGGGGGTCACAGGGAGAGACAGAGGTGGGGGTCACAGAGAGAGACAGAGGTGGGGGTCACAGGGAGAGACAGAGGTGGGGGTCACAGGGAGAGACAGGGGTGGGGTCACAGGGAGAGACAGAGGTGGGGGTCACAGGGAGAGACAGGGGTGGGGGTCACAAGGAGAGACAGAGGTGGGGGTCACAGGGAGAGACAGAGGTGGGGGTCACAGGGAGAGACAGGGGTGGGGGTCACAGGGAGAGACAGAGGTGGGGGTCACAGGGAGAGACAGGGGTGGGGGTCGCGTTATGTACCCGGGGTGGCTAACTTCAAATGGCTGCCTACATTCACCCCTCACAGTCACAGCACAATCATTTTGAGGGCGACAGATGGATTTCTTTGCAAGTTCGCAAACAGTCAGGAAAAGTCGTTCCACGCTGAGATGTGCACTGCAGTGGTAGCTATGGCTGTACTCTCTCTCTCTCTCTCTCTCTCTCTCTCTCTCTCTCTCTCTCTCTCTCTCTCTCTCTCTCTCTCTCTCTCTCTCTCTCTCACACACACACACACACACACACACACACACACACACCCGTGTATACAACAGTATCAGTGACCAGAGAGGCGAAGAGCACTGAATTTGTCATGCTCGTCTTTCCCTGCACCTGCACAGTGCCCATCCCTGTTGTCTCATTGTGCTGTTGCTGTACTGGTCTAGCGGCGCACATAGACAGTGCACAGCCTTTACTGAACAGGCCAAGAAGGGGGCGAATGCTTTAAGTGTATAGTGCTTGAACACAGCCATTGTATCCTAAACATCCATTGCCCACAGAAGGTCTCATGTCTTGACTTAGGGCCTGACATATTATGTTCTGAACATCCAGATGTCCATAGATGGTCTCGTGTCATGACTTATGGCCTGACATATTATGTCCTGAACATCCAGATGTCCACAGATGGTATGAGGTCCTGAGGTAGGTAGAGCCTTACACATGCTACTATCAATTACACCGTATAAGTGCAATTCGAAAGTACCTGTCCACAGATGCAACATCCAAACTCGTTACGACTCTCATTCTTTCACGTCTGGACTATTGCAATTCTCTTTTGGCTGGTCTGCCAACATCATCAGTCCACTCCCTTCAACGTATACAAAACTCTACAGCTCGACTAGACTTCAGAAAGAAGAAATCTGAGCACATTACTCCTCGCTTGCGATCTCTCCACTGGCTGGCTGTGCCACAGAGACTAAACTATAAGATCAGTACCCTCTGTTACAAATGTCTCCACTAAACAGCACCCTCCTCCCTCTGTGAATGTCTTCACTTGTACACTCCTTCTCATTCCCTTCGCTCTGCTGCAGATACTTTGTCCTTACGAATACCTAGATTCAACCAATCCCCTGTCGGCCGTCGCTTTTTGTCTATTTCTGGTCCATCGATCTGCAATGACCTCCCTCGCTCTCTCTTCGCCAAAAGCCTTCTTATTACACTTTCAAATCCAGTCTCAAGACATTTATTTCAAACCTAAGATTTTCCTCTCCTGTTTCATCTCATAGCTTTTCCTTGCCTTCAACAGCTGAGATTTTATCGCCCTGCCAGGGTGTGTGACCTCTGTGTGTGTGTGTGTGTGTGTGTGTGTGTGTGTGTGTGTATGTGTGTGTGTGTGTGTGCACATTTGGAGTTGTTGGAACTATTAATTGCTACTGTTTGCGTGACTGTGTAAGAATGAGTTGAGTGCAAGCGCTTTGGTTTATCTCTGCAAGATATAGTGCAATAATAAATTCAATTTATTATTATTATTATGTCCTAAACATCCACATGTCCACAGGTGGTGTACAAGTCCTGAGGTAGGGCCTTACACATGTCTTGAAAATTCAGCTGTCCACAAATGGTTTGGGGCTGCTATGGTAAAGCCCAGCACACATGTCCTGAAAGCAAACTGACCTGAGCTTTTGGCATTGGGTCCTAAACCAGCCTTGTCCATCTTTTGGACGCTGAGTGCCAGTTTAAAGACTGACAAGTCTTTATGATGTGATGATACCTTACCTTAACCTTAATTCTCTCTGTGCCAGGAGGCACACAAGGCTTGAACATCATTCCTCCACTGGTTCCGGTCTGCAGCTGTGCGTCGTGCGGCGTTCCACGTGCTCCAGCCTGCGCCGTTCCGCTCTACTTCTACCATTCGTCGCCATGTTGTTTTTGGGCGTCCTCTTTTCCTTCTCCCTTCAGGTGTCCATCCGAGGGCAAAAGCACAGTCGTCACTCCTGTCCTTTCTTAGGACATGTCCGATCCAGTTCCATCTCCGTCTTCTAATCTCCTGGCTGATTTTTTCTGCCCTTGCTATTTCCAAGACTGTCTTGTTGGAAATGTGTTCTTGCCATCGGATCTTGAAGATCCTCCTCAGACATTTGGTTTGCAAAATGTCTAGTTTCTCTTCTTCTCCTTTCGTTAATTTCCAGGTCTCACATCCGTAGAGAAGAACTGACAAAACAAGGCTCTTGAAAAGCGATGCTTTGGTTTTTCTGCCTATGTCTCCCATTTGCCAGATGTTGGATAATCGTTTCATCTGCGCACTGGCCAGTGCTACTCTCTTCTTGACGTCTGCTGTTCTTCCTCCGTCTTTGGTGACGTTTGCTCCGAGATAGGTGAAGTTCTCCACCTCTTCAACTTCCTGATCTCCAACCCTCAGACCGTCGATGTTCCTGCTGTTTACTTTCATGGCTTTGCACTTCTGTCCATTCAGCTTGAGTCCAACCTTTGCTGCGTTGTCTTCCAGTCTTTTAGTCTTCAGATGTGATGATAAACCGTAATTAATTTTGCACACGTTAAAGAATACTCGTGGACAAGACGTGGTGCTGGAGACACCCTGTGGCAGAAGCCATTCTCTGGCAGAGAAACACTGCAAGGGCAGACAGGACAGAACAGGACAGGACAGGGCAGGACAGGACAGGGCAGGACAGGACAGGGCAGGGCAGGACAGGGCAGGGCAGGACAGGACAGGAGCAGGGCAGGGCAGGACAGGACAGGGCAGGACAGGACAGGGCAGGACAGGACAGGACAGGACAGGACAGACAGGACAGGAGGACAGGACAGGGCAGGACAGGCAGGCAGGACAGGACAGGGAAGGGCAGGACAGGGCAGGACAGGGCAGAACAGGACAGGACAGGCAGGGCAGGACAGGGCAGGACAGGACAGGGCAGGACAGGGAAGGGCAGGACAGGACAGGACAGGGCAGGACAGGGCAGGACAGGGAAGGGCAGGACAGGGCAGGACAGGACACGGCAGGACAGGACAGGACAGGGCAGGACAGGGCAGGACAGGACAGGGCAGGACAGGGTAGGGCAGGACAGGACAGGAAAGACAGGAAAGACAGGACAGGACAGGACAGGGCAGGGCAGGACAGGACAGGACAGGACAGGGCAGGACAGGACAGGGCGGGACAGGACAGGACAGGGCAGGACAGGACAGGACAGGGCAGGGCAGGACAGGACAGGGCGGGACAGGACAGGACAGGACAGGACAGGGCGGGACAGGACAGGACAGGACAGGGCGGGACAGGGACACTGCTGCTGGACTAGTGCTCATCTGAAGAAGAGCAGTCCACATGATTTCATTCCAGTCAATACACAATAAATTTATTATGACAAAGAGCAGTACAGTCCTACACAATGCAATGCAATGCAATACAAAACAGTTCAATACAACACACCACAATGCAACACATCACAACACAACACAGAACAGTGGAGTACATGTGAGCACTGAACAGTACAGTACAATACAGTAGTTATCAGGGCAATATATACCCCAAAAAAAAGGCAAAAATTATTAGGAGACGATTATTTTGGAATTCTTGCTCATGTACAGGAAGGAGTGTTGGCCAAACAGCTGTACTACGTAGCTCTGGCTAGGAGGCGATAGCTCCGAGGTTCCAGTCCAGACCTGCCTGCCCCAAGTCCTATGTCCCCACGCTCCTGACCACAAGCTCTGCCTGCACTGCTACACTTCTGACCTTCCTTCATCTGTGATGCACTCAAGCAGAGTAGAGCATGTTAGCCATCAGCGGGCGTTCAGAGGTTCAGTGAAAAGAACCCCTGGCAACAAAAGCGGTGTTTTCCAGAGAACATTTTTTTTTACAAAGCCCACTGTCGTAGGCAAGCAATATTTGCCCTTTTAGAACAGGGAAAATGTGGGTAAGTGAGAAAGGAAAAGATGATTTGAGGGAGGGGTATTCCACGGGGTTTTGTGTTGTGGCAAAACTAATGTAGAGTTCTACTTACACAGTAAACACAGCGCAACGCACCGAACAACCTAGCTCATTGCAATTCTGTGCAGTATCTGACAAAGTGATGACTCAATATCATTAGGAATGGAATGAGAAACGTTTAGAATGGCACTGCCATTAGGACAATTGTTTGTTCATGGATCTTACAGGACATTGTTAAGCCTCTGCATGCAACTCAAGTCATTGTGCCCCAAATCCTCTGTTTCTGTGATTTTCTTTTTTTCATCAGGCAGAATAGTAAAAGTTGACATCTTAATCAATGTTTTCTTTCAATGTTTGGTCACTTCTCTAATCACAAATGAAAATTCTGCAATAGGCCTAGCTACACTTAAACACTCTCACTCTCTTTCTCATCATCATTCTCCGCGCTGGTAAACTTTTTTCAATCCCTTGTCGACGAGTTAAATGCACCGGTTGTCAGTCGGCTCTCCTGAAGAAGACAGGGAGACAGGCTGCATCATCATCCTCCCTGCATGGCTGGGGCTGCAGGGTAAACACAATGTTTACAGAGGCAGGCAGGCAGGCGGCGTGTCGCTATGATGGCGCCTGCTTTGTGGGTGATGGCTCTACCAGGGCCAGCCACGGCTTTGAAATAAATCAAATAGCTCACTGCCAGACAGCTTGCCTAGGTGCGGAATCTTCGGTGAGTGCTGCATAAACGTCTCCTCCGCCCCGTCCTCTCTCTCCACCCTCTGTCCCATACCTGGTCACGCTTCCTTCACATGCAGCCTCGTGACTCGCGCGCCGCCATCTTGATGGCTGTTCCTGATGTGTGTGTGGGTGCTCGGAAGCTCTTTAGACCCCACGTGTTTGGTTATGGTTTGACAATGATGCGTTATGGTTTGACAATGATGCGTTATGGTTTGACAATATCGCGTTATGGTTTGAAAATGACGCACGTGCTACCACCAACCCTGTTGCCGCCATCTGTCTGCGTGGTGCATGTGTCATCTTTATCAGGGTGCGGGCTGAAAAGCAGCACATTGCACTGCCCTGTCTCTTCCTACGTCTTGTTAGAGGTAGGTAGGGTGTGTGTGTGTGAGTGTGTGTGTGTGGTATATACATTATAAGCCTTCTGTCTGATGGATGAATAAAAATGATAAGCCTTCGTTTTGCCGGCAACGAAAGGACAGACATGTACATGTTACACAGTCCAATGCCCAACAGGCCTGACTATACAGTATTGCCCAGGCTTGACAACAGCCATGCACGCACACTTCTCAGTGTGCCTATTCTATATCACACCCAGTCCCTGGTATGATCAGTAAAACCAAGTGAATATTCTGGAAACCACTCAGGTGCCTATGCCGGCGTATGCCCCCCCCCCCCCTCTCTCTCTCTCTCTCTCTCTCTCTGTGACACATACAGTAAAAAAAAAAAGAAAAAGAAAAAAGAAGTCAACGAGGAACCCAATATTGACCATAATATATTTCATAATACAAAGGGATGGCCCATATCATCAGCAACAAGACAAGCCATGCAGCATTGGTAGTTTAGAAAGAAAAAAATGTCCCTAACATGTGACACTGTACAAACACCGTGACAACAATGTGGGGCAACGGACGACAGACTGAATGCATGCAGCACAGCAGTCGGTGCTGCTCCTACCCGTGTCATGGTCACTCCTCACAGACATAGCAGGGCTGCACTAAGTGCCACACATCTGTGGTCGGACACCACACAACAGAAAACAGACTGCACCAAACCCCATCCCCATCATTTTATTTTTTTTTTTAAGAAAAAAAGGAAAGGAGCGTTGCGAGCCCACAGATAATCAACAGCGCCCCTTCCCCTCCATACTTGTATTTTTAAATTTATTTTTATTCTTTTATTTCGAAGAAAATGGAATAAGCACTCACGTGCTTTTTTACATCCAGTCCCAGTGTGTACGCATTTTTGTAAATTTTCTCACCCGTTCCCTGAAACTGTGTGAGTCCTTGCTGAAAACTGGAACAGGAGAGGAGGTTTGCACTGCATGTCACTCACTTCACGCTGTTTACAGCCGCACCGACTACGAAGGCCATATCTGGGCTAGGGCGTCATCTGCTTCAGTTCCACAGCTGACATGCACGTCAACGTCAGTCAGCTCCAGTTCCAAAGCAACGCTACTGCCATGCCCCTCCAAACCCCTACACTGTCCACCTGAAGACAGACTTTCGCGGCAAAGGACCTTGATTGTTTCATTCCTTAAAAGAATGAAGCAATGGAACCTGGCTGTGCTGTGCCGAGATGAGCTGAACACACCAGCCAGTCTACACAGGGGCATCATCGCCTGGAACCCCCCACCCCCACCCACCCCCCTTTAAAAAAAAAAGGAAAATGACGATAACCACTTCAAAGTAATGAAAAATACATACAACATGCCATAGGGGCAAATATCGGTCTAGCCTTAAACATTTTCCTATACAAAACATTCTTGTAAACATCAGCAAGTTTGTTATTTGTTAACAAAAGTCAAACAAAATAGCGTACCTCTTTTCTGTTGTCTGCTGACCAGGTTTTGAACTCCTGCAAACACTACCTCAGAGAAGATAAGCACATCAACACAAAAAACAACCCAAGGCAATGAAAAAAACCCAAAAAACAGACCTAACATCGAGGGTGGGATTAAGCTTGTGTGATCCTCAGCTACAAGGGCAGCCGCATATTGTCTTCATGGAGAATAAGTTTTAATTTACAGAGAAGCTAAGGTCAGCCAAAAGTACAAAAGCCTATTAAACTTTGTGTACAGATTGTCAACAGGGCTCCAGAGCGCTTTGAATTGTTGCTTTACAAGATTCAGCGCTAAATTCCATACATTATTATTATTATTATTATTTGCTGGGGGAAAAACAACGTCTTGACTGTGGCCATGACAGACAGGACAGGGAACCATAGGTGTTCGTTTCCATTGGCCCAGAGACACGCTTTGCACTATCTCTGGTCTTCGCTATGAAGTGACCGATTTGTCGACAACAGCCTACTTGGGCATGTCACATTATTTCCAGAGACACGCTTTGCACTATCTCTGGTCTTCGCTATGAAGTGACCGATTTGTCGACAACAGCCTACTTGGGCATGTCACATTATTTCCAGAGACACGCTTTGCACTATCTCTGGTCTTCGCTATGAAGTGACCGATTTGTCAACAGCTTACTTGGGCATGTCACATTATTTCATGCCAGGTGAAAAACTCGAGAATGTGCCTCAAAAAGTGAAACAAACTGTTCTGTTCTTTTTTCCGAAATCTTCTTGACAGTACGAACTCATAATATACTGCTGATGACTGATCGCAAATAAAAATCATGTCCTTCACAAGAAAACCTGATCTCCCCAAAAATACAGCAGATGAAGTTGATAAAAATAAAACTGCCAGTACAAGTCAGTTTCCACTGACACTATGTTTTCACCTTGTTTTCCCCGTGAAATGATACAGCTGCTTTGAAACGGTAAGAGACATGTAATCTGGTTTCGATGTTTCCAAAATCTTGTTTCATGGACAAAAATCATACACACGTGACACAAGGCAATGCAAGGTTATAGGACTATGTTGCAAATAGATGATTACATATCTTAGCGTTATGAGGGAGGCTTTACGAGGAACAAAAGCATATCTGATGTTACACGGGCGATTCAATATTTTCCCATTATAGTCGTCGTCGATATAGAACTAGACGTGCACAAATCGCAAATCACTGATGTGACGGTAGCATCGTTTTACGGCACACACAAAAACTTATGAGAAAAAGAACTTGTTCACTAGACTAGAAACACCAGAAGACACCATCAAAGAAACGCTAAACCCCACTGTACCACAGTGACCTGTTCAAAGGTGAGGCCATCAGCTTGTGTTCTAGCCGCACATCACGGTGTGCCCCGCTGTACTGTGTGTCCACTAGGCAAGGTCTCCCCCCCCCCCCCCTCCCCACTGCCAGACGTGACACTGCCTTCTGAAAGGCGACCACTTTTCTGTTGGTTGTCTGTAGAAGCCAACAAGCCCCATCACTGTCTGACACATGCTGCTTATTTAATGTACCATCTGGAAATAAAATTTTGACTTGACTTGCTTGACTTGACTTGACCTGCCCGCCAGTGGTCATCTCTGGAGTACAGGCCTGACCATCGTGAACACTGATTGTCAGTGGTCTGGTCTGTTTCTATTTTCCGAGACTCGGACCTGACTTACGATTGAAGTCAGTATCTACACTACACATGTCCGCAACGAAATGGCTTGCAGTCCGTCACATCTGTTAAGCATTCGGCCCGACACAGGCGTTTAGCTCCAGAGGGTTCTTTGCCACACGTGATGTCCCATGTCAAACCAGGTATGGTCTCACCTAAGGTACACTCCTCTGTTACAAGGGTAGCGAGGCAATTGTTGTTAGAACTGTGTGAGTAGCCAAATTCTAAAAAATATAAAGAGAGAAAATTTGCAAAGTGAAAATCTTGTTAATTAAAAGAAAAGAAGTCTGACGGTTTTCCCCTGCCTCGTATTAATCTTACTAATGGACATCTTAAAAGGGATGTAAATACAGCGGCAGAATTATGCCCCTTGTTCACAATCCTCTGTTGCCGGGGTCTATGTACAAGCTACCAGTAAAAGTTTGTTTCTGATCTAACAGAAAGGATCCTGTAAGACTTGCTATGGTGATTCTTTTGAATCTTACGCAAAGCCTTTTAACCACTGTAAAAAGCTATACAAAGCTACGAAAACGAATAGCGCCAGAATGAAAAACTTTGCTAGAATCTTTAAAGTACTAAGGTCAGCCTTTCTTTAGACAGTACGTAATTACAGGGAGCTTGTTTAAAAGACAGCAATCAAAGTGAGCTTTGCTTTGGATAGTAACAGAACAGATGTTATTGTTAGTCACTAATGTCCTTGCTTTTAGGTCCAGAACTATGACTGAAACCTGCATTGTTGATTAACCCAAAAAAAGGTGAAAATGTACATCTAGCCCTTCTTGTTTTGTTTACGAGTCCACCTGATCCTGAACACCATGCCTGTGCTGACATCAGGTTTTAAAAACAGGACACAAACTACACGAGACTGATGTCCGCAAACTCCAAAAAAAAAAATTAAAACCTCGACAATGTGTAAACGCTAAAAATGTATGTTAACAAAATAAACTGAAATTAAAAGATCATGATAATCATTGACTGGCATATTCCAATCAGCATGGCAGTGCTATCGGATGGAATGTGTTTAGTTGTTTCAGGAATGGCGAAATCAGTGGAACATCATGAAGCCTGTCGGTCATCCACACAAGCAGAGCACACTGTGTCCACAAATGTCCAGAAAAGATGACGACATGTGCTCTGTGCATATACACCGTGGTCGTCAAGAATGTCTCCATTCGCTTCATCTCCCTACCTCAACATTTCCGAATGGTGAGAACACACTGTGCACACTGCACTGCTCTGGTGGATGCACACTCGCTTCTACAGCAGTCCACAACAAAGGCATCTTCCATGATAGTGTTTTCCGTTTACAGGCAACAAGTTGACACAAAACCCACATTTTCAAAAATAAATAAATAAATAAACTTAACATAGAAGACAGAGCTCCTGCTGAGGTCAGTTGTGTAATAATGCAGTCATTCTGTTCTTTGCTGAAAATACGACAATATATTAACGTAAGCAAAACGCTCTTTAAACTCTTACACCTTTTTTATGCACCGGTCAATGCTGATTAGATTGCTAAACATGGCAATTGTGGTTTTTTTATATTTCATCTGAAAGATCACGTCATGTAATTAATAAAATCCATACTCCATGACCACAGAGCACAAAACGTACACCTGTGCTTCACTCACAGTCAGAAGCTACCTGCAGGATGAAAATAGGCTGATTTTGATGTATGCTATTCACAAGGCGGACTTTCGTGTGTGTTAGTCACAATACGTTTACTGAACAAGTCAGCAACTGCATGATGACAAGACTAACTGTTACATTGGTTATTCGCTTACAATACAAGCACACAAATATTTAGCTCTGGCGGCAGACTGAACAGTGATGATAAATACTTTCTAAGTTAGGTATCATCTGGACAAGCGTTGTCATGCATAGTTGACTGCTTCTGCGCCACTGGATGCAGTACATGAATTAAAATTCATAGCAAATTGGTTTTTAAAAAAACACACACAAAAACTTACCAAAACTGAAAAGAAAGACGAAAAAAATCCCTTATCAGAGGAAACAAAAAACGCACGCACGCACGCACGCACGCACGCACGCACGCACGCACGCACGCACGCACGCACGCACGCACGCACGCACGCACACACACACACACACAGAATCATCAAAAATGACACAAGTGGAAAACTGAAAACACACATCACAGAGAACTTGTTCCCATTACTAGAGAAAAGAAAGGTTTGAAGACAACAGACTTCACACACCCACACACCCACACACACTGACAATGGCTTGCAGAGTTTGCTGCATTGCAATCAGTACAGTGGGGGGAAAATCCTGTAACTATTGGGGTATTTCTTCTCATGTTGATTGATATCTTATTATGACCAACAACTAAAAAATCACAAAATCAAGCAAGATGAGATAAAACCCTCTTTTCCATCACAAAGTGAAAAACGAATTCCATAAGCTAAGGAATGTTGTTGAGGTTGTTTAAATCTTTTAACAATAATAAAACTCTTTTAACAAAAATAAAACGTCTGCAACTTTCTGCTAACCAATAGCTGGGAAGCTACATTTTGTGTGATGGTCTTTCTGCCAAAAAACACAGCCAACACCTGTCTTTGAGAGGGGAAATGAAATTACTGACACAAACTTAAGCTGCAAAACAACTAATGTGTTCAGCAAAAAATTTCCAAAGTGCCGACATTTGTCAAGAACACACACACACACACACACACAGTGCATGGATGCCTCTGATCTGATTCCTCACCCAAGTGTAAGCAACACCAGCTCATTTGGTTATGCAACTTAAAGCTGTTTCTTCTCCGTCAAAGCTTGTGCAAAAGCAACATTTCATATTGACACTGGTGTGTATTGTGTATAATGTATACACATCCTTTTGTGCTTAGAGCAAAATACTATTCACTGCGTCAAATACTGTCTGACAATAGATGTTGTCAACAAGCAGGAGTGACAAGACACATGAGATAGAGTTGTGCATAAATATTACCCACAACTGTGCAGTTACACAGGAAAAACTGCACTAGTTTCTATCATTTTTCAATCCTATTGCCAGAGTAATGACAGGCGGTTCAAACTAGCATGTAAAATAAGTTTTAGCTGACACTATTGGCCCAAGACAAGAAACAAACATAGCATGATATATTACTTTGCCAAAAGAAAGGCCATGAACAAGCCAGCAGTAAGCACACCATGAAAACAGCCAATCCAGCTTCCCTGGATGTACATGTACACTCTTGGTGAAAAGACATGTATTCATGCCTCCACACAGATTCAACATCAGAGTTCAGTTTGGATGTGAACTCAACATGAGACTGTTTGATGAATCAAAAGTCTTTTAGAGCCTCAGAGGTGTCCACTGTGCACAGTATTTCATCTACATTTCTTCATAATGTAAAATATCACAAAGATTCAACAGTGATGGAAACATAAAGCAGGTCCTGTGAGGCAGAAATCAATGCCATGATCAGGAACAAAATTTGGTAATATATATATTCCACTCTCACACTTCAAACCACTACCAGAAACAGCTCCTGGTCTCCCAGCTGAATAACAACACATCAAACCGACATATCAATTAAACAATATCCACCACAAGCAACTTTAAAGTCTGTTTTTGCATCACAGACACAAAGAAGCTCTTTGCAAAAAAGCTAATGTTACCATTCTTAATAATTTTCTTTGTATGAGATCTCTTGAGAATGTCCAGATTCACACTGACATGATGTCATTCTTACTCCTAGCATTTGGAGAACATCTTCCTGGTGGCTTGCCAAGTGTTTGATTTTATGTGTGTGTGTGTGTGTGTGTGTGTGTGTGTGATCCTCATCTACATGCATGTCCTTTCTCTCTGAGTATCAGCAAGTTGTGGCCTCAAACACAAACAGATAGGAAACCATGTCACAATGTCAGGGGAAAGAACTCAAGATGAGATATGGTGGTGTTGCAAATGACTTTTCACTGCCATGTCAGCACAACACTTTGACTACCCCAACTGACCACTTCCAGCTTATTTAGCTTCTGTCTTGAATGACGACAGCTGTGGACCATTGATTTTTTCACTTGTCCTCCCTGGCTTTTCTGATATTTTAAAAAAAATGCAGCCTATTCTGACTTGCTTAACTAGATTGAAAATAAAATACAGAAGCATGCAAAAGTAACAAACCCATGAATAATAGCAGAACCAAGCATGGCTACAATGTTGGTTAACTATTCTACATGCAACATGCAACCAAAACTGAACACACTTATCACCATATATTTCAATTTGTACTGTGTGAACTTAGATTGCAGTAACTGATCATAAGCGAAAATGTACACACAGAACAAAGATTACTCAAATTCATCAGACTTTTGAAATTAAACAATGTTTTATCAAGCAACAAGATTTGCCACCAACAAGAAAAATAACATCCATAATGATAAAAAAGCAAGAAAAACCCACTGGTATCTAGATGCTTAGACAGAAAAAGAATAAGAAATAAATCAAAATCTCAATCTAAAATCCACTGAACAGTTTTCTTACAACACAATCATGAATATCGAGAGTTCAAATACCCCCACAGCAAACAGTATTTGGGTTTCATTTGTGAAAACACATGCTCCCATACAAAGGTCCCATAACTAAAAGAGTAACTGCTTCCAAGATAGATTACACACACAAATGCAGGCATGCACGCACACCACACAGAGAATTCTATGCAGCTGTCAAAGATACATCAGTAATTTCATTTCTTCCCGTCTGTCCACTTGTCCATGAGGAAGGGGGGTCTTTCTTTTCCTCAGTGTGCACGACATGGCAGAACTACTTGCTACACACCAGAGGGAAAACCTTGTAACACTTACAAGTGTTCCTTCACTCATCACTGCTCTACTGGCACAGCTGTATGTAGTCTGGAGGCTACTGGACTTGGCCAGAAAGCAACCTTCCCATGTTCAAATCCATCTGATATCTGAACCCCTTTACCCCCTTTTCAGTCCACTAGCCCATGTATGGTGTGTGAACTGGGTGCTAGTCTTTCCCATGAAATGGTGAAGCAAGGTTCTTTAAGCCCTGTGCATTCAGTGCATGAAGACATCACAGCTGCCTCTGGCAACATTCTGCAGGGAAAATACTCCACTCTCTCAAGGAAACCAACCAAAAAAACAAAAACAATTTTTTTAAAATGCAGATTTTAAAAAAATAAGGCATCACTGTGAAGTGGTGACACACTGCCCCTAGGAAAAGCAAACAGAATTTCTTACTGATGAATCAGATATAATTATCATTATGGCAATGATTGGCGTACAATTCAAAGGATGTCATGCAATACAATGGATAAATTATAATATGATGCAATAAGACACCTCCAGTTACAGATCAAATGAATAGTTTTATATAAAAGATTTTCTTTTCAAATAGGGGGGGGGGGGGGGGGGGGGGGACAGTTGAAAGAACAATGAAAAGCAAAAGTAGGACTTTTTTCCTCTGACAATAAAGACCCACTGCCACCACAACCACTAGAACAACTAAAATCATACTTTACCTCCCCCCTTAATAAAAAAAGAAAGTCATTGGACGATGACAACACAATGGGTGGGGTTTTTTGGTCACGTGAGACATCTCCTCCTCTCACAGTGTGATCAGATGCTGTTTGAATATTTGTTAGCTATCAAAGCAGCGAGGGAGAGGAGATGGGGGCCGCCCTCAATATGCTGGCCCCCAGAGAAGTGAGGTCTCTGACACCTCGCTCCCCCCTACGACCTTATAGGTTATGGGACACCCTTTACCCTTTTAGCTATCAAACAAAACTTTGGTGAATGGGTTAGGTAGCCCCTGTTTTCACCACTTTTCTGAAATACAGCAAAAACAAACATATCAAGTTGTACAGGTTAAATGACTGAAAGACGACAGTTACAGAGAAGACATCTGTCAATATAATTATGAGAAAATGATATTTGTGCATGAGGTTAAAAAGGGTTTTTAAACTATGGGTTTGTTCATAACAGCTGTTAAGAATATGCAACATTGCTAATATTTGAATATTCTTGGGTCCTTTGTGTATGATGGTACATAATTACTTTGTATTAACAGTGGCTTTGTTCATTATGACTCTGTAACACTGTGTTAATGTTGCTAAATAACTGAACAATATGTTAATGTTGCTAAATAACTGAACAATATGTTAATATTGCCAAATAACTGAACAATATGTTAATTTTGCTAAATAACTGAACGCAATGTTAATGTTGCCAAATAACTGAATATTCGTGGAGTTACCACCAGTATATGTACACAATCCTGTTCATGCTGATTTCAAAAACATGCCTAACTTCCACCTGTACTGATATTGTTCTTTATCAAATACAAGCACATACCTACAACATTTTCCTAACTCTATACTTTGCAACAAAAGTTAGTGCCATAATATGTTTGTGAGAAAGCACCAACTGATATAAAGAACATAAGCACTGAAACATGAAGTCATGTAAAACATGAAGACATCATACATTCACTACTGACATGCCAAATGACACGTGTAGCTGTCATGAAAAATGATCATCTTTTCTGACCAGTCCTTGTGTGCAGACAGAAGATGTGACCGTGTTTCCCCACAACCAAACTTGTGCACATGTACATCCCTTATCACTGATTCCTTGCCATACCCGTCATGGCTTCTGCATTTCTGTCGACACGCCACCATGCCTGAGTGATTCAGTGTGTACAATACATGATAACATGATTTCAAATTACACCAGTGACTCTAATCAGTATTAACATGTCATTTACAGGGCAATATATCAGAACAGTATCAGGACAAAACATCACACACCACAACATAACAAAACATTACACAACACACCACAACACAACAAACAAAACATAAACCAACAACAGAATTACATAACAAACATAAAATAACAAAACATAAACACATACCACACCACACAAACAAAACATCACATATAACAAAACACCACACAACAAAACATCACATAACAGAACAGAATAAAGCAGAAGAGAACAATGAGAACCGAACCCAGCTGAACCAGAGTTCCTTTGGGATCCAGATTGACAGGATCCTATCAACACTTTCCTCAGGAGTTAGAGGGCTCCTTTAGCAGTTTGGGAGGGGGAGGGGGGGGGGGGGTGTCAGTTACAATGAAATACTACACAACACAAACAGAAGAGCACACGAGCAGAGAGTGAAGCAAAGGAACAGAAGAGAAGAGATCATGACAGACTGGCTACAGCAGCAGCAGCTGGAGACTGACGGGCTGCACCAGGGCGAACTCGCCCATCCTAACCGCCTGAAGACTTCAGTGCAGTGACCCTACAACTTCCTGAGGAGTCAAGCAGAGGAAAACAATAAAAGAGGGTCATGCAGTGGCACTGGACAGAAGTAACAGAAATGAAGCAGTGTCTGATACAACCTATGCAATCAAGAGTAATATCAGGGTACAGAGCAGGACATGTGACGACACAGACCCCAACACAGAGTGCTGTCATGATGCCAACCACCACAAACAGAAGAAGAGAGGCAGGCTAAAACAGACAGAACAGACAACGCACAACAGACAGCAATACATAATTAGAGACTACAGAACAGAGCAGACAGCAATACGTATCTACACAGAACAGAGCAGACAGCAATACGTATCTACACAGAACAGAGCAAAGCAAAATGTCAAGGTGCAACAAGCATGATACACTGGCACAAAACCTAAAATACAGGACAGAATACATCGCACAACAAAGCATGATACACTGGCACAAAACCTAAAATACAGGACAGAATACATCGCACTACAAAGCATGATACACTGGCACAAAACCTAAAATACAGGACAGAATACATCGCACTACAAAGCATGATACACTGGCACAAAACCTAAAATACAGGACAGAATACATCGCACAACAAAGCATGATACACTGGCACAAAACCTAAAATACAGGACAGAATACATCGCACAACAAAGCATGATACACTGGCACAAAACCTAAATACAGGACAGAATACATCGCACTACAAAGCATGATACACTGGCACAAAACCTAAAATACAGGACAGAATACATCGCACTACAAAGCATGATACACCGGCACAAAACCTAAAATACAGGACAGAATACATCGCACTACAAAGCATGATACACCGGCACAAAACCTAAAATACAGGACAGAATACATCGCACTACAAAGCATGATACACTGGCACAAAACCTAAAATACAGGACAGAATACATCGCACTACAAAGCATGATACACTGGCACAAAACCTAAAATACAGGACAGAATACATCGCACAACAAAGCATGATACACTGGCACAAAACCTAAAATACAGGACAGAATACATCGCACTACAAAGCATGATACACTGGCACAAAACCTAAAATACAGGACAGAATACATCGCACTACAAAGCATGATACACTGGCACAAAACCTAAAATACAGGACAGAATACATCGCACAACAAAGCATGATACACTGGCACAAAACCTAAAATACAGGACAGAATACATCGCACAACATAGCATGATACACTGGCACAAAACCTAAAATACAGGACAGAATACATCGGCCCAGATAACACACTGGTCCAGGACAGAACAGAGTATCATACAACATTACAGAACAGAAAAGCATAATACACTGCTACAGCACATAACAACACACTAAATTACAAGACAGAACAGCATAGTACCATTATATTACAGAAGAGAACAGAATCATACAATAGTACAAAACAGAACAGCACAGTAGCCTACAATATTACAGAACACAACGACACTTTACAAGACAGAACAGAATAATATAATATTACAGGACAGAACAACATAATCATAAGTCAGGACAGTACAATAATATATTACAGAATGAAACAGAGTGTAATACATTATGGAATGGACCAGAGCATGATACAATGGCACAGAATGGACCAGAGCATAATACAATGGCACAGAATGGACCACAGTATAATACCGCAGTACAAAATGGACCACGGAACAAAGCAATGCTGCGGAATGGACCCCAGTGCAATGTAGTGTAGTGCGATAGATGGAGAGATAGCACAGAGCAGGACGGAGAATGAACTGTGATGCATTAGTGCAATACACAGAGCACAAAGCTGAAATGCATTAGTGTAATGCAGAAGCTGTTCCATGATCACACAAGACAAGAAACAGCCTGACACAAAAAGGGCCATGTTACAATAATACAAAAACAACAGAGCATATTAAGGCAAAAGTGCAAGACACAAACTGACACATTGCACATTACAGAGCTGAACATACTGCAGTGCAAGTAACACATAACAACAATACCAACAATACAAAATAAACCAAATGTTACAATACAGACCAGAACAGATAATAATGCAAAAGTACAACACAGCACAATGCAGAAATGTAAGACAGGGGTACAGAACAATCATAGAGAACAATCAACACATGGTAAATGACAATACAACAATAAGCTCTATCATAAACTTTGTTCCATTTTCTCCTTCAGGAGTGCACTAAATTGACACGTATTCTGTTTCTTCTCTTCTGATTGCACTAAATGACATTTGACACACAAAATTAGCAATGGAGGAAATGTCTTGATTTTACAACAAAGAGCCAACATGGAAAGTAAGCCTAGACAAAAACGAAGCAAAACGAACCAAGACAAACCAGTCTGTAGTCAATGAAACACAAAGCTGAATAAGTAAGACTTCCGGATGGAAAAGAAAACAACAACTCTTGCAGAAATCTGCTGTGTTGATGATCATCAGCTATCAACTGCATCTTTGTACCTCTAGCCAGAAACTTCTTTTTGGAAAACTTACAAATTCAAAGCTATGGAGAAAAAAAAATTCTGCCAACGGGAAAAAAGACTGCAAGTCAACTCTAAGACTGTGTTGACATTCTTCCAAGCTGCCAACACGCACCGTCTGTCTAC
This sequence comes from Rapana venosa, assembly GCA_028751875.1. NCBI lineage: Eukaryota > Metazoa > Mollusca > Gastropoda > Neogastropoda > Muricidae > Rapana > Rapana venosa. The sequence goes on along the minus strand of CM054151.1, from coordinate 58,250,159 downwards.
ACAGTGTCAGAGAAAAGCTCAGGAACAGCTCTCGACACGTGTGTGCACAGGGCAGGGGAGGAAATCACAGTTCAAACGGACTGCGAAAGATGTAGCTTCCTTTCTCGAAAACCCTGAACACCCCAAAGTCTGACACGTGTGGCTACTCCCAAACAGACCTGTGCACACTCTCCCTCCTCCTCACAAAGTCTGACATGTGTGGCTACTCCCAAAGGGACCTGTGCACACTCTCCCTCCTCCTCCTCACAAAGTCTGACATGTGTGGCTACTCCCAAAGGGACCTGTGCACACTCTCCCTCCTCCTCCTCACAAAGTCTGACATGTGTGGCTACTCCCAAAGGGACCTGTGCACACTCTCCCTCCTCCTCCTCCTCACAAAGTCTGACACGTGTGGCTACTCCCAAAGGGACCTGTGCACACTCTCCCTCCTCCTCCTCACACAGTCTGACACGTGTGGCTACTCCCAAAGGGACCTGTGCACACTCTCCCTCCTCCTCCTCACAAAGTCTGACATGTGTGGCTACTCCCAAAGGGACCTGTGCACACTCTCCCTCCTCCTCCTCCTCACAAAGTCTGACACGTGTGGCTACTCCCAAAGGGACCTGTGCACACTCTCCCTCCTCCTCACAAAGTCTGACACGTGTGGCTACTCCCAAAGGGACCTGTGCACACTCTCCCTCCTCCTCCTCCTCACACAGAGTCTAGATAGTCACTGGTGTGCACCTTGGAAGGAAATTTCAACTTCCCCTCTGTCCACCCTGATTTTTACAGTTTGAAAAGTCTTTCTTTGCAAGAAAAAAGCTTCCAACTTCCACTGAAGTCAGCTTTGTGTGTGTGTGTGTGTGTGTGTGTGTGTGTGTGTGTGTGTGTGTGTGTGTGTGTGTGTGTGTGTGTGTATTTTCAGGTTTTTATTATTTCTACTTTTGACATGTCACGAGAAGTTGCTGAAGAGACTCTAGGATGCAGATGATGTTGGAGATGAGAATCAAACCACACTCCTGCAAAAGAGTTGCTGCTTTCTCTTGTCCCCGTGCCACAGTCAATACATGTTAGTGTTTGCTTCATCTGCTCATAGGGGTACGTACATGTCTTTGCGTTTGATTTACAGTAGTGAACAAACACTTGCGTAGTGCATACATGTGTGTGTGAGTGCATGCGTGTGTGTGTGTGTGTGTGTTTTGTGATCTCTGTGTGCTTGTGTGTGTATGTGTGCAAGTACACAAGTGTTTTGTGTGCGTGCATGCATCTATGGATGAACACAAAAGCACATTAGCAAAAGTACATACATACATACAAGTGCACAGTTACACATTTGTCTCTTTCTCAAGTACATAATTATGACACACAAACAATGTCAGCACAAAATGTGCACAGAGTAGGACATGATCCAACACACACATACCAGTATCAATCTCCAACAGAACGAACTTCAGCAACGCTATTCTACCACACCCATCACAGTCCACAAAATATCCAGGTTGAAATCTGATCCCTGACCAACGCTACAGACAGGCTGCCTGTGCGTGTCTCTCCACACACACACACACACACACACACACACACACACACACACGCACGCACATGCTCGGAGGAGAAGCAGAGCGGCAGCCTACAGCGTGGTGGAGGTGACGGGGTGAAGGCCGTGCACGAAGACGGTGGGCTGCAGGTTCTGGGTCAGGCCCTCCAGCTGGGACAGGTACTTGGCGTAGCTGGCCGTGTCCACAGGTGGCGTGGGCAGGTAGAGGAAGGACACGGCCGTGCGGCTGGAGTTGGACACGATCAGTTCGTTCAAGGCTTTGACGAAATTCTCTGGAACCTGCACAGAGAGAGTTCTGCCTGTGACCTGTTTCGACTCGGATGGAGGGAAATCAACGTGTGCAGTTCTCACCTGGACTGTCTTTGGAAAACAAACAAGGTATACCATGACTAACCACACATCAGGACATGGTGCGTTTTGTTGTTGTTGAATCTCAAATTTGGCATAGAGACATTTATGCACTCCAGCTCTTGTTCACACACATGCACATGTTCATTTATAGGATGTATCATCTCGGCACAGCAGTGTATGAAAGTATCCGTGAATTTGAACAGAATATCTTACATGAAGGCATACTCAAAACAGCCACATGCATGTCAGGTAGAATACAAACGCTATATATTTGCAAACATAATTATGCTTGTTTTTCAGGCACGCACATTGTGGGTAATCATGATATACACTCACTGTTTTACAAACACAATGCCGGGCTGATAAACAGCTTCAAGTTCTGAATGAGCAACATCCATGCTGTTTTTATTTTATTTTATTCATTTATTTCGAGGATAAGGCAATAAGTACTCATGTGCTTTTTTTACATCCATTCCCCGCATGTATGCAGTTTTGAAAATTTTGTCATCTGTTCCCACCAGCACACAATGGCCTACTCTTCTGAAAAGCAGAATGGGTTTTAACATGTGTGCAAAATGTTCTGTGTGCGTTCACACATGGGCCCTTGGTTTATAAAAAAAAAAAAAAAAAGGTAAAGGAGTCCCATAACCTATAAGGTCGTAGGGGAGCGAGGCGTCGGAGACCTCACTTCTCTAGGGCCAGCATAGGGAGGGCGGCGCCCATCTCTCCCTCGCTGCTTTACCTTCCCTGACCCTAAAGAGGGCAAGTACCCATTTACAGCTGGGTGAATTGGGAGAACTGTACTGAAGCCAAGGCGCGCAAACGGTCACCCATCCAACTGGTAACCACGCTCGACGCTGCTTAACTTGGCTGGGGGAAAGCAAGTGCTCCGACCACTGAGCTATCCCGTCCCCTGTGTGTGTGAGCCCTTACTCCTCTGTACCCCTTAGTTTATAGTCTCATCCAAAGGACTTTGTGTGCCTTTACCTCTGTGCTTCAAGTTCTGAATGAGCAACATCCAGGTTGTGTGAGCCCTTACCTCTCTGTCACGCTGTGTGTGTGAGCCCTTACCTCTCTATACTTCTAGTTCTGAACGAGCCATTACTGTCCACACTGTGTGTGTGAGCCCTTACCTCTCTATACTTCAAGTTCTGAACGAGCAACAACCACACTGAGTGTGAGCCCTTACCTCCCTGTACTTCCCTTACCTCCCTGTACTTCCCTTACCTCCCTGTACTTCCCTTACCTCCCTGTACTTCCCTTACCTCCCCGTACTTCCCTTACCTCCCCTTACCTCCCTGTACTTCCCTTACCTCCCCTTACCTCCCTGTACTTCCCTTACCTCCCTGTACTTCCCTTACCTCCCTGTACTTCCCTTACCTCCCCTTACCTCCCTGTACTTCCCTTACCTCCCTGTACTTCCCTTACCTCCCTGCACTCCCCTTACCTCCCTGCACTCCCACTTACCTCCCTGTACTCCTGGATCTTGTCTCCATCCTCCTGGGCGCTGTCCTCCGCCAGGCCGGCAGGGTCCTGCAGGTAGTGCTGGATGTGGTCCCAGCTGACCACCTGGATGCGGGCCATGATGCGCAGCTGCCTCAGGAACATCTCCAGCTTCTGCTCCTTGTGCACGGTGTTGTCGGTGGTGGCGTTGACGGGCAGGAACACTCGCAGCGTGGTGTGGGAACGCCAGCTGGGCACCATGTTCAGGATGCAGGCGATCTGTTCCGGCAGTCAGCAAAGGGAGGGAAGAAAGGTTAGTGTCTGTGAGCGTGTGTGTGTGTGTGTGTGTGGGGGGGGGGGGGGGGTGAAGGGGGGGGAGGGGGGGAGGGGTGTAGGTGTGTGGGGGGGGGGAGAGGGGGAGGGGTGTGCGTTGGTGTTTGTGTGGGGGGGAGGGGGGAGGGATGGGTATGTGTGTGTGAAGTAATGCAGTGACTGATGGTGATGATGATAATAATAATAATGGTAATAATAATAATGTATGGAATTTATATAGCGCTGAATCTTGTAAAGCAAACAATTCAAAGCGCTCAGTTGATTGTGATTATTGATGATGATGATGATAATGATGATGATGATGATGATGATGAGGTGGAGGAGGAGGAAGATGATGACGACGATGACAACAATGATGATGGTGATGATGATGACGATGATGACCATAATGTGATGGTGATGACGAGAAGGAGGAGATAATGGTGATGATGATGATGATGATGATGATGATGATAAGGAGGAGGAAGAGGAGGAAGAGGAGGATGATGATGAGGAGATAATGGTGGTGATGATGAGGAGGAAGAGGATGAAAATGAGGAGGAGGAGGAGGAGGATAACGGTAATAGAAATATAATGACAGTAATAATAATGGTGTTACAGTATACTGCCTATGCCTAATCCTAACCAAGCCCTAAGCTGCAAAACCTTTCTCCTTTAGAAAATCTTGCATTGTTTTATTTTTACTAGTACTATGTTTCTTTGGTAATGTTCTGGTTGTCTCAATGATATATAATGGCAGTACATGCAGTCCATGACTGCTATATAAGTACATCATTATAAATAAACACTGCATCATCACAAGCTCCATTCCATCATAGCTTTACACCAGGAAAAGAGTTGCTTCCCTTAGTCTACCATGAATTGAACAGTCTTCATAATCAGCTAAATGTATACATATTCAAAATGTAACGCTTTGGTTACACACACACTTACACACATACACCCCCCCCCCCTCCCCCCCGACACACACATACAATCACCCCACACACACACACACACACACACGCACATGCGGGATAGATAGCCTGATGGTTAGAGTGATGCGCATTGTGCTCATGATCTGCTGAACTGGGTTCGAATCTTGTTCAAGAGGATTTTTCCTCTGGAGTTAATATCAGTGCCGACTTCACTCTCCCCCAAAAGTCCTTCAGAAGAGACTATAAACTGAGGTCCCTGTTTATTTATTTATTCTTTTAAATCGAGGATAATGGAATAAGTGTGTGTGGGTGTGTGTGTAACCAAAGCGTTACATTTTGAATACGTATAAATTTAGCTGATCATGAAGACTGTTCAATTCATGGTAGACTAAGGGAAGCAACTCTTTTCCTGTTGCCAATGCATGCAGAACACCTTGCGCACACATTAAAACCCGTTCTGCTTTTTGGGAGAGTAGGCCATTGTGTACCGGTGGGAACAGATGACAAAATTTACAAAACCCAATAAATAAAAAATAAAATAATCAGCCACATGCACCCCCCCACCCCCCCCCAACAAACAAACCACACCCCCCCCCCCCCCCTCCATCCCCCCCCCCCCCCCCCCCCCCCCAGGCAGGCATTGACCTGCAGCATGAAGAGGCTGGTGTTGTCGAAGAAGCTGGCCATCTGAGGCTGGAAGAGGTTGACGGGCCAGACGTCGATGAAGTACTTGGCGGTGGTGGAGGAGGTGATCTGTTTCTTGTCCAGCAGGTGGAAGTGGCGGCACAGGCACACGTTCTTGTGCATCTTCAGGCTGTCGCGCACCAGCATCACGTACTCCGTGCCTGACAGGCTGCGCGGCCGGTCCGCGTCACGGATGTCCGTGAAGAACGAATCCACCTGAGAGTACGTGCCGTTTTCCACCTGGAAACCAATCCAGTTTGATAGTGAAGAAAAATGTATCTATCTATCTATCTATCTATCTGTCTGTCTGTCTGTTTATCTATCTATCTATCTATCTCTCTCTCTCTCTCTCTCTCTCTCTCTCTCTCTCTCTCTATATATATATATATATATATCCATATATAGAGAGAGACTTCTGTGCCTGTGGTCAGTTTGTGTCCAAGCCTTTGGGGTTGGAGGTTCGTGGGGGACGGTTGTTGGAAGGATGTTGTGGTGGTTGCCACCTCGGGTGGGCAACTGACTCAGTCTGGCTCCATGACTGAGCTAATACTGTCGTTAGTAGGGGGCTTAGTAGGTGGTGTCCTGCATATGTTAGCTCAGAACAGGCACCACTGAACACCACCAAAGTGACCCAGCAACAGTGCAGGGCCCCTCTGGCTGATGGCCTCACGGCGGCCTGATAGTGATAGGCTCCCTGTGGACTTCCGACCCTGAGGATGAGACATAACAAATCTGGGTATGGCTGTGGCGGGAAGATTGGAATGAGCAGTGTGGGAACAGCAGGACAGGGAACGTCACAGAAGATGAGGCAGCAAAAAAAAATTAATAAAACTTTAAAAAGAACCAAAACCCTAACTATACTAAACAAATTTCTATTATATCTCCATCTTAACTCTAAGCCTGCACCCCCAACCCCTGGCCAAACACTCAGACGCCGGCAGCTCACATCGCGAGTGAAGAAGCGTCGTTTGCGGGGCCTGGTCTTGATGAGGGTGTCGAGGGGCGGGCAGTTGTCGTAGAAACCCAGGCAGACGGTGTTGGGCTTCATGCCGCCCAGGCCTGACACCCTGACCAGCTGCTGGAAGCCCTCGCTGACACTGTTGGCCAAGGTCACCTCCACAAAGGCCTTGATCTTCAGGTGGTCCACCATCTGCAAGAGTCAGGTCAGGCCAGTGAGGTATAGTGTTAATCATCTGCAAGAGTCAGGTCAGGCCAGTGAGGTATAGTGTTAATCATCTGCAAGAGTCAGGTCAGGCCAGTGAGGTATAGTGTTAATCATCTGCAAGAGTCAGGTCAGGCCAGTGAGGTATAGTGTTAATCATCTGCAAGAGTCAGGTCAGGCCAGTGAGGCATAGTGTTAATCATCTGCAAGAGTCAGGTCAGGCCAGTGAGGTATAGTGTTAATCATCTGCAAGAGTCAGGTCAGGCCAGTGAGGTATAGTGTTAATCATCTGCAAGAGTCAGGTCAGGCCAGTGAGGTATAGTGTTAATCATCTGCAAGAGTCAGGTCAGGCCAGTGAGGTATAGTGTTAATCATCTGCAAGAGTCAGGTCAGGCCAGTGAGGTATAGTGTTAATCATCTGCAAGAGTCAGGTTAGGCCAGTGAGGCATAGTGTTAATCATCTGCAAGAGTCAGGTCAGGCCAGTGAGGCATAGTGTTAATCATCTGCAAGAGTCAGGTCACATCAGTGAGGCATAGTGTTAATCATCTGCAAGAGTCAGGTCACATCAGTGAGGCATAGTGTTAATCACATGCAGTCGGAAAAGGACTTGGTCTGAACATGCACACGTCAAAAGCATTCAGAGCCACTGAAATATAGTGAAAGGTAGCAATGATGTCACACCTATCAAAATGACACACTGCCAGCATCAATGATCTGACATTACGCAAGCCCTCTGCCTATTGTTTACAGCCACTCTGAACTTCCTGCTATATTCTCTTCATTCTCTGACAATCTCCACAACATTCGCTCCAGACTGGATCAGACTTCGTTCCACCACGCTTCTACATGCTTCTGACTCAGGAAAAATCTCCCTTCTCACTCTTCTGGACTTATCTGCAGCCTTCGACCCTATAGACCATTCAATTCTTCTCTCCCGTCTTCAACATATATTTGGTATTACAGGCACAGCCCTCACCTGGTTTAGTTCATGCCTCACAGACCGATTCCAAACAGTTGCAGTAAACAAGATTCAATCATCACCTGTCAAACTGGAAAGTGGAGTTCCACAAGGATCAGTTCTTGGCCCTGTTCTTTTCACTCTCTACACTGCTCCACTTTCACATATAATAAATCGTCATCAGATCAGCCATCATTTTTATGCAGATGACTCTCAGATTCTTAGCAGATCAACTCCTGAAAATCTGCCTTCTCTCTTAACAAATAAGTCCTACTGCCTTCAAGATATCCAAAATTGGATGATACAGAACAAGTTACTGCTAAATGCAGATAAAACCGAAGCCATGCTTGTAGGTATGAAACACAAACTGTCTTCCATCACAACTGCTTCAACAAAATTCGGCAATACGTCTGTCCCTCTATCCACTGTAGTGAAATATCTAGGGGTCTTTATCGACAACACACTCTCCATGCAAAAATTCATCACCCAGACCTGCCAGTCATGCTACTATCAATTACAGCGTATTAGTGGAGTTCAAAAGTACCTGTCCACTGACGCAACATCCAAACTAATCACGTGTCTCAATCTCTCACGGCTGGACTATTGCAAGTCTCTTTTGTCTGGTCTCCCAGCATCATCTATCCACTCCCTTCAACGTATACAAAACTCTGCCGCTTGACTAGTCCTCAGAAAGGAAAAATCTGAGCACATTATTCCTCTCTTGCGATCTCTCCACTGGCTGCCTGTGCCACAGAGAATAAACTATAAGATCAGTACCCTCTGTTACAAATGTCTCCACAAAACAGCACCTTCCTACCTCTGTGAATGTCTTCACCTGTACACTCCTTCTCGTTCCTTCCGCTCTGCTGCAGATACCTTGTGCTTACGAATACCTAGATTCAACCAATCCACTGTTGGCCGTCGCTCTTTCTCTATTTCTGGTCCATCGATCTGGAATGACCTACCTCTCTCCTCTTGCCAAAAGCCTACTTATGACACTTTTAAATCCAGTCTCAAAACACATTTATTTCAAATCTAAGATTTTCCCCTCTTGTTTCATCTCACTTCTGTCCTTACCCTCAACAGCCGAAACCCCCACCACCCTGCCAAAGTACACAACCTCTGTGTGTGTGTGTGTGCATGTGCGTGTGTGCATACATTTGAATTTGTAAAAACTATTAATTGTAACTTGTTGCATGTGTTAGAGTAGGATGAATGCAAATGCTTTGACTTTTTTTTTTGCAAGATAAAGCGCTATAAAAATTCCATTTATCATTATTATTATTACCCACAGTCACCCCCTCAACACATCACACAGACACACCTTTAGCAATGACCTCACACTACCCCCAGTCACCCCCCCCCCCCCCACCACACACAGACAGACAGACTGACCGACCTTCAGCCACTTGGGCGAGATGTCGTTGACAGGGTCGGCAGGGAAGTTCTCCAGATGGCCGACTTGCACGTGGCCGATGACGTACAGCCCGCTCTTCTTGATGTCGTTGATGAAGTCCATCAGCTGGCAGGACTGCCGGGGGTTGCTGACCATCAGCAGGATCTGAGGCCGCCAGTACTTCACGTGCGACTTGCGCGGGTCCAGCATCAGCAGGTATTTGCGTACCTGAGGCAAGGTTGGAGGGAAGGAAGGATTGAGGTCCTGATTATGGTATACATAGGTATTGACATTTGTACTGCTCGGATGACGAGAGGCACGTTCGTGAATTAAATATAAGACAAGAGAGAAAGACAAGAAGACTAAAAGAAAACCAAAAAAATACACACACAACCACACACGTGTGCACTCACATTCACGCACTCACTTATGCACGCATGCACACACACATGCATGTGCACACGCATGCACACACACACACGCACACACACTAACACACACGCACAACACAACATAACACACCCCACACCACACCACACACACTCACCTCTCTCACACACATGCACACACACACACTCACCACCACCACACCCCCGACACACACATATCTCCCACCCCACCTCCACCCCGACAGCCCCCCACAAACACACCTATCCCCCCCCACCCCCCACAGCCCCCCCACGTGTACCTGGTGGAAGATCAAGGCCTGTGAGATGGATCCCCAGGTGGAGGGGAGGGAGCGGATGTGGAGGAGGATGATGAGGCAGAGCATCAGCACCAGGGCCACGGAGGTGTAGATGGGGCTGATGAGGAAGCACATCACCATGCACCCCATCAGGCCCAGCAGACACGTGTGCCAGCTGAAGTAGCGGAACGTCGGCCTGCACAGAAACACACCGTCACTCGTGGCTAGCAAAGTGTGGGACATGTTCGACATGAGAACAATGACAAACACGTGAAGCAAACTTAGTCAAGTGATCACCCAGGGTAGAATCCGACACACGTGGTAAAATCAGAAAATGTCAAACATGACCACAGTCAGAAACATGAAGCAAAATTAGTGAAGAAAAAGAAAGCATTCCGGAAACAATTGTTTCATGGCTGCTGGGATTTATGTGTGTATAGCAAATACTGATAGGCAATTATATATATCCCTTTGTTTCAATCCGTTATGCCCCACAGAATGTTCCCTCGTGGCACAGAAAACATACATTTCTCAAACAATTCACATCCACAACACCATACACTCAAAAATGGTTTTAACAGGCACCAACTTTGAAAAAAAAAAAAACAGTTTCATTTTGAAGGCTCTGAATCTGAAGACAGATGCTATTCTGATTTCAAATTTTCTAACTCTGATGAGATTGGCCGATTGGCTGCCATTCTGATTCTTTGGCTCTGAAGGAAGGACAACTGCCATCCCCCCCACCCCCCATCACACACACACACAGGCACAGGCACAGGCACAGGCACAGGCAGGAACTGACCTGAAGTTGGGAGCAGAGGCCAGCTCCAGACCCAGGCAGGCCAGGTTGACAGAGGCGTAGGACAGCAGGAAGAAGACGGAGGTGGCCGGGGCGATGGCGTTCAGAGAGCCAATCAGCAACACCAGCTGTCACACATACACACATCACACTCTGTTTTTTCACCAGCTGTCACACATACATACATCACACTGTTTTTTCACCAGCTGTCACACACACACACATCACACTGTTTTTTCACCAGCTGTCTCACACACACACATCACACTCTGTTTTTTCACCAGCTGTCACACACACATACATCACACTGTTTTTTCACCAGCTGTCTCACACACACACATCACACTCTGTTTTTTCACCAGCTGTCTCACACACACACATCACACTCTGTTTTTTCACCAGCTGTCACACACACATACATCACACTGTTTTTTCACCAGCTGTCACACACACATACATCACACTCTGTTTTTTCACCAGCTGTCCACACACACACACATCACACTGTTTTTTCACCAGCTGTCACACATACACATACATCACACTGTTTTTTCACCAGCTGTCACACATACACACATCACACTGTTTTTTCACCAGCTGTCACACATACACACATCACACTGTTTTTTCACCAGCTGTCACACATACACACATCACACTCTGTTTTTTCACCAGCTGTCTCACACACACACACATCACACTCTGTTTTTTCACCAGCTGTCTCACACACACACACACATCACACTCTGTTTTTTCACCAGCTGTCTCACACACACACACATCACACTCTGTTTTTTCACCAGCTGTCTCACACATACATACATCACACACTGTTTTTTCACCAGCTGTCACACATACACACATCACACTCTGTTTTTTCACCAGCTGTCACACATACACACATCACACTCTGTTTTTTCACCAGCTGTCACACATACACACATCACACTGTTTTTTCACCAGCTGTCACACATACACACATCACACTGTTTTTTCACCAGCTGTCACACATACATACATCACACTGTTTTTTCACCAGCTGTCACACATACATACATCACACTGTTTTTTCACCAGCTGTCACACACACACACATCACACTCTGTTTTTTCACCAACTGTCCACACACACACACATCACACTCTGTTTTTTTCACCAACTGTCCACACACACACACATCACACTCTGTTTTTTCACCAACTGTCCACACATACACACATCACACTCTGTTTTTTCACCAACTGTCCACACATACATACATCACACACTGTTTTTTCACCAGCTGTCACACATACACATCACACTCTGTTTTTTCACCAGCTGTCACACATACACACATCACACTGTTTTTTCACCAACTGTCACACATACACACATCACACTGTTTTTTCACCAGCTGTCACACATACACACATCACACTGTTTTTTCACCAACTGTCACACATACACACATCACACTCTGTTTTTTCACCAGCTGTCACACATACACACACACATCACACTCTGTTTTTTCACCAACTGTCACACATACACACATCACACTCTGTTTTTTCACCAGCTGTCACACATACATACATCACACACTGTTTTTTCACCAACTGTCACACATACACATCACACTGTTTTTTCACCAACTGTCCACACATACACATCACACTGTTTTTTCACCAACTGTCACACACACACACATCACACTCTGTTTTTTCACCAACTGTCCACACATACATACATCCCACTCTGTTTTTTCACCAGCTGTCACACACACACACATCACACTCTGTTTTTTCACCAGCTGTCACACATACATACATCACACTGTTTTTTCACCAGCTGTCACACATACACACACATCACACTCTGTTTTTTCACCAACTGTCCACACATACATACATCACACTCTCTTTTTACATCAGATCAAACAGTACTGACAGATAAAGCATGGACATTAAATGATAAAAACGATAACAGAAATGAAAGAAAAGGCCTTACTGTAAAAAAAACCCCCACCCAATTGAAATGAGAAAAGGCCTTGATTTTTTTTAAATCCCACATTTTTTTCACTATAGATAAAGTCCTATATCAGTTATCTCTGGTGATCAAACCACTACTGAAAGGCAGTGGAATGAATGAAGAGAAGAAGGAAGGAAAAACAGAGCTAGTCATGAGACACTGTCCAGGACCTTTCCCAGTCATGTTTCACAAACATGCACACTGAGCACTGAACGGTGGGGCGACGTGACAGACGCAAAGGACACTGTGGTTCTGCCAAAAGGTACACGCCATCCACGAAAAAGACGGCAGTAGACACACGCACACACTCACACACACACACACACTGCATGTGTGGGTGTGGAAGTGTGTTTTTGTGTGTGTTTGTGTGTCTGAGTGTCTGTGTGTCTGTGTGTGTGTTGTTTTATTTTTTTGTTTGCTTTGTTTAGTTGTTTGTTTGGTTGGGGGGTTTTTTCTTTCTTTCTTTTTTTGTGAGTTTGCTTGCTTGTTTGTTTGTTTTGCTGGGGGGGGGGGGGGGGTTGTTGTTGGTGGGATGTTTTTTTAGTGGATGTATTTTTGCCCCCAAATTTTTCTTTTGTTTGATTTGTATGGCTTATCATTGTTAAGGTTTTTATTCTATGTATGAATATATTATCATTTTGTTTAGATAGATGGCTTGATGAAAAAAAGCAACTGCACTGCTATTTATTTACTGTATCACTTGAAAATAAAAGTTTGACTATGACTTTCACACTTTGCACACACACACACAGACACACACACAGACACACACACACACACAGACACACAGACAGAGGGCATGCAACGTTTTCCTGTACCTGCACCAGGAACCAGGACATGAGGACAGCCATGTAGGGGTTGCCAGACTTGGTCGTCATGGTGGCTGGTTTCAGCAACCACCCTGAACATCACACACACCTCACATTGTACTGCCCCCAATTCGGAATGCGGATACCTCAAAATGGTGGGTAAAAACGGTCACATACACAACATCTCACCATGGGTGAACTTCGGAGCTCTAACCAAGGAACAAGAAAGAAAACAGTGTGATATATATATACACACAGCTGGAACCTTGTGAAGCCTATCAACCACAGGAAAGATCCACGAAACACACAGTACATACATGCATGACTTGAGCTTTCTGGAACATGTAATATAAAAAAATAGTTTGTTTTCAAGGACCACAAAGTAATGGGATGCACTATCAACTCCAACAAGACTTGTTTCCTTGTTTTAAAATCTGTATTCTTTGCATCAACGGACTGAGAGAAAAGTCTCCCTGTTCTTGTTTTCCCTTCTACTAAAGCTGTGTCAAAGTAGGTTCTTCTCTTTTACAATTCTTTCTGATTCATTATTCATCACAGAATGTAATATCCCAATTGACAGGTGTCTTGAAAATCAAAATTGGTCATATTATATGCAAAGCTTGCAAAAACATAGATAATGACTGCAAAGGGCACACACACACACACACACACACACACACACACACACACACACACTTACAGAACAGCTGATCATTCCCTAGAGCTTCCAGGATTCGTGATGCCCCGATCAGATTGCCCAAAGCAGCCGACAAAGTGGCGGCAAAAATTCCGATGACTACAAATGGCGGCCATAGGTTGATCTGCTGAAGAAACACATAGTTGTTCTGCAGCAAGAACCTGCAACACCACAGCCACACACACATGGTCACGCAATCCGTGGAAGCGCTGCAAAGAGTGTACACTAGAAAATAACTTTCCTTCAGAGTGTCTATGGTCAATCAAGACAAAGGTACAGATCACATCACCATTCTGTCAAATAGGTTGAATCAGGAAGCAACACAGCATGCTTTACTTGTTTCTGATGACTTACATCAATGATTCTGACAAACTTTTACTAAAATGTCCGCAGCAAGCACCAGTCCTAAATCTCAAATGAAAATGTTGCACAATGGAAAGTTTCTGCAAAGGAGAAGTACAACACATAACTGCACAGACACTGATCATTGTGTCATCTAGCAGACTGCACATAAATTAAATCATGACTTCAACCTAGGATTTCTCTAGAAGACTGTCATGAACCAAACATCATACAAGTGTTTCATCAAAACACCAACTTCTGCTACATCACTTTCAACAAATGTGGACCTAATCACGTTCAATGGTTTCAGATGTACTTAAATCAAAGAGAAACAACGGGAAAACAGAAGAATGCATCACTGCAATGCCTGACACTATCCACTCTCATGTACAAAGTGAGGGCAGGGTGGTGTGTGAGGGTTGCTGATGACGACTACCAACAGACGACAGTACCTCTCACAGGAGCCGGCCAGGAGAATGGTCATGACGACGTAGATGGTGAAGGTGAAGCCCACGGCTGACAGCGTGCCTTTGGGGATGGACTTGCTGGGGTCCTTCAGCTCACCTGTGTTTAAAAAACCACCATTTTATCTTCACCTGCATGAAAGATGCCTGTTTTAGCTCTGTGGACAATAGTTCCCCTGTATGAAAGATGCCTGTTTTAGCTCTGTGGACAATAGTTCCCCTGTATGAAAGATGCCTGTTTTAGCTCTGTGGACAATACTTCCCCTGTATGAAAGATGCCTGTTTTAGCTCTGTGGACAATACTTCCCTGGTGTGTGTGTGTGTGTGTGCGTGTGCGTGTGTGTGTTCCAAATGTATATGCCAGTGTTTTCCTCACTATGTTTTACAAATGAAACCTCTAACAAAACTCCTATCACAAACTGATATACAAATCCTCCATTTCAAAGACAAAGAATTTTTAAACAAGGATCTCCAGATCCAAAAACACATTCACCATGTCACAACACAAACACAACACCAAACATGCCACACAGCACACACCTGACAAGTTGGCACCATTTACAGCACACCTGACATGTTGGCATCATTTACAGCACACCTGACACAACACACCTGACATGTTGGCATCATTTACAGCACACCTGACACAACACACCTGACATGTTGGCATCATTTACAGCACACCTGACACAACACACCTGACATCATCCACAACACACCTGACACAACACACTCTGACATTCATTCACATACACATCTGACATCATTCACAACACACTTGACATCATTCACAACAACCCTGACATACTGACATCATTCACAACACACAACCTGACACCATTCACAACACACCTGACACCATATACAACACACCTGACACCAATCCCAACACACCTGACATCATTCACAACACACCTGACACCAATCCCAACACACCTGACATCATTCACAACACACCTGACATCATTCACAACACACCTGACACCAATCCCAACACACCTGACATCATTCACAACACACCTGACATCATTCACAACACACCTGACATCCCAACACACCTGACATGTTGGCACCATTGAGAATGCCGGTGACGCTGCTGAAGAGAATGGCGAAGACAGTGGCAAAGTCCAGCTTGGTGTCCGAGGTGTAGTCCCTGGTGTAGTCCTCTGAAAGCAGGCAGCAGCACCACCTTCACACCATCACCCACCCCCACCTCTCTACACCACCCAAACACAAGGCTTTAACAGAGAGCCAGCAGGAAGGGGTGCAGTGGGGTGAGGAGGGAGGGTGAAGGGGTAGAGGTAGGGGCATCGTCAAACGTCACACCAACGTTGTCCACAAAATACTCCACACAAACTGCAGAACAAGTTGCAGCTTTTAAAAAAAAAAAATGTTATGGGCAGTGTGCTCGATAGCCTGACAGAGAAAAGAAAAGTTGAAAATGATTTCATGTACTTCAAACTGACAACTGAACACATTTCTGCGATGCAGATTTTAAGGCAGAGTGCTTGCTAACCTGAACAAAAATTGTTTTGTTTTGTTTTTAAGTTTAAGTACTTTTATCTGTCACACACATCAACCAAGGATGTACTCTGAAAGGCATTTTGTTGCAACCCTCAATTCCCACCTATGATTTCAAGAGTCTTCACTGTCAGACCCAGTCTACTTTTCGCACCACATTTCACAATGACTGAAAGCAGACTTCATTCTCCAGCCATCAATGTTTGTCTACAGATCAAGGGACTTGAAGACCTTACCCCACTGTTTGATGTGATTTGAAAATGGTCCCATGATTTTTGTTCTACATTATTCAATAAGACATTTGAATCTTTAATCATATCTTTCTCATGCAGTGCACAAGATTCAAGATAAAATCCTTTTAAAACCTTTTAAAGGTACGGAGGACTACAAATGTGTCTAACAGGAGAAATAAACCTAACAGCAGTTGACTTTAAAATATCAGTACCAACACACACACACACACACACACACACACACACCACACCACACCACACACACACACACACAACACACACACACACCACCACACACACACACACACACACACACACCGTATAAGTTTTGCCTGAAGACGTAGGCCCTGAGGCCAGTGTAGTTGCCAGTGATGGTGGTGTTGTCGGAGGAGTTGGTGTAGACCAGCTGGTTGGAGGAAGGGATGTTGATGGCGATCGTCTCGTTCTTGACGAAAATACTGATGAACACTGACAGGGTGCAGATCACAACCAACTGCAACACAGACACAGGTTTTTGCTGGAGACATAATCATCATCATACTAATAATACTAATACCACTTCTACTACTAATAATAATAAAATAATAATAATAATGATGATGATTATGATGATGATGATGATGATAACAATAACAACTTTAATAATAATAATAATAATAATAATGCATGGTATTCATATTGTGCTGGATCTTGTAAAGCAAACAACTCATAGCAAAAATGGTTAACGTTTCTCGATAAATGTGGATGTAACCTATTGCTTTTCTTCAAAAGCTTTCAGACTCATTGTGACCAACACAACAGCCAAGTGGTGAAGACCATTTCACTTCAATCCTGTGGGTCCATGAAATGAAGTCCTGGGTCTGAATTTTGGCAGCAGCATCTGGTAAATTTACAGGTGGGGACTTTTACAATCTCACAGGTCACTTAACCCTCTTGTTGTTGGATTCTACAGAGCTAAACTGCCTGTACATTTTGAATTCTTTGAAGGTTTTCTACCCTCAACTGACTTACTTTACTCCTAGGACAATTGTGCGTGTGCATGACAAGCTATCAAGCTGAAATTTTGTGACAAGCTAGGTATGTCTTTGTACTTGCATTTAGGCGCAAGTTTATGTGTCTGGTCACCAGATGTCTTGTCATTGTCACCTTATTTGTCACCAATCACAGGTTAAATTATGGCATATAGGATAAAACAGCAAATCCTGCATGGATTTGAAAATAGTTCATGCATGTTAGTGTCGAACAAGGAACTGATACCCAGCTGATGTGCTTACCAGTGGTTATGTGCAACTGTACTTCAAGGATGGTTCACAAAATGTCCCCATAACACCTGTTTTTTATGGTATGTCTCAAGGAGACAGAAGTTTTTTTTAACTCATTTTTTTTCTTTTGAAAACAAGTCATCTTTTTTTTTAAAAATGTAAAATTTTATTTTTTCTTTTATATTGAGGATAATGGAATAAGCACTTACGTGCTTTTTTACATCCAGTCCCCGTGTGTATGCGGTTTTGTCATCTGTTTCCACCGGCACACAATGGCCTACTCTTCCAAAAAGCGGAACAGGATTTAACGTGTGCGCAAGATGTTCTGCATGCGTTCGAACACGGGGCCTCGGTTTATAGTCTCATCTGAAGGACTTTGACATTCAGTTCGATTTTTTTGTGAAACTGGGAAGAAAGGGCGAGGCTGGGAATCGAACCCAGAACCTCACGGTTAACTTGTTGGCAGGCGAACGTCTTAACCATCCTGCCACCTTCCTTCAATCAACATGTGACTTTTATACTGCAGTTCATATCTGCGTGTGCTACCACATGTTTGTTAAGTGTACAGAAGTGTATTATTGTACATGAATTGTCACATTGTCACCACATCATTGTCACATTGTCCCCAGTGTCACTGCACAGGTGTGACAAATTCGAAACAACACAGAACTTCGTCTAATATCACTGAGTGTGAACAGACGTTAAATTGAAGACAACAACAACAGAACTTCTGTAACGCTACAAAATGTTCATGTTGGTAGTCTCTAAAGTAGTCGTAGTGGTGGCACAGGGTCACATCACATAACAAAAAGCACAAATTATGGATGTGAGGGGGGGGGGGGAGGTACCCATTGCTGTCACCTGGCGAACATTGGCAGACCGGACACCTATATTCTTTTCCTTCTTGCTATTTTCGGTATCAGCATATCTGTTCGTTTCTGCCATTGCAGTTTCAAAGCAAAAGTGTGGTACAATGACAAAACAGTCAAAAGGCATCGTTTTCAGGCGTTCATGCCGCGGACCGGCCGGGAGGTCAAATTTCTCCACAGTCAGTGTGTGTAGCACAGGTCAGGAATGTGCCCTGTAGCACATTATTTTCTGACTCACTCTTCTCCCTAACTGCAGCATTTCCTTCCTCCTCTTCCTCGTAAGTGTTTAATATCGGACACACTCAACAATTCTTGTTCAAATGTTTCTACTTCCAATACAATAACATTCAATTAATCGTCCCGCTAATCAGATGAATCGTCTTCTACCAGAGAAGACGCCATTTTTTTCGCCACATTGCTATGATTGAAAAGCGTTCAGTTCGCTGGCTGTTATTTCTTCCTTCCCTCCCCACTACACGCATGTTAGTGGTCTAAATTTATCACTGGCACCCACTGAAACCCTCCCTGCATTGCCCCACCAATTTTCAGACACATTGTGTAAAAACCACGAGATCTGTGTGTGATGGAAAAGTACTGCCCACGTGGGCAGCACCAACTGTCGGCTGTGGTCGTATTGGAATCTAATGGCAGCCGACGTTACTGTCGGCTGCGGCTGTAACGGGGTCAAGACAGTTAAAGTGCACATCCACACACATCCACACATGCACACATACATGCACACATGCACACACACACACTACTAAGCACCCACCAGCAAAATGAAGGCTGAAGTGCGAGCAAACATGGCTCCGCCAATGATGCAGATGATGAGGCAGAAGAAGAGGACGACAGTGGAGTACAGGTACTTCCACCACTGGGAGTCTGACGGCAGCCCCTCTGTTCCGTGCATGAAGGAGCCTGTCAAACAAGCCATGCTCAGTTATCTTCCTGACACACAGCATCAACAACAAAAACAACAATTTAAAAAAAGGAAAAGAATTAATAACACAAAAATACACCTACAAAGAAATGGTGAAATGAATGGAGACAAAAATGAGAAAAATTCAAAAAGGAAAAAAAATGGCTGGAAAAAAAAAGAAAGAAAAATCCTGAAGGAATGAAACAAAAATCACACACAAAAAGTCACAAATGAACAGAAACAGAAAAAGTAAGCGAAAAAAGGAAGCCTCCACAAAAGCAAACTCAAAGAACAGAACACTGACAGAGTATACATGCAGAAAGATGCAAGGTGAACAAAAATTAACACACGGATACTCAATCTGAAAAATAGCAGATCAAACAAGAAAATCTTAATAATTAATGCAGCATTCAGTTCAAATACTGTATTATCTCAAACAGAAAAATTCTAGAAAGAAAACACACTGGTCACAAACAAAAACGGAGACAGAGAAGCAACAAACAAAACAGGGAACCATC
The DNA here is from genome assembly GCA_028751875.1 of Rapana venosa. Classification (NCBI taxonomy): domain Eukaryota; kingdom Metazoa; phylum Mollusca; class Gastropoda; order Neogastropoda; family Muricidae; genus Rapana; species Rapana venosa. Next base: position 58,230,249 of record CM054151.1, on the reverse strand, counting down.
CACAAAGCAAAAACAACAAACACCAAAGAGCTGACAGAGGTATAAATGAGGAGAAGGAAATAACAACTGAGAAGAAGAATGAAGATAATGACAATCATCATCACCATCATAATCATGAAATAAATATCTATAAGAATTTAAAAAACAAAACCAGCCAGGAACAATATGATGCTCATCTCACGCCGCCAAAACACCAAATCAACGTCTCTGCACTCCTCCCATTCCCGTCCCCCCACAGCACCCAGACTGTACACACACCACCACACAGCACACAGACTGTACACACACCACCACACAGCACCCTGTTGCTGACCTCCCTCTCCGAAGTTCAGCAGCACACCCTCCACAAAGCCGGCCACGTAGAGGCCACAGGCCAGGATGTTGGCCACGTAGAACAGGAAGCCTATACTGCCCCCAAACTCCGGACCCAGCGCCCGACTGATCATGTCTGGGGCAGGCGTTAAGGACTGCGCCCTGGCTGACAACACCTGTTGGGGTTTTTGTTATCACAAACTACTTTTGGGTTGGGTCTGGCTTTTTTTCTTTTTTGGAGGGTGGGGGATGTATTCCGTGTTTTTACCCGATTTCTGTTTTGATATAAATCTTTTCAAGTTTTTCATCATATTTCTGTTTTATCTTTTCTTCACAATGTTCCTGCTTTGTTAAGAATGCCACGTTTAAAGCCAAAGCAAACCAAAAGAATAAGTTGCATAAGAAGTTCACTTTCCATATTACAACAAATGAACCATCTTCCCATGTATACCTGCTTCTCTCTCTCTCTCTCTCTCTCTCTTCTCTCTCTCTCTCTCTCTCTCTCTCTCTCTCTCCAAGTCAATGAAATTTGATGTAATGGGGCTTTTTCTTTTCAATCATTTCAAAGAGTTCATGTTTAACAAACATTTAATATTCATGAAAACATCTATATGGATATCTTGTTTATTTAAATATGATTCTGTTTCCCAAAAATTCCTCTTCCCATAATGTGTTCCGGAATGCGAGACCAATACGTTTGAAAACTGTAACTTGCTTTCATGTTCGGATGATACTGGCTTTCCTGTTATGAATGTTTGAACAAGGAAGGATACAGTATGCTCCGCCCCCTTCCACAGCGCCATTGGTGGACACAGCGTTGATGGACAGGACGGTCAGTTCCAGGATGATGTACGCCAGAACCAGTTGTGCCAGCCCCTCCAGCAAACCAGCCTGCCCCACCACAAACCCTGCAACAGTTTCAGGTGCTCAATGAAGCAGTGATCACTTTTGTCCCTGGCGGCAGAAGCACATCAATACTGTAGCAAGTACACTGTATGCATATTTATTTATTTATTTATACACTTATTTATTCTTTTATTTCTTTTATTTCGAGGATAATGGAACAAGCACTTACGTGCTTTTTTTTCATCCAGTCCTCGTGTGTATGCAGTTTTGTAAATTTTGTCATCCGTTCCCACCAGCACACAATGGCCTTCTCTTCCAAAAAGCAGAACGGGTTTTAATGTGCGTGTGCAGGACGTTTTGCATGCGTTCGTACATGGGACCTCGGTTTATAGTCCCATCCGAAGGACTTTTCAAGAGAATGGAGTCAGCACTGATGTTAACTCCAGAGGAAAAGTCCTCTTGAATTAAATTCGAACCTGGATCACAGTAGTCCCAGGTCCCAAAGTGTAGAGTAGCAATAATTATGTAAACTAGAACACATGTTTACAGGCTGGCATGCACAGAATCACAGATATATTGAAACTGATACACACTCATTGAGACGCATACGGTAATTAAAACACACACACATAACACACATACATGCACGCACGCATGCACACACGCATGCATACATGCAATCCATACATTATGGTCTCATACATGTGCACACACCACACGCACACAGGGTCACACTAACACACACACACAGTGACACATACACACTCACACACTGACACACACAGTGACACACACACTCAGTGACTCACACAGTGACACACACACACACACTCACACTCAACTTACACACATACTCATAGTCACACCCAAGACACCACTGAGATGCCCATTCAAGAGGAATTTTCCCTAGGACTTGGAATTTTTAGCTCCAAACACTTTTGTAATAAATACATGTATGACAGATAAGCCTGCCTGCCCACTCATCCGTCGATCCAACAGGAGACTCCATCATCATCATTATATACAATATACATACATGTATGAGTCTTAGATTAAAACTAGATCAGAATGGTTGATCAAAATCAATAAAATCTAGTCATTAACTGATTAAGTCAGCCAGTATCTGCCAGTATCAAAATAGAATTGATAATTTAACTCGAGGCAGGATAGGTGGGTGAGGCCAGTTCTTCAAAATTAAAATGTTTTTAAAATGCCAATACTTCACAAGACTACAGACACAGAGCCAATACTTCACAAGACTACAGACACAGAGCCAGTACTTCACAAGACTACAGACACAGAGCCAGTACTTCACAAGACTACAGACACAGAGCCAATACTTCACAAGACAACAGACACAGCCAATACTTCACAAGACTACAGACACAGAGCCAGTACTTCACAAGACTACAGACACAGAGCCAATACTTCACAAGACAACAGACACAGCCAATACTTCACAAGACTACAGACACAGAGCCAATACTTCACAAGACACAGACACAGAGCCAATACTTCACAGACTACAGACACAGAAGCAATATCAAAGACTAGAGAGAGCAGAGTGAGACTGAGTGATCATCAGAACACTGAGGCGGAGGGAACTGAGAAAGTGAGAACTGAGTGTAGACGAGTGACACACTCAGACACTGAGCGTGAGGTCAGAAGACAGTTGAACAGAAGACAGCAGCTTCAATAGACCAGCAGACAGACAGACAGTCTGACAGACAGAAAACAGCAGGCAGTAAATCTTACAAAAAGACAGACACAGTCATCACTGACTCAGTCACTCAGTCAGTATACACAGACAAGAAAGTTTTGAACAGAAAAAAAAGGTAAAACATTCAAGCAGAAAAATAAAATCTTCATAAAATGTTTACATTTGTAAATCAGACACAATAGGCATTTTTTTTTTAAAAAAAAAAAAAAAAAAAACAATCTGTCACACCAACACATCAAACAATCAAAATGTTCACATTTCAAATCATGTACCCAACATGCATTTATTTTATTTTAAAAACAAACAAACAAAAACAACAACAAACACAATCCCCCTCCCCCTTTTCAAAACAAAAAACCCCAAAACAAACTATGCACAGCTTGGGTGCTGTGGCTGCTGCAATGAATACAGCCATTACAGGCCTTGACACTGACCATTCCTTTCATCATTCAATACTTTGACCTGTAGACCTGCTGAGAAGAACAAATCCACTCAGATCTTTCCTCATGATAAAGGCCCAGAGTTGGGTGTAACTTAGTATAATTTATAAAACACTTCCTCATCACAGTCACTTCCTCAAACAACTTAACAAGGAAAACTCAACAATGGTATTTAGAGTTCATCATTACTTAATTAAAATGAGTGACAGCAAACTGATCATGGGTTCAATTCATGAATTACAATTTCTACTGATTTCTCAGCATACATTTATCATCACCTCAGGTACACTAGCTGGTAGGGGGTATGACAGTGACTCGATTAGAATCCTCATAATTAATATAAATGCCTATCTGGCTATGGCTAGGTATTGTTTAAACTACGTAATTCTCTGTGCTATCATAGTTTTGATACTTTTATGCACTTGTAAATTATATTCCTCTTTTTTCCTCTGTCAACTCTACAGCTGAAGTTTCATATTTTTGAAAATAATGCATTTTGTCCATTTTGGTAAGTTATGTTCCTTATATTTATATTAATTTATATTCAATCTGTTTATTTTGGGGGCGTTTTTTACATTTTTATTGTTTGTTTTTGTTTTTCACGGGAGTGGTGGGGTTTAGTGCTTTGGATTTTTTCGTTGTTTCATTTTTATTTAGTTTCTAAATCTAAGTTTTGGGGCATGGGAGTGGTAGGTTTAGAAGATGTTTTTGGGGGAGGGGTTGGTTTTTCTTGTTGGTTTGTTTGTTGTTGTTTTGTTTGTTTTGGGGGGTCCTTTTTTAAGGAGTAAAGTTATTATAAATGAATGGAAATAAGTCTTAATAATAGTTACTCAACAGTTCCAGTTTAGCTAACTCCCATTTTAATTTGAGATAACAAATCTTTCAGGAGATATCAAGCTCTGCAAAGAACAATACTTCAGCTGTGTCGATCAATCGTGTGTCACTCGACTCACTGCTCAAGATAATGTGAAGCTATCAACAGCACACTCATCTCAAATCAATTATCAAACTGGGACATTTACTGTCATGACATCTTGATCTAAATCATAAATAACTAAAAAGGGAGTGTGTGTGTGTGTGTGTATTCATGAGTGAGTGAGTGAGCTTGGAAGAAATGGAAAGAATTGGCAAGTCTGCTTGGAAATCAGAAAATTCCACTGGAGAGATGCTGCCCGATATATAACTTTAAGGCCTGCATCAGAACTGTTCTCCTGTATGGCTCGGAGACGTGGGCTTTCACAAAAACCGTCGAACGTTTGTTGAAGAGCTGTGAAAACCGAATGCTACATTACATGACAAAGATCAAATAGGAAGACAGGATCACGAATGAAGAACTATGGAGAATGTGCAAAGTTGATGATCTGAAGTCTGTAGCTAGTATTAGTAGTAATAATAATAATAATAATAATAATAATAATAATAATGTATGGAATTTATATAGCGCTGAATCTTGTACAGCAACAAATCAAAGCTAGTACCAACAGACTGCGCTGGTTAGGGCACGTTCAATGGAAAGCAGACCACCACATCATAAAAAGAGCAATGAACTTTGTAGTGGATGGAAAGAGACCAAAGGGAAGACCTAGCAAAACCTGGGCTGCCTGTATTGCAGATGAACTTAGAGAAAGGGGCATAAATAAGGAAGAAGATCAAAACAAAGAGAGATGGAGAAGGCTCATCAATGTCAAACCTCCCTTGGGAGAAACATGACAAAAAAAGAAGAAGAGGGTGAGTGAGTGAGTGAGTGAGTGAGTGAAAGACAGAAAGAGGATCAGAGTGTAAAAGTCTAAAACACTTTTATTTTATAAACAACTTAACAAGTTAAACAAGCATCACAAAGTTCTTTGGACAAATGTGTGTCACTGTGTGTGTGAGGGGGTGGGGGGGGGGGGGAACTTGTGTACACACACACACACAAAATTTGTATTACATAAATTTACAAATTACAATATATAGATTGTACACACATGTATAAAGTATTACAGTACAGTGTATATAGTGCTATATAATAATAATAATAATAATAGTGACTATGATGATGATGACGATGATGATAATTATATAAATTTATTATTATTATCATTATTATTATTATGTGAGCAAGTCCAAGTGAGTAGTGAGTGAGTGAAAGAGTGGGTGAGTGAGTGAGTGATTGTATGTGTGTGTGTGTGTGTGTGTGTGTGTGTGTGTGTGTGTGTGTGTGTGTGTGTGTGTGTGATATCTTCAGTTTAACATCTATTCACATTTAGTGATTTTAGATGGGGAAAATCTGTGTGTGGTGAGTCTGCCTATCTGTAACTATGTCAGTGTGTGTGCATGCATGTTGTGCTGCACATGTATGGACTCATATCTGCAGCTGGCAGTATGCACATGGATATCTGAGCAAGTTTTCATGAATCAGAAACTGGCGGTTACTGACTCAGTGACCGAGGAAGAAAACCATCGGTCTATAGATCTGTAAATGGGGGTACTGGGTCACTCTGCTATTCAACTTACAGACTAAAGAGATTATTATCACAGAATAAAAACAGAGATGGAGAAGAACTCTTTGTGACCTTGGCTTTGCTTACTGGTCAACAAAGCTGCCTACCTGCTCGAAGATACAGTAGGGTGCTGAACATGGACAGAGCGACTGGACAAAACACTCCCAAGAAGGTGTTCAGTGTCCGTCTGCTTTGCGCTCCGCCCGTCACGACCTCAGCATCAGCACTACCATCCCCAGTGCTAGTACTGCCACTTCCACTGCCACTGTCGTCTTCATCGTGGTCAAAAGACGCTTGGCTCAAACTTCGCGACAATCGCATAACTCGTCTAGGAGCGCTGCCGTTTTCATTGTTGGAAGTTCTTTTGTCCAGTAAACTGAAAACAGATCTCCTCGAGCGTCGACTTCTTGGTCCTGGAATCGGTTCTGGAGTAGCGGTCGAACTTGAAGGCGATTCCGCTAGAAGCGGGGTCCTTTCATCGGTGGGGTCCGCCATTTCTTGACAGGACGGCTCCGGGAGGGTAATCGAATCACGAGACCGCGAACACATCAGCAGAGGTCCAGCTGATCAGTACTGAAAGTAGGTCTTGTGACACACAGATGTGTTGTTCCTGCCAAGCGGAAATGACAGTTTTTTGCGCATGCGCAGATGGAGCAAAAATCAGTCATAGGCGCTTGAAATGTTTCTACGACGTGAGATATATTTTTCTGTCTGTCGATTTTTTATTATTTTTAATATTATTAACTCAGAAAAAGACAATTGACGTATATGTTGAGTAAAACAACAAATCAACAGCTTATGACGTTGTCTACAAGTAAAATGATAAATTATGTTTAGAGCTCTATGTACTGTTTGTCAGTTTGACAATGATAATTATTATTATGATTGGACCTACTCAAAAGTACAGCCACAAGCAACACTTACTGTTAATTTACCTGCGATCAGATGCTTACAAAATTAACAGTACTGAAGAAGAGAAAGATGAATAACATGACAAATACACATAAGTGCTTATTCCATTATCCTCGATATAAAAGTGTTTGTTTTTTAATCAATAACAAAAATAAACAAACAAAAACAATCTGAAAAACTGAAACAGAAGAAATTGTGTCTTAGTTTTTCTTACATTTGGTAGTTCATCATAGAACGTGTATAGACAATAACTTTCGATAACGTTCATATGTTTTTTAATGTTAAATATATGATTGTCATGTCTTGTTAAAAATGATAAATAGATTAAACTTGATAAAGTCACTGCATTCAAGAATCAAGAGATAAAAGTGATGGGAGATGAAAACAGCCTACATATGTGGATAGTTCCTAGCTTAAGTAAAGAGAGCAGTGCACTTCAGTTCACTTAAAGGCCCTGACAGCAGTTCAAACGAAAACCCCGACTTGGACATGATTAGTTGCTGAGGAAGCTGTAAAAGAGGACGTGACCCCGAACCTCCCAGTTTGTCACGGACAGGCTAAGGCTCTTTGCTGAGCTGCTGACAGAACGAAGAGTCAGGCTGTGTATTCCTCAGCCTGCTCCAGTCCACACTGGGCAACAGTCTTCACAGTGGTGACTCCTTCAGCAAGGACAGTGGGAGTTGTAAGCACAGCAACACCCTCAGCATCAAACACACAAATCACTCAGGTTCCAAAATATACACAAAATTCCAGGGTTTGATTATTTCAAGACTTTTTCCTTGGCTAAGTAGAACCAAAAAAAAATAAAAAGGGAGGTGGGGGCGCTATGACCAAGTTCGCCGTTGAATTGTCTACGTCACTATGACACTCTCAACATCTGTGCCAGTGTGAAGGATTACATTAAATTTGGTGTTCAAGGAACCAGCTGCAGCTGACAGAGAGGCAAAGGATTCAGGTACAAGCCATAAGCCATGAATGTCTTCTCTCAATCTTAATCGGTGAGCAGTCCCTTGACACTAAACACCGTCTCTAGTGGGTAGTTCCACCAATGGCTTCCACAACAATTCCTCTTTCCAAAATCAGCGGTTGTACATCGGTGGTATTATCCCCAATGCAGCCTGATCAGCACAATCAAAATGAGATCATATAAAGGATTTGTACATACTACTTTTAAAGGTTTGTCCATAAGCAATGCAGACAGTCACAGTATTAACTGTACTTGTGAAGTGCTCATCCCGTCTTTCTGTGGTCCCTGTGGACTGTGAAATCAACACTTCGGGTGATGCTTTCTCCTTTGTTTCAGTGTGTAAACTAGGTGCACCAATAAACTGAGAGATAAAGCCGAGTTAGTTATCTGCTATAGGTTATCTGCTATGGGTTATCTGCTATGAAAAGTCACAATTCTGGTGGGGTGTTTATTTGCTTGTCTGTCTGCCTATCTGTCTGTCTGTCTGTCTGTTGCTTTTCTTTCCTATCTAAAGCGCATTGTGAGTCTTTTCAAGATCTGAGTCCGGAACTTCTGCGTCAGTGCTGATTTGGATGATTGGGGGATTTGTTTGGGAGGTTTGTTGTTGTTTTGCTTTGTTTTGTTTCGGAGTTTTGTTGTTATTGTTGTTTGTTGTTTTTGTTTTGTTTTCTTGGGGGTTTTTTTTGGTTGTTGCTGCTGCTGCTGTTGTTGTTGGGGTGGGTTTTTTGTTGTTGTTTCTTTTTCTTTTTTTCTTTTTTCTTTTTTTTGGGGGGGGGGGGGGGGAGAGGGGTCATATTTGTAATTAAATACCTTTGCAATGTCATCAGTGAAAATGAGATACAGCAGTGTACCCAGCGGCGAGCTCTGCGGAACTTTGGAAAAAACCTTGCAGACTTTTCTTTTTCATTTTAACAAAATTGGTTGGTTGTCATTTCTAAGGGGTGAGCTCTGAGGCACTTTGGCAAAAACGATCTTTATAGACACTTCGTTTTTTTTAAGCATTATTGGTTGGTTATGATTTGTAAGGTCATGAACCATTTGAGCTTGATAGTTTGCCACCTGTACCACTAGCAAAGGTGTTGTGAGCGAGAGGCTTGTACGATCAATAGCTTCAGAAATTTCATGTCACTGACACTGTACTGAGAGTGATTCCAGACTCGAAGGGAGACTATGACTTATTTTCAACCATAATAACTTATTGACAACAGATACACCAGGGACAACATAACTTTGTGGTGAAAAAGATACTGAATTCATTTTTCTTTTGGGGAACACGTATCTCAAGATGATTGTCATCATATCATAATACATCATCACCACTATCATAGTAGTAGTAGTAGTAGTAGTAGTAGTAGTAGTAGTAGCAGCAGCAGCAGCAGCAGCAGTAGTAGCAGCAGCAACAGCAGCAGCAGCAGTAGTAGTAGTAGTATCACCATCATCACCATCATTACTATTGTTGTTGTTGTTTTTGTTGGTGTTGTTGTTGTTTTCGTCGTCAATAAACGTTGGACAATGACAACCGTCACACACACACACACACACACACACACGTGTCCTTTCTTTCTGACCTCTCCCTACTGAGCTCCTTGATGGTCTTTTCCAAAGAGCGAAGACGATCGGTAAGGTGTAGGATGACAGATTTCAGATCACTGACCGTCTCACGCAGGCTGGAAATCATCTGGGTGGTCTGGTTTCCTCTGGCCTCTTGATCTGCCTCATTAGTTGGGCGGTACTTTCTGTACTTGTAGATGGTCCAGGAGCAGGGCTGTCAAGGGCTCCAGACTTCTTGCCCTCTTTCGCTGTCACTGTGGGCTCTTGTTCTCCAGAAGCCTCATGTGTGGATGACTCCCCGATACAGAATCTAAACTTACTGCTTCTGGAGCGAGAGGTCTTAGTCATTGTAGGGGTTTAAGTAAAAACGTAACAGTTGATAAACGGCTGACCAGTTCCGCCATCTTGATGACGTGTCATCGTGTAAGTACACAAACAGATCTAAATGTTTCTCCTACTTACGCTGATGTGACGAAATCCATGCCTGCTGCAGGCAGCACAAGCAAGGCACCACTCAGGCCTCCTGGGCTAATTCTGCTAGTACAAGCTTTGTTGACTCAGTAAAACAAATCCACAAACAGCATCCAAACACGCTCATTGTCATAAATAAACTGTCACCAGTTCAAGACGATGAGCTAGAAGTTAAAAGGCAGCTGTTCAATGCCTTAGTAGCCAAAGCCCACCAGCAACCTGAGGATGGGATACACCCCACCATGAAGGGCTCCACCATCCTGGCAGTCAACCTTGGCCGTCACATTCGTCAGCTGTTTTGGACGAAGCCAAAAAGAACAGTGAGGTCTGCACAACTGCCCAGGGCGACTCCCTTCCAGCAGCAGGAACTGACACCATGGTGTGCCTACAGTCCCAGACACCCTGGGTGTAACAACATGTTCCATGCCTCAGTCACTGGTACTGAAGTATGCTGTGTGCTCACCTCTTCATTATTACCAGTCCACATGGAAAGGGGAAAGGTGAACATACACATATGACTCCCCCCCCCCCCCCCCCCCCCCCCCCCCCCCCCCCTCCCTCCTTTTTTGTGGCTTTTTTTTTTTTTTGCTGTCATTGTCAAATAGTTACATGAACAAAAATTAATCTATTGTGGTTTTTTTTTTTAAGTGGTTTAAGTAACAACAAAATTTTTTTGGAAAACTTTTTGACTATTTTAAAATTTCTCCTGTTCTTCCCAAACTTTTTGGGACGAAATAACTTGGGTTGGGGTTATTTGAAAAACATTTTTTTTAAAATTTGTTTAGTTAGTTTGTTTTTGGGTTTTTGGGTTTTGGCTGTTATTGGGTGGTTTTTTTCTTGGTGGTTATATTTTTTTTTTTTTTACATGCCCCTTTTTGGTTCCCCTTCTTGATAAATTTACTTTCAACAAACCTTTTGAATGGCAATGAAACCGAAATGATAAATCTCAATACTGAAAGGGGAAAACTGCAGATCAATTGCCCCCAAACTTAAATTAAATTACGCCAACATCTTATTTTCAAATTTTTTGTCAAGTATTTTCTTCGTTTTTAAAATTTAAAAAAAAACAAGTTTCCCCCAAGACGAAAAATTTTTCTACCCAAACCATTTGTGAAAAACCAACACCTGAGGGAAAAAATTAATACTGCAATTTATACTCCGGTTGGTTTAAAACCCACTGCATGATCCCGCCCTCCGTGCCAGCAAAATAAAAAAATGTTTAAATCATGTCCCATTACTTAAAGTTTGGGAATCCCCACCATCAACGTGAATCTTTTATTTCCCCAAAAGGGGGTCCTAAATAAAAAATTTTGACGGGCTGAAACAATAATTGCCCCAACAAAAATGGTTATAGGGGGTTTTTTTAAACACCCAAATTCCCCTTTTTGGGGAAAAAAGGGGTTTTTAAATTTTATTAAAACGACTTTTTAAAAACATAGAAACTCGCCCTTTATTTTGCAAACGATGGGCCCCAAACACCAAATCCCTTTTAAACCCCCCCCATCGCCAACCCATAGATCTTACATTATTTTCCCTAAGTTAGCTTTGCCACACCATGAAAAATAAAAGATAAACCCAAAAGGTAGTGAAAAGTTCCTTTTCTATTAAGATTAATGAAAATTTAACATAAAAAATTCTGATGCTGCCCTCTTTCCCCTAAATACAGTTATAAAGAGACAAAAACTGCTCATTTTTTAAAAGCATTTTACAGACTTAGAAAGAACTACAGCGATATAAAATTAAACCCAATGTCCCCTTCTTTCTGCAATTCCTTTTTTAAATTAGGAATAAAACGATTAAAAAACAAAACACAAGTGCAAAAAAAACTACAGTAATTTGGGTAATTAGGGTGGAATGCCGACAAAGAAAAACATTCATTTAAAAAAAAAAACTAAGGGTTCCCAAATTAACAAAAAAAGAAAAATTTCGACTAAAAATTCAAAAGGGCCTAAAAAATCCCTAATACCACATCAACTGATAACAAGCAAGCTAAAAAAAATTTACGGACAACTTTTTTGAAATTCAAAAATAAAACCCAAAAGGGATACCACAAGATTTGGAGAAAACTAAACACCAAAAAAAAATGGAAATACAATTCCCAAATTTTTATCCTGTTGTTTAAACCCCCAATGTTTTTCCTTTTTTTAAGGAAAAAGCCGAATCATTTGGGGGTTTTTTTTTTTCCCAACACAACAACGGATGGTTTAATTTCCCAAACCCACAAAAGCTCACAGAACCCAAAAAAGAAAAATCAGTCATTTTTTCCCGACCCTTTTCCTGATAACGGGGGGGGGGGGGGGGGCCCTTTTCCCCTCAATGCTCCATTAATGGCCAAGAAAAAAAAGGGGGCAATCTCACCCCCTTACCAAACAAGAAAACATCATTTGGCATTGATGCCATTTCAAATGAAATGATCAAACCTTGCCCACAAGGGGAAACATTTTCTGTACGATTTTTTTAAAAAATGTTGGGGGGGGGGTTTTTTACCTAAATTTTTGGAAAAAACAATTTTTGGGTCCCTGTGCACAAAGACGGAAAAACCGAAAACAAATGTGAAAAACTATAGCCCATAGCACTTAGGTCTCATGTCGGGAAACTGCTAGAAAAAAAACTTTTTTTTCAACTTTTAAATTATAGTGAAAGAATAAAATTTCCCTTTTGAATCAAGCAGGTTTTAAAAAAGGCAACCCATCTATTGATCAAAAAAGTTAACTGACAACTCGGAAAGTACCCTTTTGCCGGGCGGAAATGTCTACAGCAAAATTTTTTTTTTTAATAACTAAGGTTACCCCCCCGGGGGGAAAAATTACTTTCACAGTTATTGTTTAAACTCAAGAATATTTTTTGTCGGGGAAAGAGAAATGGTTCATTAAATTTTTTTTTTTAAAAACCCAGAAAAATCAAGGGTAAAAATAGAACCCACATATTCCCTCTAAAAAGATTTCTAAAATGGGAATCCCGCAAGGTTTAGTTAAAAGGCCCCCATACTATTTACTTTTTGAGTAAGCCCTTTCCGACAATCCCCAAAAAATTTTGCAATTTGCTCAATTTTCGGGTAATATGTATATGGGTGAACCCTTTTGATGAAAAAAAAACACACCAGCTTTGGTCTCTTAAAATTTTGCTAAAAAAGGGTTTTATCAAAACGATTTTTTAAAAACCTATAGCTAAATTAATGACTGAAAAGGATTACAACATCATGTGATAAAAACCAATGATGCCTTTAAAATGGAGCAAGTCCAATGAAAATGCCCCATTTTTTAAAAAAATGGTGGAATTTTAAAAAAAAAACAAGTGGAAATTTTTTCCCAACATCAAAATTAAACATGGGATAAAAAATATTGAATATATTTTGAAAAAAGCAAGAAACAGCTTAAAAATTTTGAAAATTGTTAGTAAACAGCCAGGGGCCAAGATATTTTTTCCTTGTTCATCTTCACATCCTCATTGGTTTTGAAATTAACCTTTGGCCCCCGGAAATATTTTTGTGCCCCCAAAAAACCTTTTTAAAAAGCTTTAAAGCATAGACCGGGAGGCATAAAAACCCTTTCCCAAAGGGCTAAAACCCATCCAGGGTTCAGTTTAAAAACAAAAATGCTACAGGGGTTTTTTTCCACTGGGAAAATTAAAAGGAGAGTTGCTTGCCAGTAAATTTTTTTGTTACGAAACCTACGTTTTTAAACGAAATGAATTAAAGGTTTTAAACAAAGTCGAAACTGGGTTTTTCCCAAAAAGAACAAAATCTATATCATCACAAAAACCCCAAAAAACATACACATCAAACATTTTTTTCAAACGCGGGTTTTGGGGCTAACAGGGAAATTTTACACCACAGGGTGAATTTTCCCCATATTCAATTCTGGGAACCAAATGACATGGTTTTTACATCAATTTTATTGATCTTGCGAAAAAAAACAACCCCAATTTAGTAACTTCTATTTCTATGATTTTTTGAAACAAATATCCTAATCACTTAAAAGTGTTCACAGATGGCCCGTAATTTAAAAATAACGCGGGGGCTGCTCATAACATACAACTAAAAAAAAGGAAAAACCCCTTCATTTTGGGGAAGGGATACAATTAAATTTCCCGCAGAACCCAATCGCAATATTTTATGGCCCCAAAATTTTTCCCCTCATTTTTTCCTAAAATTAAAAATTTCAAAAACCCTTTTTTGTGTTGCCCCCAAATCATAATTTAAAACAATTAGTTCCTTTTCAAAAAAATGTTTGATCTGAAGTCGTCATTGAAAAGCCCTTTTATTTATCTTTTTTCATTAAATGGGGTATAAATACCTTTCCCGTTTGGGTTTTCCCTCCCACGGGGGTTTTTAAATACAAGGAAAA
>CM054151.1:58201201-58206201 GCA_028751875.1 Rapana venosa | reverse complement strand
AGACAAAAAAGGGAAAATGTGTCCACGTGCAATCGTGGAGTCTAGAAGGCGCTTATGTGCTGGCCAGGTTTTGAGTCAAGTCCGCTATTAAAGAAAAAAAAAAGATAAAGGTGCCCCATAACCTATGTCGTGGTAGGGGAGTGAGGCATCAAAGACCTCAACTTCTCAAGGGGCCAGCATACTGAGGGCGGCGCCCATCTCCTCTCCCTCGCTGTTTTACCTTCCCTGACCCTAAAGAGGCAGGTATTAACCTCAGCTGGGGGAAAGCGAGTGCTCTGACCACTGAGCTATCCTGTCCCCGCTATCACAGTAGGAAGCGTATTTCCCAACCTATCAAAGATTTTTTTTAAAAACATGTTAACACTGTAAAAGGATTAGATTGGTTTTGTTCTAATACACACTGCACTGATTCACGCCAAGAACACAATTAATAGTTCCAACAAGTCCAAATGTGCACGCACGCCCACACACACACACACACACACACGTCACACACCCTGGCAGGGTGATAGAATCTCGGCTGTTGAAGGCAGGGAAAAGCTATGAGATGAAGCAGGAGAGGAAAATCTTAGGTTTGAAATAAATATGTTTGAAAAAATATGTCTTCAGACTGGATTTAAAAGTGTCATGAGAAAGCTTCTGCGAAGAGAGAGAGAGGGAGGTCATTCCAGCTCGATGGACCAGAAATTGAGAAAGAGTGACAGCCGACGGTGGATTGCTGAATTTAGGTATTCGTAAGGGCAAGGTATCTGCAGCAGAGCAGAGGGAACGAGAAGGAGTGTACAAGTGAAGACATTCACAGAGGGAGGAGGGTGCTGTTTTGTGGAGACATTTGTAACAGAGGGTACTGATCTTATAGTTTACTCTCTGTGGTACAGGCAGCCAGTGGAGAGATAGTAAGAGAGGGGTAATGTGCTTCGATTTTTTCTTTCTGAGAACTAGTCGAGCTGCAGAGTTTTGTATACTTTGAAGGGAGTGGATTGATGATGTTGGCAGACCAGCCAAAAGAGAATTGCAATAGTCCAGATGTGAAAGAATGAGAGACGTGATTTGGATGTTGCATCTGTTGACAGGTACTTTCGAATAGCATTAATATGCCGTAGTTGATAGTAGCATGACTGGTAGGTCTGGGTGATGAATTTTTGCATAGAGTGTGTTGTCAATAATGACCCCTAGATACTTCACAGCAGTGGACATAGGGACTGATGCATTGACAAATTGTATTGAAGCTGTTGTAATGGAAGAGAGTTTTTGTTTGTTTCCTACAAGCATGTTTTCCGTTTGATCTGTATTTAGCTGTAACTTGTTCTGTATCATCCAATTTTGAATATCTTGAAAGCAGTGGGCCATATTTGTCAAGAGAGAAGGCAGATTTTCAGGAGTGTGGCTGCTTAGAATCTGAGAGTCATCTGCATGAAAATGATGGTTGATCTGATGACGTTTAATTATATGTGACAGTGGAGCAGTGTAGGGGGTGAAAAGAACAGGGCCCAGAACTGATCCCTGCGGGACTCCACATTCCAGTCTGGCAGGTACTGACTGAATCTTGATTACTGTGACTGTCTGGAATCGGTCGGTAAGGTATGAACTAAACCAGGTAAGGGCTGTACCTGTAACAGCAAACGTTGTTGGGTTTTTTTAAGACAGGAGAGAAGAATAGAGTGGTCAATAGTGTCGAAGGCTGCAGATAAGTCGAGTAGAGTGAGAAGGGAGATTTTCCCCGAGTCAGAAGCGAGTAGAAGTGTGTTCAAGGTGTGGACATGCCATTCCTTGGATACTACAATAGTTCATCTTTGGCAGGAAGGCTTCAACAGAGGGTTTTGTTCCAGTCAAACTCAGTCACAAACAAATCATCACATCAAATTAACACTAACAGCGTAGCCCCCACTCCTAAGAAACATGTATTTTCGCGGAACACCTTGACTTCTCTAAGGTTTTACTAGCGGTCTCTTTTTATGTCATCTTCCAAAAGAAAGCTTCAGAGAGAGAAATCGCCCGAAGACTGACTGCCCTACGTGTCGGAGAATGGTATCTTTAACAGCATCACTCTTCTACAGGGACTTGGCACTTTCAGCTTCACTTCACTGGCTTCCTATGCTTAAGGGAAGTAGAAATAAAACAGGCTAGTTATAGAGCTCTACAGTCTGTTGCAGCGTTCATGGTCACAGATAGCAGATATTGCTCTATGTTTGAGAGGTGGTACAGCTGTATCGGTATATGTCACACGTCGTCCACTTCCTTCTTCTGCATACACCGACCAAGTCTTTGCCGTCAACTGTAAGAAAACATGGTGTCAAGATTTCTCGCCAGTGTCCATTTTCAGTCAGTTTTAACTCCAGTTTTCTAGCTCTGTTATTGAATATTCATAGTGAAGAAGTGTTCTGTATGGACACACACACACACACACACACACACACACACACACACATGCACGCACGCACGCACACACACACACATACACACGCGCGCGCGCGCGCGCGAAGAGATGAATGGAGGGGTAATTTGGGATATGAGAGAGACAGAGACAGACAGACAGACACACATACACACACAAACCACCACCACACCACACCAAAACCATACAACCCACAACACACACACACACACACACACACACCAAACACGACACACACACACACACACACACACACACACACACACACACACACACACACACACACACACACACACACTGACAGACAGATATACAGACAGACAGACAGACAGACATAAACAGAGAGACAGATATAAACAGAGAGACAGAGACTTTCAGCCATTCAACTAGACATGGCAATGCGGCTGTCTTCACTGATTCTGAGACAAGGCAAGTTGTGGTTCCATCAATACACTCAGGCCTATACACAGAAACCTGCCAGCTTGCAGTCTTCCTTCCTTTCTTCCTTCCTTCTTTCCTCCCTCCCTCCCTCACTGCACGTGATGTCATGTGGATTCCTCTCACGTGCCTCTGTCTATGCGCGCTTCACTGAGCCCTCTGTACAGGGCCTGTGTCGCATGCTCCTGAGCGTGTATAGCCTAGTGTATAGAGTGCACACATCGGTGTGTGTGTGTGTGGGGGGGGGGGGGGGGAGGGGGGATGGGAGGGTAGAGAAAAGCATGATAGAAAAGAGGACTATTGTCCGTGGCCAACATCAAGCATAACAGCTCTTGTAGTTTCAGACTTAAAAATAAGAAGGAAGTAGAAATGTATCGCTGAATCAGTTTTTGCCATCTTGCGCGTACGCAAGCGTTTGCGCACACATGCCCAAGTGTGTGTGTGTGTGTGTGTGTGTGTGTGTGTGTGTGTGTGTGTGTGTGTGTGTGTGTGTGTGTGTGTGTGTGTGTGTGTGTGTGTGTGTGTGTGTGTGTGTGCGAGTGAGTGTGTGTGTGTTGAGGAAAAAATCACAACAAAATAGAGGACTTCTGCCTAAACCTAGCAGGAACTTTGACAACTTCTGTTATTCCAGACTGAAATAAGAGGGACTGGCAATACGTTCTTTTCACAGCCACACTGAGAGAGGAAAACTAGTCTTTCAACATCTGCAACTTCTCAGCGAAGAAAGGTGCTCTGGAACATTCTTAGTAAGGTCTTCACATTAGTAGTGCCATAGTGCTGAGTGACTGGAAAAGGTGCCTTGGAATAGCCCTAGAGAAGCCTTTACCGTAGTGCTTAGTGACTGCACCAAGATGCCCAGGACTAGCCCTAGAGAAGCCTTTACATTAGTATTACCGTAGTGCTTAGTGACTGCACCAAGATGCCCAGGACTAGCCCTAGAGAAGCCTTTACATTAGTATTACCGTAGTGCTTAGTGACTGCACCAAGATGCCCAGGAATAGCCCTAGTGGAGCCTTCACATTAGGAGTATGATAGTGCCGAATGTCCACAGAAAGGCCTCCAGGAATAGCACTGCTGCAGAACTGAGAAGGTTAACTGCTGGATATCTATCTCCACACCATGCATGCCCAAAGTGCCGAGGGTCTACCGAATGCAGACTTATTTGAAACATGCCCCAGGCTTTTGATCTGAATCCAGATTTTGGAGCAGGAAGAAGCGACGCCTGAGTGACTGTTCAATAACTCTTGAAGAGCAGGACAGGACTGGTGTGTGTGTGTGTGTGTGTGTGTGTGTGTGTGTGTGTGTGTGTGTGTGTGTGTGTGTGTGTGTGTGTGTGAGTGTGTGTGTGTGTGTGTGTGTGTGTGTGTGTGTGTGTGTGTGTGTGTGTGTGTTGTGTTGTGTGTGTGTGTGTGTAGTGTATGTGAGGTTGTCGTGCGGTCATTGAAGTTCAGTGTCTATCCAGGAGGTGACGGGATAGCTCAGTGGTCACAGCACTCGCTTTCCCCCAGCCAAGGTTAAGCAGCATTGAGCGTGGTTGCCAGTTGGATTGGGTGACCGTTTGCGCGCCTTGGCTTCAGTACAGTCCCCTGTTCACCCAGCTGTAAATGGGTACCTGCCCTCTTTAGGGTCAGGGAAGGTAAATGAAGGAGGGAGAGGAGATGGGCGCCGCCCTCAATATGCTGGCCCCTAGAGAAGTGAGGTCTCTGCGCTTCGCTCCCCTATGACCTGATAGGTTATAGGACAGCTTTACCTTTACCTTTATGGAGGAGGTACAGTCAAGAAAAATGTTGACAAAGAAAACAATGCTTTACAACAATGGAACCTTTGTTAAAGTATCGAAACTTGTAAGAAATGCTGTTTTTAAAGCCTAAAATTAGAAGAGCAACAACAACACTCACTCCCGCACGCACGCACGCACACACACACACCACACACACACACACACACACACACACACACACACACAACACCACACACACACACACAACAACAACACATCACAACACACCACACCACACCACACCACACCACACACCACACACAACACACCACACGCACACATACACCACACACTACACACAACACTACACACACACACAAACACACACACGCACACACAGCACACACACACACACACACACACACACACAACACACACACACACACA
>CM054151.1:58171201-58196201 GCA_028751875.1 Rapana venosa | reverse complement strand
AGGGCTCACTACTGCTCTTGGTCAAGTTTCAACATGGTCATGAAGTCTCAAAGTCAGTTAGACGTTCTCTTTCCCACCGCGTGAAGTAAAGAAAGAAAGAAAGAAAGAAAGAAAGATAGAAAGAAAGAAAGAATGAATGAATGAATGAATGAATGAAGCAAACAAAGAAAACGCCAAGGAAGAAAGAAAGATAGAGAAGGCCTAAATCAGTACATAAAAGAAAGCGTAATAGCACTTCTCTCCCTAATAATAAAAAAAAGAAGACAGAAAGCACTCATGTACGATTCGGATTTTTAAAAAAAATCAGAATATTACTCTAATGTAAGGCAAAACAAAAAACAACAAATAATAGCAAGCAACAGCAAAATCCTAGTAACCGTATCCTTCCCCAACCCCCACCCCCAAAAGTGGATGGCTGTCATAAGCACTAGCGGAGAGGGAACCTGACCCCCACTATATGACAACACATAACAGAAGCAGGTGCATTGCGTGGCAGAGCATAATGGATGTCCAATCGATCCCTGCCCCACATGGCTAAGGGGAGGAGACAGAAAACGGCAGGCAGACCTCCTCCCCCCCCCCCCCCCACAACCCTCCCTCCTGCCAACCACACAGGCTTGGTGCACACTGGTGGAGGGGTCCTGAAATTCATAATATCTGAACAGGCACAGACAGAGTTTGGCAAACTGACGCCGTACAACTGTACATAGTATGAAGGGACTGGCTTCTTCTATTTCTGTTCACTATCCTCCAGTTTTGTGGAGATACCCGTCACAGCTTGTGGGTGAATAGGTAAACATGGCTTCGAGGAGATTCCGTGTTGGCCTGTCAGCATTACAGACTATAACTGCTATGTCGGAGAATTTGAGTGAAAGTCTGTTTAAACTAATGATCTCAGATGGTTCATTCATTCATTCATTCAATCCATCCCCATCTCCATCCTTACTCACTCCTCTCCTGCATGTTTCCCTTCATCCCCATTGATCCATCGCTACCCCCGTGCTATCCATTCTACCCATCCGAGATGAAGGAACGTAGGACAACAAACACTATGACAATGGAAGACAATTACAACAAATGTCGACTTAAACACAGAAATCATGGCAGAATTATTACATTTCGTACCATACTGGTGCACGTGCATGATAAAGTAAACTCTGCTATCTAAAAGGTGTCGGCTTGATACTCATTGTAAACACATTTTCTTCATACTTGAATCATGAAATCATACAATTTTGACAATCTATCAGTTATAATGAAAACTGAAATAAGTCAACCATCTGTTCCTGGAAACCTTCTGAAAAGGAATATAAACTGTCTGTCAAAAGATCATAATTATATAGGGAAAATGTCATAGAGTGATGCCTTTATAGAGCAATGGTGAAGGACAGCTCTAGCACTTCAAGGACAGCTCTAGCACTTCAAGGACAGACCTAAACCTTCAAGGACAGACCTAAACCTTCAACAACAGCTCTAGCACTTCAAGGACAGCTCTAGCACTTCAAGGACAGACCTAAATCTTCAAGGACAGACCTAAACCTTCAACAACAGCTCTAGCACTTCAAGGACAGCTCTAGCACTTCAAGGACAGACCTAAATCTTCAAGGACAGACCTAAACCTTCAACAACAGCTCTAGAACTTCAAGGACAGCTCTAGCACTTGAAGGACAGACCTAAACCTTCAAGGACAGACCTAAACCTTCAACAACAGCTCTAGCACTTCAATGACAGCTCTAGCACTTCAAGGACAGCTCTAGCACTTCAAGGACAGACCTAAATCTTCAACAACAACTCTAGCACTTCAAGGACAGCTCTAGCACTTCAAGGACAGCTCTAGCACTTCAATGACAGCTCTAGCACTTCAAGGACAGACCTAAACCTTCAACAACAGCTCTAGCACTTCAAGGACAGACCTAGCACTTCAAGGACAGCTCTAGCACTTCAAGGACAGATCTAGCACTTCAAGGACAGACCTAAACTTTCAACAACAGCTCTAGCACTTCAAGGACAGCTCTAGCACTTCAAGGACAGACCTAAACCTTCAACAACAGCTCTAGCACTTCAAGGACAGACCTAAACCTTCAACAACAGCTCTAGCACTTCAAGGACAGACCTAGCACTTCAAGGACAGTAGTCCTCATACCCTTAGAGAAGCATACCGAACACCTGTGGGCCCATTTGTGACTGGAAAGCAGGCCAGGCTATGGACATTTGTAAAGTCACACGATCAGCTCTCAGGGCCCAGACTACCAGGCCTAGGGAGGATTTCTCTGACGGGCATGTACTCAGGCTGGTGCCCCGTGTTGATGGGTTTCTCCGCGTCACAAACGAAAGGGATCAAGGCTCCTTTCCTTAAAACTAAACCCCCCTGGGCATATCAGGGGTCTGGCAGTGTAAGCAGCGTCCCCACCCTCTGGAAATTGGGGGCTAGGCAGGAGTTCCCTGTGGTCCAACCCTCGCTGTGTTTCGGCCTTGTTCCTTTTCTTCCTGTCGCCTCCTTCTTGTTGTCTGTGTTGTACCTCGTTGATCTGTTCTCCCGCCTTTCCTTCCTGTCGTCTGCTTCTTGTTGTCTGTGTTGCACCTCGTTGATCTGTTCTCCCGCCTTTTCTCCAGAAAGACTTAAAATATCAGAATTCCATCCCTCGCCGAAGTCGGGGCACGGGATAGCCAAGTGGTCAGAACATTGCGCTCGCGATCTGACGACCCGGGTTCGATTCCCGTTCAATGGGACATTTTCCCCTGGAGTTAACATCAGTGCAGACTCTACTCTCCACAAAAGTCTTTCGGATGAGACTATAAACCGAGGCCCCGTGTGCGAACGCACGCAGAACATCTTGCGCACACGTTAAATCCTGTTTCGCTGTTCGTAGGAGTAGGCCATTGTGTGCCGGTGGGAACAGATGACAATTTACAAAACCGCATACACACGGGGACTGTATGTAAAAAAGCAAATAAGTGTTTATTCCATTATCCTCGATGTAGAAGAAGAAAAGAAAAGAAAAAGGAAGGATGTGCCGGGCCTAGCTGTGAGGCGCTTAACGGCAGCGCAACGCTCTCTCGCTCCTAAGACAGACAATCACACTTGCTGTCTGAGCATCCTCCACGAAGAAGAAGAAGAAGAAGAAGAGTGAATGAGGACAGAAACATTGTTTATGCATCCTACGCAGAACCACAGCTTTCGAAATCTATTTATGCTTGTGATGACTTTTCTGTTTTACCTAGATGGCCATCAACATGAAAGTGCAATACTGAAAAACTAGCTGATGGAGACAGCATTTCGCTTGATAGGGTATAGGAGACTGGATGTAAAAAAGAAAAAAGAAACACGAGTGCTTATTCCATTATCCTCGAATTAAAAGAATAAATAAAAATACATAATAAAAATAATAAAATAGGGTTGGGCCTGTCTCCATTGTGTGTCAGTCTGGATGTCTTTTGGGATAAAAGGTTCTTAGAAACTCATGGTTTGTTCTTGCTGTGTTTAACTGTGGGTTGAATGGTCTGAGAAACACCACTAACGCTTTTTTCTTCTCCACTTTTATAACTTTGGATGCTTTAAATGGATTCTGAAGCAGGACTGTTGAAAAGCACTCCCTGGTTTAATGACACGAAGTAATTAAGTGTTACACACACACACACACACACACACACACACACACACACACACACACACACACATCACGCACGCGCGCGTGGAAAA
Source organism: Rapana venosa (assembly GCA_028751875.1). Lineage (NCBI taxonomy): Eukaryota > Metazoa > Mollusca > Gastropoda > Neogastropoda > Muricidae > Rapana > Rapana venosa. The sequence goes on along the minus strand of CM054151.1, from coordinate 58,192,501 downwards.
TAGGATTTTCCAGCCCGCTCAGCAGTCAAACAAACAGGTATGCAGGCAGAGGAGAGAGAGAGAGAGAGAGAGAGAGAGAGAGAGAGAGAGAGAGAGAGACAGACAGACAGACAGACAGAGAGACAGACAGACAGATAGACAGACAGGCAGACAGACAGACAGGCAGGCAGACAGGCAGACAGACAGACAAACAAACACACAGAGGCAGAGAGACAACAGGTGTTTTTCTACGATCCATGCAGGTGACAAGGAACCACATGTGGGTTTTTATGGCGATGTAGTGCCTTTGCTCTGTTCGATAAGTAAGCTTGTGATTCTTCCTTGCCAACTGCGTAGTTGAATACTGGAAATAGAAAGGCGCGGGCGTGCTTGCGCGGCGCCCCCCCCCCCCCACCCCCACCCACATACTACATGGCACAGCACACCGCACATAACACATACACACACACACCAACACACACACACACACACACAGAGGAGTGGAGATAAAGAGAGACAGAGACGGACAGAGACAGAAGACAGGCAGAGACAGACAGAGACAGGGAGAGACAGACAGAGACAGACAGAGAGAAGGAGAGAGACAGAGACAGAAGACAGACAGAGACAGGCAGAGACAGGCAGAGACAGAGACAGACAGAGACAGACAGGCGATACAGAGAGAGACAGAAGACAGAGAGACAGAGAAGACAGATACAGAAAACAGACAGAGACAGAGCGATCAGAGAGAGACAGAGAGAGAAGGACAGCAGGACAGAGAAGACAGAGACAGAGACAGGACAGACAGCGGGACAGACAGAGACAGACAGAGACAGTCAATTATGGACAAAGAAAGAGACAAAATGAGGACAGGAAAAGGAGGAGTGGGAAGAGGGGGGGGGGGGGGGGGGAACGAGGACAGTTAGTTAGCTGAGTGACTCAGGTTCTATATTTCTAATGTTGGCCTGTCTAGCATCAAGTGACACCATTTGCAGGCATCAAGGTCTCTGGAAGGCAGAGTTGGGTGGCACCTTACGGGCATGACCACACCCGCCACGCCAGCTCCCTCCCTCCCCCCACCCCTCCTCTTCACAGCAGCAGGCAGAAGGGCGTTGTTCATGTGACCCAGCGTTGAGCATGTGTCGCCTCCTGCCTCACTGACTCCTTGGTTCTGTGGTCTGCTGAAAGATGTGTCGCCTCCTGCCTCACTGACTCCTTGGTTCTGTGGTCTGCTGAAGATGTGTCTCCTCCTGCCTCACTGACTCCTTGGTTCTGTGGTCTGCTGAAAGATGTGTCTCCTCCTGCCTCACTGACTCCTTGGTTCTGTGGTCTGCTGAAAGATGTGTCTCCTCCTGCCTCACTGACTCCTTGGTTCTGTGGTCTGCTGAAAGATGTGTCTCCTCCTGCCTCACTGACTCCTTGGTTCTGTGGTCTGCTGAAAGATGTGTCTCCTCCTGCCTCACTGACTCCTTGGTTCTGTGGTCTGCTGAAAGATGTGTCTCCTCCTGCCTCACTGACTCCTTGGTTCTGTGGTCTGCTGAAAGATGTGCAGCAGCCTGCTGAAGGATGTCATTTCCAAGGCTGGGATTTTCTTGTCCAGTTCTGCAGTCAAGGTCCAGCTTTCACACACCGCAGGATGAACTGACGGTTGCTCTAAACAACCTTGGTGTTGTTGGGAAACTGCTCTCTGCTTTTCCAAACCCTGTTCAGCTTGGACAGGGCCGAGGCTGCCAGGGCTAGCTAGTCTGGTCTGTACTTAGTGTTAACGAGAGCCGTTCTTTGGTCAGTGCCGAGCCATGACATTTGGAAACAGTCTACTTCTTCAGGTCGTTGACCATCCATGACGATGGTAGCTGTAACGTCACTGGTGCTGTTTACCATGACCCTGCTCTTCTCTGCACTGATCTCGATACTGACACAAACTTGTTAAGTTCGTTGTGACAGCCTCCAAGGAGGAGATCAGTGTCATGGTGAACCACACATTGCAAACAGATCTATCGTCAAGAGTAGCTACGTACAGCGGTATAGTTTAGTGTGTGTGTGTGTGTGTGTGTGTGTGTGTGTGTGTGTGTGTGTCTGTGTGCATGGGAGAGTGCATTGCTCTAAGTGGCTACGTCTGTGTGTGCGCACGGGCATGCTCCCGCGTGTCAATGTGTGAAGGTGGGCGGTAAATGAGGGATGGGAGTGTGTAAGTGCGCTTTCCTCAGCCCCCCCTCCCCCCTCCTTTCCTCCAATAATTATTTTCTCTTTGATGTGTATCACAGGAACGTGGCGAACACCATGCGCTATTTGTCACGTGCTCAGTCGCTGGCTCGTGCTGTACCTTGTCCAGCATAACAGACACTACAGCAGACAGCCAGCAGGCATCCATTATCCTCGATATAAAAGAATAAATAGATAAAGAAATAAATAGACAACAGAGAGGCCATCAACCCGATGAACTCAGCATGCCAACAGGGCGGCACTCACCTGTGCGGAGGAAAATGTTGTTGCCCAGCTGCCCCAGGGCCACAGGGGCGAAGACGCCCCCCCAGGCCCCCAGGTTACGACGAAGGTCGTAGACACTCTGCAGAGAGCGGGCGGTGAAGGGGGTGGGGAAGGTGTCGTAGGACCCCCCTGCCCCCACACAGGCCCGCAGGCAGGTGAGGAGCCGGCGAGGGATGGACTGGTTGCTGAGGAGGGGGGTGGAGGGCTCGGGAACGGTGCGTCGTTGTCGGGCAGGTGGAAACTCTCCAGGTTGATGTAGCGGTGCTCTGTCTGCTCTATCGGCTCCTCAGAACTGGCGTCTGAGGAACGACGCAAGTCCATGGAGTTGTAGTTCAGCCTGGGAATCATGGTTGAAGCTTGACTGTCTTTTCTTTCAACGCTCCTCAGAAGAACGATGTCTGGCCTGAAGCAGTCTTAATACGGTCGTTGGCTCTCCTCCTGGCTGTTTTATGAACCCTCAACATCCAGTCTACACCACATTATTTATTATAAGTTTTTTAAAATCATCCATTTCTGACGATATCAACTTGTCATTGGCCGGATGTCGTTCTCGCTGAACAGAGATGAGTTGTCTGTCACTGCCGGTGACAGAACTAACGCCTGAAATGTCTGTCTGAAGCAGCGGTATGTTTATTACTGTTGCATTATCTAAGTTTCTGTTTAGAAAAAGGGGAGAGGACAGAAAGCATAGTGCAGAGCACAGTAAGTACAACGTGTGGAATGATGTGGAGATCATGCTAGATTAGTGTGTGGTTCTTTTACTGCAGTAAGTGTTCAGGTTTCTGTTTCGGTTGTGTGGGTGTCGTGTCACGCGCTATCGGCTGCTAATCATGACGCGGAGTGTAGATACCATGTGACGTAGTGTACACGGCTCACTGCCCCGATAACAAGTTCTGAGACATATTGTTGGCATCCGTCTGTCTCGGGAGACAATGGAGACAACATATAACAATTGGCAAAATCACACTAACTATATATCTCAACAGCTGAAATAATTGACGCAGGTCTGTGTCAGTATCGTGAATGTCTCTGTTTGTGATACAATAAAGCATTTGAAGTGAATACTAACGACCTTTTTCAAACCATCGTACAGGTTTTTAAATGTGTCAATTTAGATGTTCATAGCACAGAAAACCTCAAAGTTCACATGGTGCTTTCACTGCAGTGCCAGTAAGACTATAGGAGACAAGGCAGATGGATCGATAACGAGAAGCAAAGCACCTTAGGAAAGCTGAAAGCTTTGGCCCAGATGGAGTCAGGAGCAGTTTTCAGTGGCTACCTCGGCTCTGCAACCTCTTCAGAAAGCAAGATTGTCAAAAAGATTGGGACCAAGCCGGTCAAAGAACACTGTTTTCCAAACTCAACTGATGTGTGTGGAACAACAAACATCTGCACAACATCATAACATGATGAAGATCAGCATTTATTATATAGTTGCTGTGTTCAACAGTGTAGTGCTGAGGCATGGGTAACATAGTACTGCTGGGCCTTCTTATGTGCCTTCATCAGCAATACCCTCAAGCTCTCTTTGGAACCTACAGCAGTGTTTTGTGACGAAGCCCTGACATCGTTGATGCTGTGAATGTCACGCGCACTGGGGCCATACGGCTCAAGATACACAGACACCATGCACAGCTCATTTTCAGGATCAAAGACCATCCTCATCAGAGTGTGCTCCATGAGGAGTGTCACAGATGTCCACGTCAAAAAAGGCCTGATAAAAAAGGACAGCAGGGAGACATGTTTGGAGCGATGTTGACCACTGCCAATGGACAGCGTTTGACGATGATGAGAACATCTGGCGCCCACTGTCCACTGTTCACTGGAACTTCAGCCTTTGGCAGACTGTTGTCAGATGGCTGCTAAGGAAAAGGAACGGCTTGATATGTCTGTTCTTCAGTTTAATGTGGGGGGTGGGGGGGGGGGGGGGGTCCCACTTTAAGTGATATTAGGCACAAGTATGGCCTTGAGTGGAACGACTTGCTACAGAAAGTAAAAACCGAAAGGAGCGGAGGAAGCTGGTTGCAAAAACTTCAGCGGTACGCTCACGCAAGACTACGGGATAGATAAAGGTGAAGTTGAAGGTGAACTAAAAAAAAATTTTCTATGTAAAGACCGATTCTGAAATGAGTGATAATGTGTCACTGGAATGTGTATTGTCTGTCACACAACGTATTGTGTTGTGTCATTTATGAACTCCTGTACTCCGATCTCCCGTCAACAATCGCATTCCATAATTTCATCCTTGACCTATTTAGAGCCTGCAACATGGCTTCACAGTCTTCTTACACTCAGCGAAGAAGCTGAAATATTCCCCGTTTATCTGTTATATCCGCACCAGAAACTTGCCGTTTCAACAAATGCCTATATCGTCTTACTCAGCTTGCAAAAATGTAATGTTTGTTTATTACGCATGGTCTGTTGGTGTTAATGGGTGTGTGGTGCTTTATGATGTTTGCATCTGCATGGCTATGGGTACATATGTAAATATGTGGCAGCTATACAAATATGTGGCAGCTATATATATATATATATATATATATATATATATATATATATATATATATATATATATATATATATATATATATATATATGGAAACCTATAATGTTAAATGTTGCCTACTGTTCTCCCTTTCCCCATACCCATAAAGGAATAAAAGGAAAGAATATTGTTCATTATGTTCATTATTCTGTGGGGCATGTTCGCCCTCTCTCTATCTCTGTCTGTCTGTCTGTCTGTCTCTCCCTCCCTCCCTCCCTCCCTCCCTCCCTCTCTCTTCCTCTCTCTCTCTCTCTCTCTCTCTCTCTCTCTCTCCTCTCTCTCTCTCTCTTCTGGGTGCTTGCATATAAAGAATCACGTTTAAATGGCATGGATAGTAAAGTAGCCTATTGCCAACGTAAAAAGCCCCCTCCCCCATGTCCTTCTCCTCCTCCTCCTTCTCCACCTCTTTCTCCTCATCATGATCATTATCACTGCCATTATTATTATCCGTAGTAGTAGTAGTAGTAGTAGTAGTAGTAGTAGTAGTAGTAGTAGTAGTTGTAGTAGTAGTAGTAGTAGTAGTAGTAGTAGTAGTAGTAGTAGTAGTAGTAGTAGTAGTAGTAGTAGTAGTAGTAGTAGTTAGTAGTAGTAATCATTACCCACAGTTATTTTTTCATTATTTAATAAATGAGCTATCGATTCGCCCTCAAACAACAAAATACGTTCCGCATTATACTACTTGTCCCTGACGCCTAAAGCCATACGATGGTTATCATCATTCTTATTGCTTCCCACTGCTAGTGACGAGGCAGGGTATTGTGCGGGGTATTGAATGGCAGTGGAGGAGATGTTCACTGCCTCGCCTGCAGCACAGCTGCTGTATATAGCCTGCCTGCCTACCTACCTACCTACCTGCCTAGCTGTCTGCCTGCCTGCCTGCCTGCCTGCCTGCCTGTCTGCCTACCTGCCTGCCTGCCTACCTGCCTACCTGCCTGTCTGCCTACCTGCCTGCCTGCCTGTCTGCCTACCTGCCTGCCTGCCTGTCTGCCTACCTGCCTGCCTGCCTGCCTGCCTGCCTGCCTGCCTGCCTACCTGCCTGCCTACCTGCCTGCCTACCTACCTGCCTGCCTACCTGCCTGCCTGTCTGCCTACCTGCCTACCTGCCTGCCTGCCTGCCTGCCTGCCTACCTGCCTGCCTCAATCATAAGTGCTGCCGCTGCCTTGGGGGGAATTTGTTATAACTGTATTCTGGTTGAACCAAAAATACACCATCTATGTTCGATGTTCACTAATGGAGCCAAAGCTGACTTCAGTTTGAACATGACTGTAGGGGTGTTTAAAAATGCTAAGTTAATGCAATTCTTCTCCTTCGAACGCTTAGACAGCAACTATTGTTGTCTGTCATATGAGCGAATGAAAAATATTGGACATTGTCGTAACTTGCATACCACGTTTTGGAATGCAGCTAGATTTGCATATAACTAAATTTAAGTTTTCTATGAGTCGCCGAGTTGGTTGATTGAACCATAGTTATAATTGTTGCGACATAAAAATGTATCGACTTAACAACAAGAACATTACAACAGCAAACTATGTGACTATTTTGCTGTCCTGTCCACTCCTAATACTCTGTCATTGTCATGCAAGACTATTAACTTCTTAGAAAGATCCTTGAATGTCTGGAAGAGCCTGACATGGAAATGGATTCCATTCATACTGTAGGGAGTCGTTAGAGCTAGTGCATGTAAACGGGAAAATATCGCGGGCATGGCAGGCAGCACTTGAATATGGTGTACCTCGGGCTGTAGTCTTGCGACCATTAATTTTGTATTATTGAACAGACAGCTAAAAGGCAGAATATTCATACTGCAGCATTGTACATTTGTTGCGTGTTTATACACGATACCTAACTCCATAAAATCTTTCAACTGAAAATCGTTATTGAAAACTTTTGTTTTAATGTTGAGTTCTGTATTGTCCTAAAGATTGAATAGCCAAGAGCAGGCTTGACATGGACAGAGAACAGACGATTTGCCAGAGACTACGCCGCCTCTTAACATGCTGGGCTTAGCTCCATCATTCTCCCATCAAGTTCAGGGTTTTAGTGTATCCCTAGGTAGAAAATTAACCACGAAAATTTATGTATTCTTTGAGCAAACCGGCTTTCCATGAAAACAGCAAGATCAGTCAGATTCAGGGAAATTCTCTCATCTACAAGGGCAGCACTCCCCTGTCTGCCTCTAGTTTGTATTATACAGAATCACATCAGTGCAATTCTTTGCTCACTACCCTCCCGGACATTCAACTCAAACGACTTCAACTGTCCTAAAATAATGGTGTTTAACAGTTTTGCTAAAGAGTCAATGAACAGAAAAAGGCCATGTCACACTTCTTCACCGACAACTTCAATGGCTACTGGTGTAACCGTGAGTACACTATAAAATGGCGGCTCTGTGCGTGACGTCAGTTTGGTACTTACTAAGTGTGAGCTTGGGTAGAATATAAGACAACGACTCTGTGTCTGAACTGATAGCACATTTGTTCTTGAACATGCAGACTTCCTGAGCATGCATCTTTACTATGCCGACACCGTCTGCGTTGTATTGGTCATGTGCACCAGATGAAGGACTACTGCATTCCCAAAGACATCCTGTGCAGGGAACTGGCTGCAGCACACACTTCTTCAGGGCGTTCAGCACTACGCTTCAAGGCTGTGTGTAAGACGCGACATAAAATCCCATGACATAATTCAGACAGCTGGGAAGCACTTGTAGAAAATGACAAGGAGGGGTGGAGGAATGCAGTACATCATGAGGGAATCTATAAGGAAGAAGAAGTGACAGACTCCAAACATTGAAGAGGCAGCAGAAGCAAGCCATCAGTGGGCCGTTCACTTTTGTCTGCAGCAACGATGGCAGAGACTGCCATGCACGGATTGGAATCCTGAGCCACCCCAGACGTTGCTCCTGAACAGACTGAAGAGACCAGAGAAGGAGCAGGCCTGGTCCCCGGAGACACAAGGAGCTTCCTGCATTGTGGGACGTTGCTTCTGTTTCAGGACGCAGCGAAAGTTCGTCTGTGTTCACAGACCAAAAACAACATGATGGAAACTTTGAGTGAAACAATATTAAATTGTCTCTGTTCTGTATGTTGTTGATGCAGTTGTGCGTTCCCTAGCTTAACACTCTATGAGTCTCAGAACATGCACTGTGGCTAACTAACCCCACATGGGAATCTCTGTTAGACAATAAGTACACGTGATGAGAAGTTGTGCTAAATGATTTTCCACTATTTTCAAGTATCTTGCCATATAGGCAACCATCCTCAGATTTCAGGAGATTTTTCCTAAAGAGAGAAGAGCTGTTGTTGTGCTAAGAGCTTGTCACGGCTGAAGGCAATATAAACGAAAATAGTTAATATGGAAAATCATAACAACGTGTTTGTGTAGCCCTGGCTCTTCCTTGATATCTGACAATGCTGTTTGCTTAACTAAGCCAAGTAGTTGTATGGAAACAGGACCAGTGAACGGCATTCGATGCGAAACTCGTATTGTAAACAATGTGACATGAAAACAATAGGCGATGAGTTTCACATTATAATGGAACGTCCAAAGTTCTCTGAGCTTCGGAAGAATGTCCTACCTCAGGAATATCTGTATCCAAGACTGGTTGGTTGTGTGTGTGTGTGTGTGTGTGTGTGTGTGTGTGTGTGTGTGTGTGTGTGTGTGTGTGTGTGTGTGTGTGTGTGTGTGTGTGTGTACACAGTTTGTAAGTTGTTCTCTTCTGATGAGAAGACGTTATTAAAACTTAGCAAAGTTATAGTTCAGAGAAACGTTGCATGACACTGATGAAAAGGTGGACTACATTTTATTTCTGTCACATGCAGCGTTGTAAACGTTGTTGTTAATGCCAATTATATAGTTATGTTACAGTTGATGTTGTTTGCTGAAGTCCTCCATGCCCCAACAGGGGTTGAAGGCGAATTACATCTGGAATCTTGTGTTATATTCATTATCCCCTGCGTTCTATACTGCAGAAGCACATCATCCCTCTCTTCTGCCTACACTGTACTAGTCCAGAATACAATATTAAAATACAGCAGTTAATTAAGAACAGCTTCATCTACAATGCTTCTGTTCACGCTGGTGTCACCTCATGCTCTGTCTGATCACAAATATGCATGATGTTATCTGCTCCTTCCATGTGTGCCTTCATTAATGACTGTCAAGATGTCACACACATATGCCATTCACTCCCTGTACTGTAATTAAAAGCAACAGATAGATCTCTCGCTCTCTTCCCTTCCTCTCCCCCCCCCTATCTCTCTCTCTCTGTGCGCGCGTGTGTGTGTGTGAGCGAGAGTAACAGATAGAGTCAGAGAGAGAGAGACACAGAGAGAGAGAGAGAGAGAGAGAGAGAGAGAGAGAAGACAGACAGACAGACAGACAGACAGACAGACAGGAAGACACAGAGAGAGAGAGGGATAAAAGATACTGAGAGGCAGAGTGTGTATTTGAATGTGTTGGCGTCAGAGCGTGTATGTGCCACGCTGGGTGTGTGCGTGCAAGCGCCTCTTTGTCTCTGTCTGTCTGTCTGTCTGTCTCTATCTCCATCTGTGTGTGTGTGTGTGTGTGTGTGTGTGTGTGAACACAATAGGCTGGAAGAGGCAATAGAAAGCTACTCATAAAGACATCACTACACTAAAAATAGGAAGAAGTAGAGTCAGTAGTAGCCTTTCACACTTAAAATTTTTTTTATGTTGGTTTGTCGATTTTAGTTGTTTGGTTGGCTAGTTAGTTGGCTGGTTAGTTGGTTGGTCGGTTGACTAGTTAGTTGGCTGGCTGGTTAGTTGGTTGGTCGGTTGGTTGGTGGGTCGATTGTTTAGTTGGTCGTTTGGGCAGTTGATAGGTCAATAGGTTGGTTTGTTAAAAGAATTGTAATATGGATATAAACTTGATCTCTGTGTGACCTTCAGAAAACAGAACGATATGTTGATTCGGCCTTACCTTTTATGAAAAGTGACAATGTACCTAATGATATGGACATCATTTTATAAACCATACATTCAGTTCACACCGTGCAGACACTGTAAACAAAGCGTCTCCCAATGCACACCATCAGTCAGATCAACACAAACACTGGGACGAGCACCACGTGCAGTGGACACACACACACACACTTGCTGCAGCCACTGTCAGACCACACTGCGGACATCTGACCACTGTGCTGTGCAGGGGGCTTAGAGGAAAAAGAACCATTCACTGATCAGCCTTCATCGATTTCACGAAGCCACACCACATCACATCACATCACATCAGCACATCACATCACTAGCAGGCGCCTGTGTCGCCAGTGATTGCAGGGTAGAGGAGATCATTATTGGGAAAAATCAGCACGGAGGTGCTGAGGTGGTTTAGCGCACAGTGGACTGGCTGTCTATAGCCTACACAGGAACTGGCCCTGGCTCCACTCCCTGACTCACTCACCTCCTACCCCTTCCTCCACACACACTCACACACACGCTCTCTCTCTCTCTCTAACTCCAGCTCTTGCTGTCACCAGGCCAGGGTCTGGAGGCTGATTCCACATTTCGATCTGATCTGCGTGTCTGACTCAGCCTAGCGGGGGAAAAAGAAAGCAGACGTGAGTTCAGTGCACAGCTAGCTCTCTGTGGTAGGAAACCATGATCAGTCTCCCCCTCGTGACGTCAGCTCCGCGCGCAGCATTGGAAGGAAGAAGCTGATGCAGGCCTCCCTGCCCCTTCCCCCCCCCCCTGCGTGTGTCGTGGTTTCACCTGCAGCAGCGGAGGGAGGGGGGGGGGGGGTAGGGGGATCGATCAACTCATTTCCCTGACAGTCAAGGCAGCAGCCTGCCCACAGATGGCTTGTGTGGGTGGGTGGATGTGTGGGCGGGTGGCTGGGTGACTGGGTAGGTGGGTGTATACACGTGAAGAAACCCAAGAAAGTGATCCATGGTTATTTTTTTCTTATCAAAGAGGAATGGCGTCCTCTGAAAAGAGCCACACACTACTTGCCGCACCCCATCAGGGAAGATCACACTGACTTTCTCTGAAATAGTGCAGTGTGTGGAAACAAGCTCTGTTGCCTAGCACTGCTGACAACAACGCTTCACAGCTGCTGACAATGCCATCAGTACCACTTCATGATTGTTTCAGATGTTACAGATCATTTACAGCACTTGTCAATTGATGAACCATGATTATTCTCTTTTACATGGGAACAGACATACAAGATACACATAGAGAAAATCTAGGTTAGGAGTGTCTAAAGTCGTTACATACTATGCTTGCAGTTAATCTGCTCATGAAATGGACAGCAACCAACTGTCCTTTATGTCGCTGAACAGTTGAGGAAGAAAGTCGGTATACAGTGAATAGTCGCAATCTTGATGATTTACGTACATATATTATTATCACGCCGCAGGTCTGTGATGACAAAAAAAAGAGAAAGGTTTAGAAAGTGCCTTTGCACCCAAAAATGAGCGGAAAAGAAAGAAAGAAAAAAGACAAGAATCCCAGACGAAAAGAGGGGGGGGGGGGGGGGGGGGGGGGGCAAGGAAGACAGTCTGTTATTGCCAGCCGATACCGTAAGAGCCTCAGTGCAAATAACCGAGGGTCAGAATCGGCAAGACGTCATCAGAAAGACATGTAGTCTTCTTCTGTATGGGGACGCGCACAGTTACTCATTCGTTTTCAAAGACAGAAAAGTCTTGTATACAGAAATAACAATCAACAACAAAACAAAACAAAGACAAAGAGTTAATGCAGAACAACTACCGTGTCTATTGGAATTTTGGTCAAGGTTGACAGACAGAAGGGGAAGGAGTGAGGATGGAATCCTACAAGGCCGGGTCACTTTTCTGAAGCAGTGTCTATAAATAGAACACTCCTGAACCCCTCCTGTTCAAAGGGCTATGCTCCTGCAGGCCTCCTCTGGCGCAGTGGTTACAGCACCCTGCACTCCTGCTGGAAGATCCTGGGTTCAAACCCTGGCTTTTTTCTTTCTTCTTTTATTTCGAGGATAATGGAATAAGCACTCATGTGCTTTTTTCATTCAGTCCCCGTGTGTATGCAGTTTTGTCCATTTTGTCATCCGTTCCCACCGAACACAATGGCCTACTCTTTCGAAGAGCGGAACGGGTTTTAACGTGTGGGCAAGATGTCGGAGGGAGTTTATGTTTGTGGGATCTTAACGTTCGGAAAGTCCGCAACATACGCTCCAGACTAGATCACTCTTTTCCAGCCTGCACCTCCTGATCCCCAGTTCACTGGCACTTCTCTCTTCTCCTTCCACAAGTGAGAAATAAATCATGACAATGCTGAAGGAAATGACTATAAAATCATGCGACCTTGATCCCATACCTGCTCCTGTTTTCTCACAATGCCTTCCACAACTTTTACCTATTACACTAAAATAGTAAACTCATCTCCTCTGTCAGGAAATTTTCCATCAGCTCTTAAAACCGCAATAGTCACACCTCTACTGAAAAAGCACGACCTCGATCCCAACATTCTGAAGAATTATAGACCTGTCTCAAACTTACCCTTTGTCTCTAAAGTACTAGAAAAAGTTGTTCCCAAACAGTTGAACAGTCACCTTCATTCCAATGATCTCCTTCACCCTTTTCAATCTGCCTATCGCCCCAACTACAGCACTGAAACTACCCTAGTCCACACTTTAGATACACTTTTACTCGCTTCTGACGCAGAAAAAATCTCCCTCCTCACTCTTCTCGACTTATCTGCAGCCTTCGACACTATAGATCACTCAATTCTTCTTTCTCGCCTCCAAAATACGTTTGGTATTAATGGCACAGCCCTCACCTGGTTTAGTTCATACCTCACAGACCAATTCCAGAAAGTTTGTGTAAACAAAATTCAATCAGAACCTGTCAAACTGGAATGTGGAGTCCCACAAGGATCAGTTCTGGGCCCTGTTCTCTTCAATCTCTATACTGCTCCACTCTCACATATAATAAACCACCATCATATTGATCATCATTTCTACGCCGATGATACTCAGCTTCAGTGCAGTGATACTGTTGAAAAATGCTTCCCCTCCTAAAAATTTTGTCCAACTGCCTTCAAAAATTAAAAACGAATGACTCAAACAATTTACAATTTAATGATGAAAAACCCGAAGCCATGCTCGTAGGGACCGAAATAAACTTTCCCATCGCAACAATTCAATAAAAAATTGGGCAAACTCATTCTTTTGTCCAACTCTGTGAATATTTAGGAGTATTTTTGAAACAACTTTCTATAAAAATTTCATCACCCAACCTTCGTCTTCTACTTCAATTTCGGCGAAAAAAGCAAAAATTCGCAAGTTTTGTCCACGTGAAACTTCCGAGCTTGTCCCCTTCAAATTTTTTTCACGTTTAACTACTTTAATTCTCTTTTGGCTGGCCTACCACATCATCTATCCCTCTCTTAAAAGCATACAAAACTCTGCAGCTCGACGGTCCTAAGAAAAAAAAAAATATGCTTCAGCGACCCTTTCCACGGCTGCTCTCTCCGAGAGAGTAAAAGATCATACCCTCTGTTTAAAATGTTCCACAAAATGCCCCCCCTTAATTGAAACTGTTTTCACCTGCACCCCACCCCTTTCCCCTTCGCTAGCCGCAGTTTTTTGGCTTTCGAACACCCGATTCAAAAAAACCATGTTGGGCGTCGCTCTTCTTTTTTTCGGTCCCCCCCGTGCTGATTGGTTTGTTTAAACAGAGGTTAAAAAGGGAGAAAACTGAACCCAAAATGATGGGTAATGATTTGGTATTTTTTATTTGAGAAAAAGGAGGGCATAGGATACGTAATTATTAATATTGGTATCAGACGACAGATAACCCGTAGAAAAATTTTAGATCAGTACAAGAGGTTCTGAAAAAAACCCAAAAAAAAACATCTGTTTCAAGGGCGACGGGAAGCCAAGGGGAGGAGAAGATGCAGGGGAAAGACTGGGGGGCGTTTTGTGGGCACATTTGAAAAACCCAACAAATGAAAAGGTTTGAGACCTGGAGTTTGCCATAAAAAAACCCTCCAGCTAGTGAAACAGGCCCACAAAAAAAAATCCAGAAAATGGACGGATAGCCCAAATGGAGAACCCCAACCAAATAGTTACTCGGGTGAAAAGACGGTTTCAGTCTAGCGTTAAAATCGCCAGACACAATTTTTCCAGGAAGACATAGGGAGTGATCGATCTTGGATGGATTTCCCCAAAAGTTAAAAAAAATCCACAAGGGAACAAATCAGGGAAAATTTTTACCTCGAGAAGCGAAGGACCCCGAGGGATTAGAAATTTTTTAAAGGAGGGGAAAGTTTGCAGCCTACGTGATAGACCAGACTAGAACACTGACGAAAGTTTCTACAGCAGTGCTGAAACAGAAACGAGCTTCTGGCAAACGCCCACAGTCAAAAAACATGGGTCCACCCAAAAATCCACAACTATGCGACAAGGAAGGGGAGTTTAAGAAAAAAAAAATGAAACAAAGAAAGCGAACAAATAGGGGATTCAACAAAAAAGAATCGGAAGTCCATACGGAGGGAAAAGAGAAATGGAGGTGAAAAGTGCCAAGAATTGAAAGAAAATCAGAAAAACAATAGCAAGAAAGAACAGTGGGGAAAGACCGACGCCGAAAAAGGAAAAGGAACAATCCAGACAAAAAAAGGAAGTGTCTCACTGACCCAGGATATTCTGAACAATGGGGAATACTGCTCCGACCTGTATCATAGAACGCAGGGGATCGAAGTCCTTAAAGTACCCCAAGCGACCCCCACAGTCACCCTATCCTCCCAGAAAGGGAAAAACAGTCAGATCGCTGAAAAAGGGGGAAGTCGAGGGGCTGAAAACTTTCCCAGCTGGTTGGCCCAGCTGGGGGGGAAGCCATGACCGCCCATAAAAATCGCAAAAATTGGCGCAGGAAAAGGAACACCATGGACGCAGTCGCTCATCCACCCCCCCCAAAAAAGGGAATCTAAAAAATGCCATAATTCCCCACATCACTCATAGTCACCCAAGAAGGCATGTGCAGAAATATTAAAGACTGAACCAAAAGAGAACCATCATTGCTGGGAAACAACGGTTTCAGACAGGGGCGCACAACGAACGATATTCAACCTCAGAATATATGTGAGGGGTCCCTTCAACAAAAACAAGACCTATCCCGATTTATCGATTTTAAAAAGGGCATTTGAAGGGTGGGATCCTTTGGGGGCAACCTAAACTTGTACAGCTAAATCAAACCTGATCAAGTCATCAAACAGCTGTAAGCGGGGCCCCCAGTGCAGTGTACTAAAACCCAAAAAACTTGGAGAATGGTTTCGAACAACAGTGGAGAAAGGGCGGGGCGTTACTCTCACCCACCCCTTTTAAATTTTCCTTGGAGAATCAGGGGCTGATGCACTGGAACATCATGGGGGGGATCAGTCAGCATTGGGTGGCAAACGATCAAAAACCTCCGCTTCGCAGTGACATTGATGGAATAGCAGGATCAAAAAAAGAGCTTGCCCCTACAGAACACTTGGAAAGGCCTAAAAAAACATACGGCAGGGAAATCATGCAGAAAAGACCAAACTGAGACAATAACCCCAAAACGGATTAGCACTTATGGGGGGTTAATGACCAGAAGCTAAAAAACAGTTCAAAGTTTTTAAAGTACCTGGGACCCTTTTATCCGCCCGGGGATCAAGCCAAAAGTAGTATCCGGACTGCAAGAAAATAACAGTTTTGTCAAAAAAAACACCATCTGGGAGATAAAAATATCTCACTTTCTAAGATCAGACAAAGCGCTCCCTTTTTTACCCTTTTTGATGCCTGTAAATCATGGCCCCTGACTGAATTTGGAGAGGAAGTACAGGCAGGGAAGGGAATGCTTTGGGGAAACTCCTTTGGATCTCCAAAAAACCCAATAAGCAACAAAAGCGTGCATAACAGAACCAGAAAAACCATTGGACCCTATGAGAACCTTCTAACGATCGTGAAAAAGCGTAAATTAAGTGGTAGGGGGCATGTCAAAAGCCCCAAAGGGAAATTTACAAAGACGTTTTCAAGGCCTTTAAGGGGGAAAGAAAGGGCAGCCAAAGGAAAATGGGGGGATCCATCATGAAGGGACGGGCCTAAATCAAAAAAAACCTGAGAAAGGCAGAAAAGAGAAGAAGGGAGGGAACGGGGTTGCTGAGTTTTTTGAGGGTCCCCCCCGGGCGTAGACAGGGACAGATAGATAGTTTGAAATTTTTAATGAAAAACTAAAAACCAAGGTTAGTAATGATTTTTATTTTTTGAGAAAAGTGAAGCCACGGCTGGGAAAGTTTGGTATTGTTATTTTGAAAACAGGGGGGCTAGGAACGTAATTATTAAAGTTGGTTTTTTTAATGACAACGGAACCCACGGTTACTAATGATTTGTTTGTTTGGAAAAAACGTGAAGCCAATACTTCTTTGTCAAACGCTCGACGGCAATTTTGTCGTCTGTCATATAAAACATGCGTTTGTCTGCCGTTTAAGCGCCTGAAAAAGCAGACCGCCCAATGGAGAGAAGGTTAACATTTCAGTCTTTTGGGAAAAGAAAAAAGGGGAGTGGACCAAGAAGGCAAAAAAGAAAGGAGGATTTCCCAGGTAGAAAAGGAAAAAGGGCAAAACAAAGGATGGATAAAAAAAGGGAATACCTAGACAAATTTCAGAAGGGGGGGATGCTATTTATATGACAGGCCCTGCTCAAAAGGGGGGGGGCGGGGGAGGAGGGGGTACGGATGGGTTGTGATTTTGGTTTTAAAATTTGAAAAAAGTGAAACCAAGGACTGGGTAGTGATTGGTATTTGTATTTTGGTGACTAATCGGGCATTGAAGCAACCACAAGCGTTGCCTAAAGGCTTTGTTATCGCGAACCCCAAAAAGGGTGATAATGGCAGTGGATTATCCCTTTTCCCATTTTCTCTTTTTGTTGGTGGTATTTTTTTTTTGTTTTTTTTTAATTGTTTTTAGTGTTGGATTTTTTTTTTTGAGGGGTTGGGTTTGTTGTTGTTGTTGTTGTCATGGGGCTGGGTTTTTTTTTGTGTGTTGTTGTGGGTTATGGATGTGGGGTTGGTATGTTGGAATGTCGTGTGTTTTGTGTGTGTGGTGTGTGTGTGTGTTGTGGTGTCTGTCGTGTGTGGGTGCGTGTGTGGGGGCATGTGATTTGTTGTATGTTTTATGTTGTATGTTGTATGATGTATGGTTTGTTTTTAATATTTTATGTGTGGTGTATTATTTAATGTTGTTAAAATATCTTTTCTATAATTTAAAAATATATATTATAATAATTTAAATTTTTTACAAAGCCCCCAAAAAAGCTGTCCCTTTCCCGATATGCAGCTTTTTAACCGCTTTTTGGGTTTTTTTCCAGCAGAGAAATGAGAGGTTGAGGATACAGACAGACAGACAGACAGACAACAGCAGACAGTGACCTAAAATTTTAATAATTGAAAGAAAAACAAAACAGGGCCCACAACATAGACCCCGAGGCCTACCCCCTTTACCTTCACCGAGCTAACCTCTACCTGAATTTACTTCCCTGAACCCTCGGGGTTTGGAGCACTGCCGTGCTTTTTTTTTTGGGTCAAGTCTTGTATAGGCAGGTTTAAAACTGGGGAGCCCATCCCTCTCCAAGGGGGAATTGTGCTGGGCACTTGTGTCCGATCCCTGCACCAGTTTTTTCCCGACCTCTGCTTCTACGAAAAGGGGGTTGAGGTTTCAGTGTGCGTAGGATGTCCTGCCGCTTGTACAATCCCCCTTTTCCCGTGATTAATTGAAGGGAGTGAGGGCAGAACCCTCTTGATTCCCCAAGGGAAAATCTGTCGACCTGACACCTTGCAGGGGCTCCCCCCTCCCTAAACTCAGTGCCACCTTCTGTCTGGGCCTCCTGTGTGCCCGGACACAACTCCGCGAAAAGCAGAATGGGGGTCGGCTTAGGGCCGGCCCCCGTCAAAAGGCCTGGATTCAGGTGTGGAATATTCTCCCCCCCCCCCCCCCCCCCCCCCTCCCATCCCCCCCCAAAACACATGCAAGGAACACAATTCCCACCATTCAACAAAATGTTCGGTTTATGTGCCAGATGAAATCAATGTTAAGTGTCCACTGACAAAGGGTAAATCGAATGTAAATGTAAAACAGTTCAAAAGTTTGCTAAGTCTTTTTTTACAACTTATTTTTCATTTTGACGTTTTTGCATCTCAATGCTTGAAAGCCAGATTTTATTTAAATATTTCGGGTGCGCGCTCCGCTCCCCCACCTGAGATCAGAGACACACAGAAGAGAAGACACACACACAGAAAAGACAAGAGTAGAGAGAGAGAGAGAGAGAGAGAGGAGAAGAGACAGACAGAGAGAGAGAGAGAGAGAGAGAGAAACATACATACATACAGACAGACAGACAGAAACAGCCAGACATATAGAGACAGAAAGAGATCATTCTTCTTCTTCTCTTCCTCCTCCATCCTCTTCTCGTTCTCCTCTTTTTAATTATTACTGCTGTTGTTGTGCGTCAAATATTGCTAATCCTGTTGTTGCGCATCAACACTTTTCTGACGAGAAAATTTAAACGCGCGCTTTTGGGATCATAGGAGCTGCCAAGAGAAGTAACACCAGCACTTACTATACAGCTCTGTAGAAATGATTGTTCCCCTTAGATCATTCGTGTTGGTGTCTCGTCAAGCTAAACTCTGATCATCATGCAGCGGTGTTTGAGGGGTCTGGTCACTCCTATATGGAGGGAAAACTGCTTGCGTTTTCCCCTCCACTGAAAAAAGAAGACTTACTGACGTGACCTGGACATTTCTGTCTGACCAGTGGTCAGCTTTTTCCGTGGAGGAGGTGGGGGGAGGGTGTGGTCGAGTGACGCACCATCTGCTAGCTATTACGGGTGCGTCACCACTCCCCGCCTTCAGGCTATTCAGGTGACGTCACCACTCCCTGCCTTCAGGCTATTACAGGTGACGTCACCACTCCCCGCCTTCAGGCTATTACAGGTGACGTCACCACTCCCTGCCTTCAGGCTATTACAGGTGACGTCACCACTCCCCGCCTTCAGGCTATTAAAGGTGACGTCACCACTCCCCGCCTTCAGGCTATTACAGGTGACGTCACCACTCCCTGCCTTCAGGAGGGCTGAACTGTTACCTGTATCTGCTATGCAACTAAATGTCACCGGTGGGTTGTCCTCCTCAAAATACTGACAACGCAGCTTCATGGCTACTTTTCTTCTTCTTTTGCATGAATTTTGTTTGGTTGGTTGGTTGTTGTAGTTGAGGGGGTTGATGCTGTTTGTTTTGTTTATTGTTGTGGGTTGTTTTTGGTGTGGTTTTTTTGGGTGTTTTTTTTGGGGGGGGGGGGTTGGAGGGGGTCCTTTTCGGGTTTGGGTGTAGGGTTTTTTGTGTTATTGTTTTACTTTGGTTTGGATTTTTATTCTTAAGAGAAACCAACAATTTTGGACCTATAACAGCTTATTGTGCTTGTCATTCCTACACGAAGGTCAAATCTCCAAGATCAGGGTTAAATATGCAGACCTGCTAGCGCCTCACCGCAATTTCATAAATGAACAGGTTCATAAGAGCAATACAATCAAAATAGAACTGGCTTATTTAAACGTCAAAAAGTGCCCAGCATAAACGTCAATCATCATCTACAGCAGGCAACAGGTTGTGCTGATAAAGAAAGAAAGAAATAACGGAGAGAAAGAAAGGCAGAAGAAAGAAAAAAGAAAAAAAAGAAAAAAAAGAAAGGAAGAAAGAAAGAAAGAAAGAAAAGAAAAAGAAATGAAGAGAAGAAAGAAGAAGAAAGAAAGAAAGAAAGAAGAAAAAAGAAAGAAAGAAAAGAAAGACAGAAAGAAAGAAAGAAAGAAGGAAGAAAGAAAGAAAAAAGAGAAGAAAAAAAAGAAAGAAAGAAAGAGAAAGAAAGGAAGAAAGAAAGAAATAAGAAAGAAAAAGAAAGGAAAAAGAAAGAAAGAAAGAAAGGAAGAAAGAAAGAGAAAGAAAGGGAGGGAGGGAGGGAGGGAAGAAGGAAGGAAGGAGAACATGTGCTTTTATTTAGACTGTGTTTTTTAAAGGTGGGTTTATCGTCCTGGTTTAATCCCAAAATAAGATGAAGTGAAATATGGCCCTTTCTGAGGAACAAAAGGACATTTAACGTGTACATTCTTTATTTTATGAAGACTTTGTTTATCCCTTTTTATTCCTTTATTTTATCATGACTTTGTTCATCCCTTTGTTTTAGTGGAAAAAGATCTCAACGCGTGTACAAATATTCCGATTGTATATCTGACAGATGAAGAGACAGAGAAACAAGAACGCACTTCGACACTTCTGCAAAGGTAGCTTCTAACCATCGTGTTGACAGACAGAACACAGCTAGACATAGAGGTAGACAGAGAGACAGCAAAGAGACAAAGATAGACAGACAGACAGACAGAACACAGCTAGACATAGAGGTAGACAGAGAGACAGCAAAGAGACAAAGATAGACAGAACACAGACAGAAACAGCTAGACATAGAGGTAACAGAGAGAGACAGCAAAGAGACAAATATAGACAGACAACAGACAACACAGCTAGACATAGAGGATAGGCAGGAGAACACAATGAGACAAAATCGACAGACAGACAACAAACACAGAACAGTAAGTCAACACAAGTAACAGAGCAAAAGACAGCACAACAGACAGAAATAACAACAATAGAGGTAGACAGAAAGACAGCAACAGAGACAAAAAAAGCAGTCTAAGTACAACAACAGAGAACAATAAACAAGGTGACAGAGAAAAGAAATGACAAAAGTAGAACAGACAGACAGACACAAAAAACACATAAAATAGAGGTAGACAGAGAAACGAAAAGACAATGCACACACAGACAGACAACAACAGACAACCACACGGAGAAAGGAGGACGAGTATACATTGCACACACACACAACAACACAGCAACACAAAAACACACAACAACAGCACACAAACACAACAACAACAGTACAGCAACAACAACAAAACAATAGCAACACAACCAACCAGTAACAAACACACACACACCACAACAACACACACACAGCAGCAGCAACAAGAACAACACACAGCAACACAACACACAACAACAACAATAGCACGCAACAACAACAACAACAACACAACACAACAAATGACAAAACAACCAACAACACAACTTACTACACAACAGCAACAACATACACTACAGCAACAACAACAACGCTCCAACAGAACAACCAACCCAGCAACAACAACTAAAATAATATCTCTTGTAAGTTTAAAAGAAAGAGCAGACATAACTAAACAAAGAGTCAGACAAAAAACTTAC
>CM054151.1:58158701-58166201 GCA_028751875.1 Rapana venosa | reverse complement strand
GTAAAAAGCTGAGTTCGGTTTGATAAATGGGTTTAAAAAAAAAGTAAGGCATTTTCATCTAACCATATACCGAAGCTTATGTAATAAATATTATGTTAATCAAATCAAAGGCCTTTCTTAAAACAATAAAAAAAAAAAACCGACTGCCTTTCTGTTTTAATTTCACCGCCCGAAATCAGTAATCTGCATAGTGTTGTTTCACAGGGTGGTGCTTTTTTAAAAAACCCCATGAAGGGTAGCAAAAGGCCTTTGCTTCAATAAAAAAATGTAAAAAGATGGTGGGAATGCGTCAAGGGTTTAGATATACTAGATAGAAATGAAATGGGTCTATAAATTTTTTAATCTTTATGTTCCCTTTTTTTTTGCAAAGGGATTATTTTGGTATTTTTTAAAAGCTTTGGTGCACTTTTAGAAAGCAAGGTTTAAAGATAAGGAGGAGTCTGCAATGTAAAATGCAGTTTGTTTAGTATTTTAGGGCTAATCTATCAAAGCCACATGAATTTTTATTTTTTAAAGACTTTAAATAGGACAAAACTTCATGAACAGACCAATAAGGAAACAGAAAATTTTGTTATGTATCCTTTTCCTACGCAAAAGGCTTTTAAAATATTTGAATCAAAAGTTCTGGTGTTGTTATCAATGAGTTTACTTTCCAACACTAGCAAAGTGATTATTGAGAACATCTACTGGAATACAACATTCGTCACGTGAAGTACCAGGTTTAGAGAGCTGGCGAATAGCAGACCAGATTATCTTCCATTGCTATTATCTTGAATATAAATTCTGGAAGAAACAACGTTTAGATTTTTCTAATCATATACTGAACTGTGTTACGTTTTTTCTTGTATTCCTCATGAAGCCCGCGTTTCTTTAAGTCGTCTCTGTGGTTGATTGCTAGCAAAATTTCTTGGGTGAGCCAGCCAGGTAAAATTTTTGACTTTACACGTCTTTGAATTAAAGGAATATGCTGTTGACAATGCTTAAGAAAACTGATGTCCAAAAGAAGAAGAAGAAGAAAGAAGAAGAAGAGAAGAAGAAGAAGAAGAAGAAGAAGAAGAAGAATTGCGAACAAGAAGAATAATTGCAAACAAGAAGAATAATTGTGAAAAAGAAGAAGAAGAATTGCGAAGAAGAAGGAGAATTGCGAATAAGATTTGCGAAGAAGAATTGCGAATAAAAAAAAACTGCGAAGAAGAAAAATTGCGAAGAAGAAGAAGAATTGTGAAGAAGAAGAAGAAGAATTGCGAAGAACTACGAAGAAGAAGAAGAAGAATTGCGAAGAACTACGAAAAAGAAGAAGAAGAATTGCGAAGAATTGCGAAGAAAGAAGAAGAAGAAGAAGAAGAAGAAGAAGAGAAGAAGAAGAAGAATTGTGAAGAAAAAGAATTGCGAAGAAGAATTGCGAAGAATTGCGAAGAAGAAGAAGAAGAATTGCGAAGAATTGCGAAGAAGAAGAAGAATTGCCAAGAATTGCGAAGAAGAAGAATTGCGAAGAAGAAGAATTGCGAAGAAGAATTGCGAAGAAGAATTGCGAAGAAGAAGAAGAAAAGAAGAATTACAAAGAAGAAGAAGAGAAGAAGAAGAAGAAGAAAGAAGAATTGCGAACAAGAAGAATTGCGTAGAAAAAGAAGAATTAAGAAGAAGAAGAAGAAGAAGAAGAAGAAGAAGAAGAAGAAGAAGAAGAAGAAGAAGAAGAAGAAGAAGAAGAAGAAGAAAAAGAAGAAGAAGAAGAAGAAGAAGAAGATTGATTGATTGATTGAATCTTTAATGGGTAAAGAATTAGGCACAATAAAGGCCTTTTTTCAATTCTGCCCAAAAACAAACTTGAAGTAATTAAAAACAAAAGAAAGCAAAAACCAAAAGAAAACATAAACAACAGACAAAAATGGTGGAAACTCTACCTTGAACAAATTAACAAATTCAGAAAGACTTGGGGGGAAAGCCCATTAAACTGAATGCAACATTATTATAACATCCGCCAAGTTACACACACACACACACACACACACAATACACACACACACGCACACACACACACACGCACGCACGCACGCACGCACGCACACACACACACACACACACACACACACCACACACACACACACACACTCATTCGCGGCAGAAGAAGAAGAATTGCGAAGAATTGCGAAGAAGAAGAAGAAGAAGAAGAAGAAGAAGAAGAAGAAGAAGAAGAAGAAGAAGAAGAAGAATTGCGAAGAAGAAAAAGAAGAAGAATTGCGAAGAAGAAGAATTGCGAAGAAGAAGAATTGCGAAGAATTGCGAAGAAGAAGAATTGCGAAGAAGAAGAATTGCGAAGAAGAAGAAGAAGAATTGCGAAGAAGAAGAATTGCGAAGAAGAAGAATTGCGAAGAAGAAGAAGAAGAAGAAGATATTGTAGAACCCCAATCTGAAGGCGCTAAGCCCTAACAAGAGCAGTAGACTAACACTTGCCAGCTGTGTGCAACAGGTACACAATGCTTATCCTACAGACAAGCAGGCGATGATGTCAGCCAGGAGGCAACACAACACAACACAACACAACACGACACAACAGAACAGCACAGAACAGAACACAACAAAACAGAACACAACAGAAAAGAAGGCAGACAGACAGACAGGCAGGGAGGGAGGGAGGTAGGGAGGGAGGCAGGGAGGGAAGCGAAGAGGCAGCACAGGCCTGACAAGCAGTGTCGTCACCGTGACACAGCCCTGACTGATGGACTGACTGTCACACCCACACACGCACGCATACACACACACACACACACACACTCACACACACACACACACATACACACACACACACACACACACACTGAGACAGATCGCCTTCACGGTACCTCACGTCACGCCTGTCTCTCTCTCTCTCTTTCTTTTTGTGTGTGTGCTTGTTGTTGTCTGTCTGCCAGTCTGCCTGCTGACTGACTGTGTGTATCTGTGTTTGCGTGTCTAGCTGTCAGTCTATCAGCAGCTGTGTCTAAATAAGTATGTAATTTTATTATTTATTTTTTCTATTATTTCGAGGAAGCACTCATGTTCTTTTTTACATCCAGTTCCCGTGTGTTTGCAGTTTTCCAAATTTTGTGATCCGTTCCCAACGGCACAAAAATGGTCTACTTTTTCTCGAAAAGTGGAACAGGTTTTAACGTGCGCACAAAATGTTCTGTATGTTCCGATGTTCTGCAATGCATGGGCAAGTAGGTATGTGACGTGATTATGCAAAATGGGGTAGTTTCCTGGTACCTTTTATGTACCTGTCAGCAAGACACGTGGATGTTTTTTATGAAGCAATGTTTCAGTCGTTTCCTTTTGGCTCTTTCTGGGCAAGACCTAGTTGAAGAGAAAACAGGCAGACCCCCAGCTTCTCTCACTGGCAACATCACCGAATCCTGTTACAGCCTGAGAATCCATGAGGTCAGCAGTACAGGGCAGTACAGCCAAGACCGGAGGAGCACATGGAGA
Source organism: Rapana venosa (assembly GCA_028751875.1). Classification (NCBI taxonomy): domain Eukaryota; kingdom Metazoa; phylum Mollusca; class Gastropoda; order Neogastropoda; family Muricidae; genus Rapana; species Rapana venosa. The sequence goes on along the minus strand of CM054151.1, from coordinate 58,162,739 downwards.
AGGAAAGAAGGAGGATGTGGGTGTCATTGGGTGTGGAGGCTAACACCAAACTGGTGATGCTCACAGGTGAGACAGGTGAGACTAGGATGTATGTTAGCATACAGAAAATTGAGTTTAGTGTTCAGTGCCATGACTTCTCCTGTCATTCTTTTTTATAGTGCACTCAACTATATCGAAAACACTGTGAAGGAGTGGTTATTTTCCATATCGTGTGCTTGTTCCTCCGTTTCTTTCATAGTTAGGATGGAAACACTGAAAGGAATTCTGGCATAAACATGGGCGCGCATTGCTTAGGTCTTTGTTACTGATTATACATTTTTTAAAAATTAAATAATATTATCAACATTTGAAAGAAAAGAAGCTGTAGGAAGGAGAGGCCATTCACTAGTTTTGCCTGCACCAACTGTGGCACAGGCTGCCATGCACAGATTGGTCTGCAGAGTCACTCCAGACGTTGCTCCAAACAAGACTGGTGTGACTGAAGATGGCGCAGCCATTGTCTTCCGTTAATTAAAAAAAAATTTTAATTTTATTTCCGTGACCGAAGGAGCCAGCCTCTTACTACTTCCTATACGTTTTAAATGAAATGATACGAGACATGCACCGTTCAGAGATATCTTTAGGAGCGATGTTGTCCATTTCTTTCCTCGGACCTTGTATACACTTCAATACTTACTACATTAGTGTTGTAGGAAGCAATGGGTTGAATTGTTTCCCGTTGATTAGAACGTACTTGAGGTCAGCAACACACTTACGTACGAGCCTTCTGGAAAGTAGGGCTGGGGAATTTCAGTTCAGATTCCAAGATTAAAACTACTATAAATCAGAACACTGAGGTTACGAACAGCCATTGGTTCCTTCCTCGTCTCAGTGCCTTAGCAAACCACACAGGCTACGTCAAGGGAGACCCTACAGGCCTAATGGAAAAGACAGTGCTTAGACTTGGTCAACATACTTATCAGTTGGGCTCGCTGTGGACTTCCAGCCCTGGGGATGAGACATAACAATCTGGGTATGGCTGTGGCGGGGAGATTGGGATGAGCGGCGTGGGAACAGCAGGACAGGGACGTTACAGAAGATGAGGCAGCAAAAAATACTTATCAAAAACTGAGATGGTTTCTGGCAGAGTTGCAGTATTTCTTGCCCCTTGGTTGATTAATTTTGTTGCTCTTTTGTTTGTTTGTTTGTTAAAAGATAACAATTCTCTCCCATGCCGGATGCGGAGGGCCTGACTTGCCAGGCGTCTAACGGCAGCAGAACGCATTTCCGCTCATATGACAGACAGTAGTTGCTGTCTGAGCGTTCTACAAAAAAGAATAATACTGATTATAACACTACACAATTTTAATATGAAGCATCATTATAATCTGTTTTGTTATGCTCCTGTCTAGAGGGTATTTAAAAGGAAGCCTGTTTAAAGATATTGTCACAATGCCTCTCTCTCTTCTCTCTCTCTCTCTCTCTCTCTCTCTCTCTCTCTCTATGTCTCTCTCTCTCTCTCGCTCGCTCTCTCTCGCTCTCTCTCCCCTTGTTATTCTTTCCTTTCCATGTTTTTTTTTTATTTTTTGCAAACTGACAATACCACAGTAATCATCGTTTTGTGAAAAAACACAATTCTTAAATATGACAACCTGTGTTAACTGACATTGACGAAGTTTATGCCCGGGGAAAAATATCTGACAGAAACGTGAGCAGAGTGTTAAAGATGATGAGATCATACAGTCTATCTTAACCATCCTGACGCCATCTTTATTTCTGACATTCATCTCGGGGAGGCTACACACTGTGTTCCAATTGTAGGCACCCTATACGTGTTTACTCCCCTTGGGCTATCAACGTGATGATATGCCACACAAGACAAGTGTTGTGTCCCCTGGGGGTTCAGTCACCTTTTCCTTCTTTTTCCTCTAACGCTCAGGCTGCATACCGGTATTAAAAATATCACTCTTTTCCTTCTGTTTTTCTATGTAGCTCTTATATTCATACCGCACGTACTAAGGCATCCACAGAAATGAAAACCACTTTTTGTGAAAGACTAGCCTCTGACTCAAAACTCCTGTGATTTTGAACAAATTTGGTAGGTTTGAAATTTTTTTTAATTTTTCAGCAAACACTGTACCCCCTCAGTCCTTTGTCGTCTGCTAGCTTCCTTACCGCAATATGCATGCGCGGGGTCAACGCTGTAGGAATACAGGCAAACCTCATTTGATGGTTATTTCCAACTTTCTCGTGACTACCTGGTATTGCTCTATGTCCTCAATCCAAAAAACAAGTGCACAGTCCATTTTTTCATGCTTTAAAAAATCTGTGAAAATCACTTTTTTTTTTCCACTCGCACTCTATACAACATACTACGTGACCCCCAAATTAATACCGGTGTGTAGTCTCAGACAGCAACTCTTGGTGTCTCTCTTTGGAGCAAACAATGCGTTGCGCTGCCGTTAAGCCCCTGACAAGTCAGACCAGGCCCAGCATACCCGACTTCAGTGTGGGACAGAACTGTTCTCTTTTAAGGAGGCCTGTTTATGGAGAGAAAAGCAGGAGAATGGACCAAGAAGGCAGAAAATAGACACGAAGGAGGTGACAGGAAGAAAATGGACAAGACGGAAACAAAGAGGGATAGAAAAGAGGGAATTTCTAACACAGGATTTCCAGAAGGTTGGGATGCCGTTATTCTGACAAATCCCCGGTATCTCCACGTGGGGAAGGGGGGGGGGGGGGGGGTAGTAACCTTTTTTTCTCAAATGTTCCATTTGCTGATTCCTCTCCGCCATCCACAATCTGTCTTTCTATACCCTTCGTTCTGAGGGAATTCAAACAAATGAAACACGCCACCCCAAATGTAATAGCGGTGATATTGGCAACACGTTTTATTACCTTTTTATCTGTCCATTCTTGATCAAAACTTGTGAAATAGAAATGTCGCCTGAATATTTCGATAAACATCCAAACACTTGGAAGTACGATCAATTCTTTTCTTTTTTAAAGGAAGACTCAGCTCAATGCTATGGTATCTTACATATGTTCAAAAAGAAAACAGAAAAAGTTGTTGTTCCGGGTGGCATTGTGTTACAGTATTATCTGGTCACATAGTGCGTGGAAACGAAGTTTTTTTTTCCCAGTTACGATTGTGCTTCTGGATATAATGTAAAAACAGAATCCTCTATTATCCTTAAAGTAATGACAGAAAAAATGATTTTAAAAAATGGAATGTGGCAGACTGTGTTGAAGTCTGACTAGGGGCAGTGCAGAAATGCCAAAATATAGCCTACCCTGGTACTTCTGCACAGTAGCATTGTAACACGCTGTTGACATTGTAACACACTGTTGACATTGTAACACGCTGTTGACATTGTAACACGCTGTTGACATTGTGACACGCTGTTGACATTGTAACACGCTGTTGACATTGTGACACGCTGTTGACATTGTAACACGCTGTTGACATTGTGACACGCTGTTGACATTGTAACACGCTGTTGACATTGTAACGCGCTGTTGACGTTGTGACACGCTGTTGACGTTGTGACAGGCTGTTGACGTTGTGACAGGCTGTTATAACATATCGCGGCATTGTGACACACTGGGACAGCACAGTCAGTCTGACTTCACCGACTTCCACTCCCCCTCCTCAAGGAGAAGTCCCCACAGCATTGTTCTGTTGTCAGCTCGTGAGACGTGGGCAAGTTGAACCTGAAGGAGCCCACCCTCTCCTGGTGGCAGGATGCATGCTCGGCATGTCCAGGTCATCCAGACATTCGCCCGCCCATAGCCCCACCTACTCCGTCGGAAAAGACAAAGAATGAAGGTGGCCGCATGGTTTAGACGTTAGCTTGCTGATAAAGTAAACCGTTAGGTTCTGGGTTCAGTTGTCAGCCATATCCTTTCTTCCTAGTTTTGCAAGAAAATCAAACTGAATGTCAAGTCTTTCAGAGGAGACTCTAAACCGGTCGTGTGCTTACGGAGTTGTGCACGTCAAAAGAAGCCACGACAGTTAAAAATTGGAAAGATCCAGGCGTACCTCCTGACTGTCCTGGC
>CM054151.1:58126201-58153701 GCA_028751875.1 Rapana venosa | reverse complement strand
ATGCATTTAAAACACAGAAGTGGCAAAAAGCTTCTTAACTCGGGCCATATCTGTACAGCCAGAAAGCACATACACCTTTCAGTGTGTGCAAAACGTCAGTTATCCAGTTTGAAAGAGGAAGGAGCTGTGCAAAGCTTGTCTTTTCTCAGGAACGTCAGTTATCCAGTTTGAAAGAGGAAGGAGCTGTGCAAAGCTTGTCTTTTCTCAGGAAGTAAAGTCAGCTGGGCAGTCAAGGGCCAGTGGTGTGTGCTCACCACGCGATTTGAAAACAACAACCAAAAAGCTAAGGTTTTACACCTTTCAATATTGTACAAGATTGTTATGACATACAGGGAAAATGAAATCAATACTGGTTTCAATAAACATCGTTTTTTCTTGATCCTCTGAAGGAAAAAGCACTATTTTCTCCACTCATTCACGTGAGCAGGAATGGATTTTATTATCACTACGAGACAGGTAATTGCTAAGAAACAAAATAAAAGCATGAACATGTCACACAAATTTATATTATTAAAAAGACATTTCTGTGAAAAAAATAATTACCCTGACAACAAGAAGCGATTTCATGACAAAAATAAATCTGAATATCGATCAATAACAAAAGATTAAAAAAGAAGAATAAACCACATCGCTGAAAATTCACGTGTTCAATCTTTCTATAACAAGTCTCTTATCCATCTAACAACAAACAGGATTTCAGAGCTAGATATTTACACGTTTGTTCCGTTTCAAGGAGCACCTATCTTAATAGGGGGGGGGGGGAGGGGGGGGGAGGGGCTTTAATAATGGAGGCTCTCTTTTTTCTCGGGAGGATCCATTTTTTACTTTTATTTGTGAGGAAGGGGTGGGGACTCCGTTTTCCTCTGCCTTTTCAAACCCTCCTTGTTGAAAACAATATTTTCCAAAGCAAAATCATTCTGACAGCTGCAAACACAACCACACTGTTTCTTAACTGTTGGCCTGATCCACCCAAAGAAACAACCAAAGTACAAAAGCAACAACAACAACAACAAACCCATCTTTCATGACAAAACTGTCATCCCCTCAACATGATTTCAGGAATATTTCTCAACAAGCATGACCAGATCCAACAAAACATTAACGATAAAAGGGGACATTAACCACAACATTGAAATAATTGTCTTCATCCTCCCCTGACCAATGATTCAGGCTTCAGCCACGCTGTCCAGCACCAGCCACATTGCGGGTTTCTAGTGACACCACTCCAGCCCTGTCATCAGCACAGAGGATTGCAGAGCTGCAGTGTTGGGTTCCATTTTCAGCTGATCGGAAAAATAAATCTTTTACAAACGCATCAGCTATCCTTGCTTTCCCCACTTCTACAGCTTTGACAAATCCGTTAAGCAAATCCTAGGCCCTGCCTTCTTCCAACAAATGCATAGTCATGTACATAGTTATTTCTCACTAAAACAAAAATGGCACAAATATAAAGGAAAAAATAAACTTTCGTGTTGTTTCACAATACAACACACTACTGACTGCTGTCAAATCTATGAAGGCATACCAATGATAGACCAGTGCATAGACCTGCCTATGGCACAAAACACCCCTGCCACATTCATCCACACTGTTTGGGGGCAGATTTTTTTGGGGGATGGGTTCGGTTTTTATGAAGGGAGGATGAAAAAATTTTGCGAAAAAATCTCTTCTTTATAAATATTTTGAATTGACTTGACCCACGCACGAGCAGATTAGGGCCTTTAGGGAAAGAACAGGGGCACTGAAAACATTTACTTCTACTGCTATACCACACACTGTCCACCTCTTTCCTCCACTGCCTCTGACCTGAAAACGCACTTCTCTCCCTCAACTGCTTTCTGTTAATGTGTATCCCCCCAAAAAAAAAACCGCATAAAAAACCCACAAACAAAACAAAAAAACCTGCACGTAGAAGTATAAAATGTCACTCCTCTATCACTTTCCCCCCCCCCCTCCCCCTTTCATTGCCAAACGAATTTTACCTGTCCTATTTTTGCCACTTTTCGTCCCTCTTTTTCTTAAACATCTCCCCTACCTATCTACCTTTAACAGACACAAATCTGACTGCCCCACTCCCATGCAGCATTCCTTTAACCAGCCCCCAGACATTCAGTCCCCAACTCATTTTCCTAAACATTACAAGGAAATATAGCCGACTACCGCGATTCCCTATATTTTCATGCATCCTTATCCACCCCTTCTCTCTTTCCAATTTCTATCCCCCAATTCCCATTTTAAGTTGTTCTACCCCTATCTCATTAACACCTTTAACCACACCCCTCTCCCCCCCCCCCCCCCTTCCCACCCCTGACTTCCATTTTCAATGTGTTCTACCCCTATTTCCATGTTCAATGTGTTCTTCCCCTATTTCCATGTTCAATGTGTTCTTCCCCTATCTCCTTAAACATAATCTGACTGCCCTACTCCCCTCTACCTACACCGTTATCATTTCTCCTTCCCCCATTTCGCTTTGATTTGTCTGTGCAATATACAGCGCTATATAAATTCCATTTTTATTATTAGTTTTTAAAAATTATTATTATTATTATTTTCACATATCAGAACCTGCACTACCCCCCTCCCCTCCTCCAAATCCGAACACCCGCATTTCCATAACCACCCCTCCCCCCCTCCCCCTTTTCTTCCGAGAAGAAAATTTAAAGATGAGATTTACCATTGTGCTCATATACCATTGTGTCCACCTGCTTATGCGTTTCCATGCAAAGTTTAAAAAAAGCAAAACTGGTTTAGTAGAAAAGTTAGGGTTAAGATTTAGTATTAGTTTAAGTGTTACCAGTATCTCACATGCACTATGTACACATATTGGAAAGCATGTGGACACAATGGCACATATACATGTTGGTAGACTACTCGGTTACAAATTACTACTCCAAAGGTTACTTTTGGACTGTTTGGAGTATATCTTATATCTTGTTAGGCCAAGAACAAAATTTCACGTCCATAATCTTTTTGGATCTGTTTCACAAACGAATTGCATCCCTTTTCTTTCCAAATTCTTCTCAAATGAATCCCTTTCTTTACTAATAGAGTGCCCTCTTTTTCATTCCCACCGTAGATTATTTCTTGAACTGCTAGAATTCCGTTTCGTATCTCGTCACGTTCAGACCAAGAGTTCATGCCCACACCTTTTTAAAAAATCTATTTTAAGAAAGGACTGCAATCTTTTTTTTCAAAACAATCTCTAATAAAAACAGGTGGTTAGAAATATTTTCTGATAGCGAGCCCCCCTCTTCATTCCCATTGCACTAAACAGGCATTCCACCCTTTTCTGCCACATCCCTTTCACCTGCCTGTAAACACTGCCCTCTTGTCCCAAACACCCCTTCCTTACACCTGCCTGTAAACACTGCCCTCTTGTCCCAAACACCCCTTCCTTACACCTGCCTGTAAACACTGCCCTCTTGTCCCAAACATCCCTTCCTTACACCTGCCTGTAAACACTGCCCTCTTGTCCCAAACACCCCTTCCTTACACCTGCCTGTAAACACTGCCTGTAAACACTGCCTGTAAACACTGCCTGTAAACACTGCCTGTAAACACTGCCTGTAAACACTGCCCTCTTGTCCCCAACACCCCTTCCTTACACCTGCCTGTAAACACTGCCCCCTTGTCCCCAACACCCCTTCCTTACACCTGCCTGTAAACACTGCCCTCTTGTCCCAAACACCCCTACCTGTAAACACTGCCCTCTTGTCCCCAACACCCCTACCTGTAAACACTGCCCTCTTGTCCCAAACACCCCTACCTTACACCTGCCTGTAAACACTGCCCTCTTGTCCCCAACACCCCTACCTTACACCTACCTGTAAACACTGCCCTCTTGTCCCAAACACCCCTACCTTACACCTGCCTGTAAACACTGCCCTCTTGTCCCCAACACCCCTTCCTTACACCTGCCTGTAAACACTGCCCTCTTGTCCCCAACACCCCTACCTGTAAACACTGCCCTCTTGTCCCAAACACCCCTACCTTACACCTGCCTGTAAACACTGCCCTCTTGTCCCCAACACCCCTACCTTACACCTACCTGTAAACACTGCCCTCTTGTCCCAAACACCCTACCTACACCTGCCTGTAAACACTGCCCTCTTGTCCCCAACACCCCTTCCTTACACCTGCCTGTAAACACTGCCCTCTTGTCCCAACACCCTTCCTTACACCTGCCTGTAAACACTGCCCTCTTGTCCCAAACACCCCTTCCTTACACCTGCCTGTAAACACTGCCCTCTTGTCCCCAACACCCCTTCCTTACACCTGCCTGTAAACACTGCCCCCTTGTCCCCAACACCCCTTCCTCACACCTACCTGTAAACACTGCCCTCTTGTCCCCAACACCCCTACCTGTAAACACTGCCCTCTTGTCCCAAACACCCCTACCTGTCAACACTGCCCTCTTGTCCCCAACACCCCTACCTGTAAACACTGCCCTCTTGTCCCCAACACCCCTTCCTTACACCTGCCTGTAAACACTGCCCTCTTGTCCCCAACACCCCTTCCTCATACCTACCCTACAAATACCTGTATCTTACACCCCCCCCCCTCTCTCCTAAACAACCTTTCCTCAACACCTATACCACAAGGCCTTAATGCCTCCATGCTGCATCCTCTCTCTGAACACCCCTTCCTCTTAAACAGCTACCTTAATACCTGCAACCCCCACCCTCACTACTACCCCTTCCTAAACCTCCACCTGCCAATACCTGTCGGTCCCCTCCCCATGCTGTCCTTTCTAAACACCGCTTCCTATCAACAGTTCTATTTTACTGCCTGAACCTCCACTCTTTCCGAGGCCTTTAGCACGCACCTGTGCCCCTTACATACCACCTCACTGAAAACTGTACAGAAATCCTCTTTCATTTTCTACTAACTTCTTCGAGGTAAAAAATGTCTCCCTGTAGTCTAGTGTTTGTATTTTCAGAACAACAGAGTACAACAATGCACAGGTATATCATTGGATACGATCATAAATTTGCCAACTGTCTACATATAACGAAATAATCAACGTCTAATATAATTATCCCCCCTTGCATTGCAGGTTAGAGTCTCACACAAAACAAAAAACCCGGCACATCACATTCATAACATGCCATTTTTTGTAACATTTTGCTCATTGTCAGTTGTGTTTTATATAATTCTCCAATATATAAAAACATTGGAAATTTCAAGAGATTTTAAGTAAAAGAAACGCGCAGCTCTATGCATCTTCACTTTTTACCGACTATTTTGTTGTAAATTATTTCAAGTACAATGAAACATCGAAGGTGTAGAAGCAAATGGACTGATCATAGAAGGCGAAGTTCGTTCGTTAGGGCAACTGTCTTAGTGGAAAACAACAAGCAGATGACTGGTACCATAGTACATTCTACACTTTTTAAAAACCCAACAGGGCTGATTACATGCAAAATTCAGACCCTAGCAAAGCAGGCATCTCTTTTTCCCTATTCTTATCCCCTCCTTTTCTTGCCATGTTCAAAGAGACATTTCCCAAACATCTCATTATGCCCTCATTGATATGAATAAAACTGAAAATAACATCTGAAAAATTTATCAGTCCTAGCCACAAAAAACCCTCCTGTTCTTTATACACACATTTTCCATAATAGCCTCTTTCAATGGCACAGTGCTTTACTTTTGTGTTTAAAGGGGACAGACCTTGTTTGCAAGCTGAGCATGAAGCACCTTTGTCTTTTTTCAAATTTTTACTTTTTCCTTGGTCCTTATTATTTCGAGGTCCCTTTTGGGTTCTTTAAAACCTTATTTTACCCATTTGATTCTTTTTTGCCTTTTAAAAGGTTTTGTTTTGGGGTGCTTCTGATCTTTTCTAGGCCGAGAACTTTCTCTCTCTCTCTCTCTCTCTCTCTCTCTCTCTCTCTCTCTCTCTCTCTTCTCTCTCTCTCTCTCTCTCTCTCTCCTCTCTCCTCGCTTTTTTCTGATGTGTTTAGTTATTCATGCAGTGTAATTTTTGTACACAAAATGCTGTTTTAAAACCGGTTTTTTGTTTTAAATTTTCTACATTCTATTTCATGGCAAAGTACAGACAAACATTGCACACTCGGGTGCTGGAGTGTGTTCCACTTCATGAGAAGTTCCTGATCTTCCTCTCCACAGTCCTGGTGATCTGCTGCATAAGGTTGTTCTCCATCTTCTGCTCAAGGCGCTAAAGAGTGATCCTGAAGTCATGATGATCCAGTCTGTGGCCAGATTCTAGCCGTTCAGCTCTATAGAGTTCTAGTGCTCTGATCCGTGAAGAACGTTCCCGAGATCCGGGGCATAAGGTCATGGTCATTGTTGCACAAGGTCCTGGTGTGCAAACTCATCGTGAGGTCTTCTGCATCAATCGCACTATGTCATGTTGCTGCTGGGTAGTGTCAACATTCTGTTGCTGCTATGTAATGTCAACATTCTGTTGCTGCTGTGTAGTGTCAACATTCTGTTGCTGCTGGGTAATGTCAACATTCTGTTGCTGCTGTGTAGTGTCAACAATCTGTTGCTGCTGTGTAATGTCAACGTTCTGTTGCTGCTGTGTAGTGTCAACGTTTTGTTGCTGCTGGGTAATATGTTGCTGCTGTGTAATGTCAACATTCTGTTGCTGCTGTGTAGTGTCAACATTCTGTTGCTGCTGTGTAATGTCAACGTTCTGTTGCTGCTGTGTAGTGTCAACGTTTTGTTGCTGCTGTGTAGTGTAAGCATTCTGTTGCTGCTGTGTAGTGTCAACATTCTGTTGCTGCTGTGTAATAGCATTCTGTTGCTGCTGTGTAATGCTAATCTGTTGCTGCTGTGTAATGTCAACATTCTGTTGCTGCTATGTAATGTCAACATTCTGTTGCTGCTATGTAGTGTCAACATTCTGTTGCTGCTGTGTAATGCCATTCTGTTGCTGCTGTGTAATGCCATTCTGTTGCTGCTGTGTAATGCCATTCTGTTGCTGCTGTGTAATGCCATTCTGTTGCTGCTGTGTAATGCCATTCTGTTGCTGCTGTACACCGTCATTCTTTTGTTTCTGATGTGCAATGTCGTAGCTTCTGTGCACTGTCGTCATCTTGTTGCTATTGTGCAATGTCTTCCTATTGCTGCTGTACATTGTTCTGTTGCTGCTGTGTACTGTCATCAACCTGTTGCTGCTGTGTACTGTCATTATCCTGTTGCTGCTGTGCACTGTTGTCCTGTTGCTGCTGTGCACTGTCGTCCTGTTGCTGCTGTGCACTGTTGTCCTGTTGCTGCTGTGCACTGTCGTCCTGTTGCTGCTGTGCACTGTCGTCCTGTTGCTGCTGTGCACTGTCGTTGTCCTGTTGCTGCTGTGCACTGTCGTCCTGTTGCTGCTGTGCACTGTTGTCCTGTTGCTGCTGTGCACTGTTGTTGTCCTGTTGCTGCTGTGCACTGTTGTTGCCTTGTTGCTGCTGTGCACTGTTGCTGTCCCTGTTGCTGCTGTGCACTGTCGTCCTGTTGCTGCTGTGCACTGTCGTCCTGTTGCTGCTGTGCACTGTCGTCCTGTTGCTGCTGTGCACTGTTGTTGTCCTGTTGCTGCTGTGCACTGTTGTTGCCTTGTTGCTGCTGTGTACTGTTGCTGTCCTGTTGCTGCTGTGCACTGTCGTCCTGTTGCTGCTGTGCACTGTCGTCCTGTTGCTGCTGTGCACTGTTGTTGTCCTGTTGCTGCTGTGCACTGTTGTTGCCTTGTTGCTGCTGTGCACTGTTGTCCTGTTGCTGCTGTGCACTGTTGTCCTGTTGCTGCTGTGCACTGTTGTTGCCTTGTTGCTGCTGTGCACTGTCGTCCTGTTGCTGCTGTGCACTGTTGTTGTCCTGTTGCTGCTGTGCACTGTTGTTGCCTTGTTGCTGCTGTGCACTGTTGCTGTCCTGTTGCTGCTGTGCACTGTTGTTGCCTTGTTGCTGCTGTGCACTGTCGTCGTCCTGTTACTGCCCTGCATTGTGTTGGTGCCAAGGCCTGGTGACAAAAGAAAAAGGTTTAAGCGTACTATATCCTGGCAGCACTTGTCTGTAGAACACATGCACACGTGCACACAGAGAGGGGAGAGGGAGGGAGGGAGGGAGAGAGAGGGAGGGAGGGAGAGAGAGAGAGGGGGGAGAGAGAGAGAATGAATGAACCTTTATTTTTTCAAGGGTAACAGAATAAGCATGTGTATCCTTTTTTTCATCCGGCCCTTGCCCTGATTAGGGATTATCAACAAAACAAAGGTAAAAATCTGACTACAACAACATAATTTTAAAATATATATATATATTTAACAATACATAATCCCTTACTGACTTGAGCATTAATTTCAATAGATACATAGATTTTTTTGAGACAGAGAAGAAGAAGAGGACAGACAAGACAGAGACAGAGGGGGAGAGAGAGGGGGAGAGAGAAGAGAGGGAGGGAGGGAAAGAGGAGAGAGAGGAGTGAGACAGGGAGGTAGGGATGAGGAGAGGGGAGAGAGGGGAGAGAGAGGGAGGGAGAGGGAGGGGAGGGAGGGAGAGAGGGAGAGGGAGGGAGGGAGAGAGAGGGAGAGGGAGGGAGGGAGGGAGAGAGATAGAGACAGACAAGACACAGACAGACAGAAACAGATTATGATTTATGTTTTAAAGTCAGCCGAAATGTTGCAGCATATTTCTATAATTGTGCACTTACTATTGAGGTCTTGACATTGGAAGTGAAGCTTCCAGGTATTGATGAAGGAGGTGAAGTTTCCAGCTGAGGGCACCAGTACAGACAGGAGAAACAGCTTCAGCAGAACTGCCGTGTGATCAGCATGACAACTCTAACCCTGATGCTACAACTTCTGTGAAATAAGAGATGGAAAAGAAAAACCCAGACGGCTTGCTAAATGCCTGAAGAAGGGTGAGGAAATGGCAATTACAAGTTCCCGCCCTCTACGTTCCTCAAAAACCTACTTAGAACACTTTTCCATCCAGCCCCAAGACCTATTTCCAGCCTAGAATTTCTTCCTGCTGTTTAATCTCATAACCTATCCCGGCTTTCAACATCCGATATCCCTAAAAGAATAGGCTGAATGCGAGCCCTTTGATTTACAAGATGTTTACAAGAGATAGCACTATATAAATTCCATATAATAAGTATATATAAATACTGCCGTTATTTTATATAGTCCTCCAAGAAAAAGCGACCCAGCTGTAAGGCTTGGGCCACCTTCACTTCACCTTCACTTCCATCCAAGTGTCTGCCATGGGGGCCAGCCTTCAGGACCAGGATCAGACTGACCAGCCACCTCCAGACCTCCAGCTACAGACCTCCTGACCAGATTGAAAGTCATGGTCACCTTCGCTACCAGATTGAAAGTCATGGTCATCTTCACTACCAGATTGAAAGTCATGGTCATCTTCACTACCAGATTGAACATCATGGTCATCTTCGCTACCAGATTGAAAGTCATGGTCATCTTCACTACCAGATTGAAAGTCATGGTCATCTTCACCACCAGATTGAAAGTCATGGTCATCTTCACTACCAGATTGAAAGTCATGGTCATCTTCACCACCAGATTGAACATCATGGTCATCTTTGCTACCAGATTGAAAATCATGGTCATCTTTGCTACCAAATTTGATGTCATGGGATCATCTTGGCTGCCAAATTTAACTTGAAGTCGTGGCCATCACGGCTTAGGAATGACAGTTTCTAGTTAACATTGTCAGTGCCTTCACATGCTCTCTTCCCCTGGACACCAGCGTCACTGTCACCAGGATTGCTCCCCTTTAACCTCTTTAACAGTTTTATTTTTAAGGGTGTTTTGTTAATTTAAGGGGATTTGGTTGTGTTAGACGGGAGTTTTAAGGAATTGGTGGGAATTGTTTTTGCTGTTGTTGTTGTTGTGTTGTGTGTGTGTGTGTGTGTGTGTGTGTGTGGTGTTGTTTTTTGTTTGTTGGTTTGTGTGTTTTTTTGTTGTTGTTTGTTTGTTTTTTTTTGGGGGGGGGGGTTGGGGGGGTGGGGAGGGGGGGTAGGTTTTTTAGTTTATATTCTGTTTTCGTTCTTAGTTTTCTCCCTTTTTAGTTTTATTTTCCTTTACTTTAGTTTCATTCGGTTTAGTTTGGTTTCAATTGGTTTAGTTTAATTCACGGTTAGATTTAAGTTCACGGTTTAGCTTAATTCACTGTTAGGTTTAGTGTTATTCACAGTTAGGTTTAGTTTAATTCACGGTTTAGTTTACTTCACGGTTTAGTTTAATTTTTATTCACGGTTAGGTTTAGTTTTATTCACGGTTTAGTTTAATTCACGGTTTATTTTAGTTTTAGTCACGGTTAGGTTTAGTTTAATTCACGGTTTAGTATAATTCACGGTTTAGTTTAGTTTTATTCACGGTTTCGTTTAGTTTCGTTTTATTAACGGTTAGGTTTAGTTTTATTCACGGTTATGTTTAGTTTAATTCACGGTTAGGTTTAGTTTTATTCACGGTTTAGTTTAGTTTTATTCATGGTTTAGTTTAGTTTTATTCACGGTTAGGTTTAGTTTTATTTACAGTTAGGTTTAGTTTTATTCACGCTTACGTTTAGTTTAATTCACTGTTTAGTTTAATTCACGGTTTAGTTTTATTCACGGTTAGGTTTAGTTTTATTCACGTTTAGGTTTACTTTAATTCATGGTTAAGTTTTATTCACGGTTTTAGTTTTATTCACGGTTTGGTTTTATTCACAGTTTGGTTTAATTCACGGTTAGGTTTAGTTTAGTTCACGTTTGTTTAGTTTAGTTTTATTCACGGTTTAGTTTTATTCACGGTTTAGTTTTATTCACTGTTTGATTTAGTTTAGTTTTATTCACGGTTAGGTTTAGTTTAGTTTTATTCATGGTTAAGTTTAGTTTAGTTTTATTCACGGTTAAGTTTAGTTTAGTTTTATTCACGGTTAGGTTTAGTTTAGTTTTATTCATGGTTAGGTTTAGTTTTATTCTTGGTTAAGTTTAGTTTTAGTTCAGGTTTGTTTAGTACGGTTTATCTTTTTAGCTTTAAGGGGTTGGAGTGGTTTTAGTCTTATTGGATCAGTGACTTTTCACTTAGATATTCTATTTTATTTTCGTTATTTTATTTATCATTAATCCCTTTTATTTTGTTTATTTTAAATCTATCGTTTTTTTCTTTTTAAGTTTATACGTTTCAATAAATGTACTTCATTTTTGTCAGTTTGGTTGGGTCTACTGCCTATGCATTTTAGTCCCTTAATATTTTAAAGCTTCTTTGAGCTAATTTCATTTCGGTGTTTGGAGCAAGGGGTGGAAAATTAGAGATGTGGTGTCCTGTGATAACTGAAAGACAACTGACAGGTCGTCCAACACTCGGTCATGAAACAGAACTGAAGAAGCAAACTTTGATCACAAGTTTTTACATCTGAAGTCTCCACCAGGACGTATAATTATTATTATCGCTACAACAACAAACTTTAAGCAGAACAGCAGAAAACCTGAGTGACCGGAATTACTTTCATTATCAAGTTTTCACAGACATGCTCGCTGGTTGTACTTGAGATGATGCTGGTTGTACTTGAGATGACGGTAAACTGGGCCAGGCGGTAATGGCAGGCCTGCAGCTGTGCAGCTCTACGTCATGTATTCAATTCTACCCCCAGCTGCAATCACTGCACTTACCCACTTCTTTCCCCCGATATATTTTTTATGTGAGGAATCATGCCATGAATTTCTTCCCTTTTCTGCAATAATGAATTTCTTCCGTTGTCTTTGCGATACTGAATTTCTTCCTTTGTTTTTGCAATAATGAATGTCTTCCTTTTTGTGATAATAAATTTCTTCCTTTGTTTTTGAAATAATTTCTTCCTTTTCGTGATAATGAATTTCTTCCGTTGTTTTTGCAATAATTAATTTCATTTTTTTGGTGATAATTTTCTGTTTTGCGATAACCGAATTCGCGATCCTATAATCAAAATCCTGCTCTCTTCTGGCCAGACATGCTGAAGGCTCTTTGGCTCAGTCCTGAAGCCTCAGAAAATCTCCCTAATGCTACAAGCACTGGGGCAATACAATAACCCTATTCCAAAGATGTAGACCAATGAACATAGTTTACCTCTCCTCAACCCATATCTACAGACTCCTACAAAAAGAAGCATGCTGTCACATAGCTCTCCACCGGCACTGCACTCCAGTACCGAACGCCTGTGTCTCTGGTGGAAAGGCCCATGGTTGTTGGCCAAAATCTGATCAAGACAAGAGAAGTGTGTCACATACGTACATAAACACGCGTGCGCGCGCACACACACGCGTGCACACACACATGACCCCAACCTCCTCCCCACCCAAAAATGGTAACAACAAACAAAAACTAAAAACAACAAAACGCAAGCAAAAAACAACGAAAAACACAAGTATTTTGATTATTCAGACCCCACAAGTCATCCCCTTTACCCCTCCACTGTAAACAGTTTCCATTTTCAGCTGGGTTATGAACTATTTTTCATCGACTCTGCCATACCAACTGCAGTATTTTCTCAAAGATTCCATCATATGAACCGACTTCACTAACTTATCCAGCAGTTGCTGTAGTTCTTGCGCTAATCAAGCAGCGTGTCTTGGGACTTGCACTTGCGGTTTGACGGACCAGGATCAAACCCAGGTTCGAACCACCACCGAGACACCCGTTCAAGGGGATTTTCAATCTCGAGTTGCTACTCTATTCTCCAAGTCATTCGGATAAGGCTGTAAACCAAGGCCCCGCGTGCAAACGAATACAGGAGGTCTTGTGCACAGGTTCAAACCCGTTCTGCCTTTCAAATGAGCAGGCCATTGCGTGCTGTCTGTAAGGATACAAAAAATCTAATGCGCACTAGTTGTTATGTTTAAACAGCAACCCTAAAGTCGAAAAACAGGTACCCTAATAGTGGGCAAAAACAGTGCATACGCAAAAATGCCACCATTGGTGCCCCTGAGAGCTCTAGCCCCGGTAGGTGACCGCCCCTCCCCCACTCCACAACACACACATTTCTATTTGATAGACTAAGCTTATAAGGCGGACAATTGTTCAGAAACAGCGGCACTTTGGCAAATCAAAATGTGTGCACACCTACCTTTATGCTGGGTGAGCCAAATTCACAAACAGAGGGCGGGACTTCTGTCCCCGTCTGTCTCTGTGATCTGTATGACCCTGTGTGTGTCGCCAAAACTGCCGCCGAGGCCATTTGACCAATCAGAGACGACTTTGATATTCGACGCGCCCTCTAAGCTACTCGCGATAATCTCCCATGTGTGTGTAAAAAAACCCCACCATTATGTTCAATGCCTATGAAATAAGATCAAATGTGACGTCATTTTAAAAATCCTTTTCCCTTCTGTTTATGTAAAAAGAATATTAAGTTCATGTATACACGCTCTTTAGAAGAACTGCTTTTCTCCCCAAAATAAACATGTGGTTATTGCCGATGACGTCACACCTAAGCCCACATCAGGATGCTTGAACATACGGCAGAGACTCAAGGTCTGCTCTGTTGACACAGGCTACATGGCACAGAAGGGTGAGCGGTGCACGGGAAAATCCCTGTTTCCACCCGGCTACCTGTCAGTCAGTACAGGGGTGGGCTTCAGCTGCTGAGAGTGGCAGTGTGGCTGTCCCCTTCCTCTGGCCTTGAGTGTCTGTAGCAGCATTCTGCTATATGACTGCATTATTGTACTATATGACTACATCATTGTGCTATATGACTACGTCATTGTGCTATATGACTACATCATTGCTATATGACTACATCATTGAGCTATATGACTACATCATTGAGCTATATGACTACATCATTGAGCTATATGACTACATCATTGCGCTATATGACTACATCACTGCTATATGACTATATCATTGCTATATGACTACATCATTGCTATATGACTACATCATTGCGCTATATGACTACATCATTGTGCTATATGACTACATCATTGCTATATGACTACATCACTGCTATATGACTACATCATTGCTATATGACTACATCATTGCTATATGACTACATCACTGCTATATGACTACATCATTGCTATATGACTACATCATTGCTATATGACTACATCACTGCTATATGACTACATCATTGCTATATGACTACATCATTGCTATATGACTACATCACTGCTATATGACTACATCAATGCTATATGACTACATCATTGCTATATGACTACATCAATGCTATATATGACTACATCATTGCTATATGACTACATCATTGCGCTATATGACTACATCATTGAGCTATATGACTACATCATTGCTATATGACCACATCAATGCTATATGATGACATCATTGCTCTATATGACTACATCATTGCTCTATGACTACATCATTGCTATATGACTACATCATTGCTATATGACCACATCAATGCTATATGATGACATCATTGCTCTATATGACTACATCATTGCTCTATGACTACATCATTGCTATATGACTACATCATTTCAGCCCATCACAATACAGACAGGATGGCATAGGACACGGTCTTTCACGGTCTAGGAAAAGCCAAAACAAAACAAAACAAAACATGACAGCCATTCGTACATGTCAATTTTGCAGCACTTGCTCATATTCTCTCTCTGCACAGTCTCTGTCTTTCTGTCTCTTTTTGTCTATCTCTGTCTCTGTCTCTCTCTCTGCCTGCCTATCTGTCTGTCTGTCTCTCTCTCAGCCTGATATTGATTGACTCCTGTGGACTTCCAGCCCTAAGGATGCGAGATAATGAATCTGGGTATGGCTGGGGCAGATGGATGGAATGAGCGGCGTGGGAACATCAGGACAGGAACCTCACAGAAGACGAGGCAGCAAAAACAAAATATATATACCTTAAAAATGTGCATGATGCAACACACACGCATGCACACACGCATGAAAACTCAAACACGCGCGCATGCACACACACACATACCACCATCAACACCACTAACAACAACAAGCAATCAACCAACCAACTACCCAACCCACATTAAAAATCAGTCTTAAACAACCAACTCATCAACCAATCATCCAACTAAAGACTGAAACAAAAACAAACCAACCAACCAGTAAACCAACCAACCAACCAACCAACCAGTAAACCAACTAACCAACCAACCAACCAGCCTGTCAACCAATCAACCAGTCAAGTAGTCAACCAACCAACCAACCAACCAACCAACCTGTCAACCAATCAACCAGTCAACTAGTCAACCAACCAACCAACCAACCAGCCTGTCAACCAATCAACCAGTCAACTAGTCAACCAACCAACCAACCAACCAACCTGTCAAACAACCAACAATCAACTAGTCAACCAACCAACCAACCAACCTGTCAACCAGTCAACTAGTCAACCAACCAACCAACCAACCAACCAACCTGCCAACCAATCAACCAGTCAACTAGTCAACCAACAACCAACCAACCAACCTGTCAACCAATCAACCAGTCAACTAGTCAACCAACCAACCAACCAACCAACCAACCAACCAACCTGTCAACCAATCAACCAGTCAACTAGTCAACCAACCAACCAACCAACCAACCTGTCAACCAATCAACCAGTCAACTAGTCAACCAAACAACCAGCCAACCAACCTGTCAACCAATCAACCAGTCAACTAGTCAACCAGCCAACCAACCAACCAACCTGTCAACCAACCAACTAATCAACTAGTCAACCAACCAACCAACCAACCAACCTGTCAACCAGTCAACTAGTCAACCAACCAACCAACCAACCTGTCAACCAATCAATCAGTCAACTAGTCAACCAACCTACCAACCAACCTGTCAACCAATCAACCAGTCAACTAGTCAACCAACCAACCAACCAACCTGTCAACCAATCAACCAGTCAACTAGTCAACCAACCAACCAACCAACCTGTCAACCAACCAACTAATCAACTAGTCAACCAACCAACCAACCTGTCAACCAGTCAACTAGTCAACCAACCAACCAACCAACCAACCTGTCAACCAATCAACTAGTCAACCAACCAACCAACCAACCTGTCAACCAATCAACCAGTCAACTAGTCAACCAACCAGCCAACCAACCTGTCAACCAATCAACCAGTCAACTAGTCAACCAATCAACCAATCAACTAGTCAACCAGCCAACCAACCAACCAACCTGTCAACCAGCCAACTAATCAACTAGTCAACCAACCAACCAACCAACCAACCAACCTGTCAACCAGTCAACTAGTCAACCAACCAACCAACCAACCAACCTGTCAACCAATCAATCAGTCAACTAGTCAACCAACCAACCAACCAACCTGTCAACCAATCAACCAGTCAACTAGTCAACCAACCAACCAACCAACCAACCTGTCAACCAATCAACCAGTCAACTAGTCAACCAACCAACCAACCAACCTGTCAACCAACCAACTAATCAACTAGTCAACCAACCAACCAACCTGTCAACCAGTCAACTAGTCAACCAACCAACCAACCAACCAACCAACCTGTCAACCAATCAACTAGTCAACTAGTCAACCAACCAACCAACCAACCTGTCAACCAATCAACCAGTCAACTAGTCAACCAACCAGCCAACCAACCTGTCAACCAATCAACCAATCAACTAGTCAACCAACCAACCAACCAACCTGTCAACCAATCAACCAATCAACTAGTCAACCAATAAACCAATCAACTAGTCAACCAACCAACCAACCAACCTGTCAACCAATCAACCAGTCAACTAGTCAACCAACCAACCATCCTGTCAACCAACCAACCAATCAACTAGTCAACTAACCAAACAACCCCCCCCCCCCCCCCCCCCCCCCCCCGAGCTGCCCCAGCTGGCCTGAAGAGGACAGAGGGCAAGACGTGCCCCTCCTCTCCCTGTGCCCCGCTAATGACGGCCCCTGCCCGCAGTTGTCGTTCCTGGCTGTTTGGCCGGAAGGGGACGTTACGTTAATTAGCTTTTCTCCCAAAATGGCGACGACTGCTTCCCCCCAGCCACCTGCCAAATGAACGTCGTATAGGGCATCCCAAAAACCAAACTGTTGGGTTGTCTGTCTGTCTGCCTGTGTGTCTGTGTGTCTGTCTGTCTGTCTGTCTGTCTGTCTCTCTCTCTCTCTCTCTCTCTCTCTCTCTCTCTCTCTCTCTCTCTCTCTCTCTCTGTTTATGTCACTCTTTCTGTATCTCTGTCTGTTTGCCTGTTGGCTGTGTGTGTGTGTGTGTGTGTGTGTGCTGTGGGCAGATTTCTGTGGTGTTAATTAACTTTGTCGTCTGTGTCTGTCTGCTGTAAATCTGTATTATTATTATTTCTTCTTTAACAAAATGGGAGAAAACCAGATGAGACATAAGCAGGATACAGACAGACAAAGACATGATAAAGACAGAGAGAAGGAAACAGCATTCAGGAGAAAGAAAGAAAGGCGGAAGGAGAGAAGACAAAGAGAAAAGAATTTTTAAAATCAAGACAAGAAAGCTCCTTAAAAACATTTTTAAAAGCAGTTATATAAGAACGAACCTTTCGTCAGTATCATCACCACCATCACAAACATCATCGTCTTTGTTGTCGTCGTCGTTACCATCGTCATTGTCGTAGCCATTATCATCATCAGATTATGTGAATACCTATTTCATTACAATAATAAAGTAATTCAAAATATTTGTTGGAGAGGAAGGAGGGGAAGCGGGATGTTTCATCATTTCATTTTGTGAAACTCATGGTGTAACAATAGACCTATTATAAATCATTTTAGACAATAATCGCAAGATGCTGTTGCTCTCTCTCTCTCTCTCTCTCTCTCTCTCTCTCTCTCTCTCTCTCTCTCTCTCTCTCTCTCTCTCTCTCTCTCTCTCTCTCTCTCTCTCTCTCTCTCTCTGTGTGCGCGCGTGCGCACTCACCAAATTAAAGAAACTCCAGTGCTTTACATCAGCAGTGCAACGTTTACTCCAGTGCTTTACACCAGCACTGCCATGTTTACCCCAGTGCTTTACACCAGCACTGCCATGTTTACTCCAGTACTTTACACCAGCACTGCCATGGTTACTCCAGTACTTTACACCAGCACTGCCATGTTTACTCCAGTACTTTACACCAGCACTGCCATGTTTACTCCAGTACTTTACACCCGCACTGCCATGTTTACTCCAGTACTTTACACCAGCACTGCCATGTTTACTCCAGTGCTTTACACTGGCACTGCAGCGTTTACACCAGTACTTTACACCAGCACTGCAGTGTTTACACCAGTGCTTTACACCAGCACTGCACTGTTTATTCCAGTGCTTTACACCAACACTGCACTGTTTATTCCAGTGCTTTACACCAGCACTGCAGTGGTTTACTCCAGTGCTTTACACCAGCACTGCAATGTTTACTCCAGTGCTTTTCATAAGCGCTGCAGTGTTTACTCCAGTGCTTTACACCAGCACTGCAACGTTTGCACCGGTGCTTTACACCAGCACTGCACCGGCTACTCCAGTGCTTTACACCGGCACTGCAACGTTTACTCCAGTGCTTTACATCAGCGCTGCACCGGTTACTCCAGTGCTTTACACCAGCACCGCAACGTTTACACTAGTGCTCCACACCAGCACTGCAACGTTTACTCCAGTGCTTTACACCAGCACTGCCGTGTTTACCCCAGTCCTTTACACCAGCACTGCCGTGTTTACTCCAGTACTTTACATCAGCGCTGCACCGGTTACTCCAGTGCTTTACACCAGCACTGCAACGTTTACACTAGTGCTTTACAGCAGCACCGCCATGTTTACTCCAGTGCTTTACAGCAGCACTGCCATGGTTACTCCAGTGCTTTACACCAGCACCGCAACGTTTACACTAGTGCTTTACACCAGCACTGCAACGTTTACTCCGGTGCTTTACACCAGCACTGTCGTGTTTGCTCCAGTGTTTTTACACCAGCACTGCCGTGTTTACTCCGGTGCTTTACACCAGCACTGCAATGTTTACCCCAGCACTGCAGTGTTTACTCCAGTGCTTTACACCAGCACTGCAACGGGTACTCCAGTGCTTTACACCAGCACTGCGACGTGTACCCCCAGTGCTTTACACCAGCACTGCAACGTGTGCTCCAGTGCTTTACACCAACACTGCAACGTGTACTCCAGTGCTTTACACCAGCACTGCAACGTGTACTCCAGTGCTTTACACCAGCACTGCCGTGTTTACAAAACACCCATGTCACATGTTGTTGGGTGTACACAGCTCGCCAGGCACGACACTCAAGGCACTGGCTGGTTCATTTTCACAGAACACCCAACTTCTTGCCCTGTCAGCAAACCGCTGTGAAAACTTACTCTGCAACTAATTCAGGATTGAGTTTTGCTGGTTTGTTTGTCTGGTTGGTTGGTTTGTTGGTTGGTTGGGTTGGTTGGTTGGGTTGGTTGGTTGGTTGGTGGTGTTGAATGGTTGGTTGGCTGGCTGGTTGGTTGTGGTTGGTTGGCTGGCTGGTTGGTTGTGGTTGGTTGTCAGGCTGGTTGTCTATGGGAAAATGTATGATGAGTCGTGTGTGTGTGTGTGTGTGTGCCAGGAGCATTACACTTCTCCTGTCAGTGCTGTCATCTCTTTCTTGCGTTAGTTAGTCTTTCAGGGAGGTACAGTAATGATTTCCTGTCCTGGGCCAACGTCTGTGTGTGTCCTGAAGGCACGTTCAGCAGGGAGAGACATGGTCATTAAGAGGTGGATGGGGGTACCCCGACACTTTGGGTTGTGTACATACTACTAAACCTTCATTATTCAAATCTCTCTCTCTCTCTCTCTCTCTCTCTCTCTCTCTCTCTCTCTCTCTCTCTTTCTCTCTCTCTCTCTCTCCTCTGGAGTTAACATCAGTGCCAACTCTACTCCCCCACAAAGTCCTTTGGATGATACTATAAACCGAGGTCCAGTTTGCGAACGCACACAGAACATTTTGCGAACACGTTAAAACCCGTTCCGCTTTTCGGAAGAGCAGGTCATTGTGTGCCGGTGGGAATGGGTGACAAAATTTGCAAAACTGCGTACACACAAAGACTGGATGTAAAATAAAACCCCACATGAGTGCTTATTCCATTATTCTCGAAATAAACAAATAAAGAGTTTTTAAAAAAATCTGCATTACTCAAGCCCTCGTTTACTTTTCGTTCATTTCGTTGTTTGGTTGCAAGATGAGTCAAATTACACATTAATTTGTGGAGAATTTCTGAATGAAAACTGCAGCAAAGACACAGTGATCCATCAAGTTTACAGGACTACAAAATTACCCCACAAAAAACCACCAGGCATTTATTTGCCAGTCTCTGGCTATACTACCCCAGACAAACAAAGCCCCCATGATTGCTGCTGGTCATTCTGTATTCAAAGGGAGAGCACTGTGTTTAGAGTTTCTAAGTGCCCGAAGTTTTCCCTCTCTTCTTCCCTGCCCTTGTTTGTCTCGGCCTTTTTCAGCCTGTCCTCTGGGTGTCGTGATTTCCTGTCCCGGCTTCAGCGCCTTTGTGTCCTGAAGGCACGTGCTGCACGGAGAGACTTGCCTGCTAATGAAATGGATAGGGGAGAGAGAGAGAGAGAGAGAGAGAGAGAGAGAGAGAGTGGAGGGGGTCGGTGAGAGAGATAGATAGACAGAGACAGAAAGACAGACAGACAGAGAGGGTGAGAGAAAGAAGGGAAGATAGAGGATAGAGAGAGAGAGAGAGGGAGAGAGAGAGAGAGAGAGTGGAGGGGGGGGGGGGTGAGAGAGACAGACAGACAGAGACAGAAAGACAGACAGACAGAGAGGGTGAGAGAAAGAAGGGAAGATAGAGAAGAGAGAGAGAGAGAGAGAGAGAGAGAGAGAGAGAGAGAGAGATAGACAGACAGAGTTAGAGAAAGACAGAGAGGGTGAGAGAAAGAGGAGAGAGAGGGGGAAAGAGAGAGCAAGAGGCAGAGGCAGAGAGATAGAGAGAGAAAGAGAGACAGAGACAGAGACAGAGACAGAGAGAGAGACCAACAGAGAAACCGAGAGAGAGACAGAGATGGTGTTTCTGATAGTCTTCACGCTTGTCCTCTTAAGAGAGAACGAATTTCTGTTTTTCCAGTACACTGTATAATATAAACCACACAATCTTGATAATTTGTTATACGTTTGATCCCATAACTGTTTGCAGGAAGAAAGTGTGTGCTATATGTTTGTTCCCATAGCTGTTTGCAAGAAGAAAGTGTTTGTTTCCATAGCTGTTTGCAGGAAGAAAGTGTTTGATACTTGTTTGTTCCCATAGCTGTTTGCAGGAAGAAAGTGTTTGATACTTGTTTGTTCCCATAGGTGTTTGCAGGAAGAAAGTGTTTGATACTTGTTTGTTCCCATAGCTGTTTGCAGGAAGAAAGTGTTTGATACTTGTTTGTTCCCATAGCTGTCTGCAGGAAGAAAGTGTTTGATACTTGTTTGTTCCCATAGCTGTTTGCAGGAAGAAAGTGTTTGATACTTGTTTGTTCCCATAGCTGTCTGCAGGAAGAAAGTGTTTGATACCTGTTTGTTTCCATAGCTGTCTGCAGGAAGAAAGTGTTTGTTCCCATAGCTGTTTGCAGGAAGAAAGTGTTTGTTCCCATAGCTGTTTGCAGGAAGAAAGTGTTTGTTCCCATAGCTGTTTGCAGGAAGAAAGTGTTTGATACTTGTTTGTTCCCATAGCTGTCTGCAGGAAGAAAGTGTTTGATATATGTTTGTTCCCATAGCTGTCTGCAGGAAGAAAGTGTTTGATACCTGTTTGTTTCCATAGCTGTCTGCAGGAAGAAAGTGTTTGATATATGTTTGTTCCCATAGCTGTCTGCAGGAAGAAAGTGTTTGATATATGTTTGTTCCCATAGCTGTCTGCAGGAAGAAAGTGTTTGATATATGTTTGTTCCCATAGCTGTTTGCAGGAAGAAAGTGTTTGTTCCCATAGCTGTCTGCAGGAAGAAAGTGTTTGTTCCCATAGCTGTCTGCAGGAAGAAAGTGTTTGTTTCCATAGCTGTCTGCAGGAAGAAAGTGTTTGTTCCCATAGCTGTTTGCAGGAAGAAAGTGTTTGTTCCCATAGCTGTTTGCAGGAAGAAAGTGTTTGTTCCCATAGCTGTTTGCAGGAAGAAAGTGTTTGTTCCCATAGCTGTTTGCAGGAAGAAAGTGTTTGTTCCCATAGCTGTTTGCAGGAAGAAAGTGTTTGTTCCCATAGCTGTTTGCAGGAAGAAAGTGTTTGTTCCCATAGCTGTTTGCAGGAAGAAAGTGTTTGTTCCCATAGCTGTTTGCAGGAAGAAAGTGTTTGTTCCCATAGCTGTTTGCAGGAAGAAAGTGTTTGATACTTGTTTGTTCCCATAGCTGTTTGCAGGAAGAAAATGTGTGCTGTGTGGCAAGAAAACAACTGACTGGTGACAAACGCCAGGGGAAAGAAGAGGCTGGGGCCGGTAACTGGAAATGTTAGGTATCTAGATAGGTTGTGTGGCAAAGGTACTACGTCTTCACAGTTTTTCAGCTTTGTTAGTGAGTGTTGACCTAGATTTTTGGTGGTGGTTGTTTGTCTATCTGTCTGTCTGTCTGTCTGTCTGTCTGTTTGTTTGTCTGTCTGTCTGTCTGATTGTTTTTAGTCGTTTCCCCCACGGGGATGCCGGGGGCCTGTCAGTACAGATAGTATTCCCACCTTCTGGAAATTTTGTACCGGACATTCCCTTTTTTCTATCTCTCTCTCTGTTTCTGCCCTTTTCCTTTTCTTCCCGTCACCTCCTTCTTGTTTCTTTTCTGCCTTCTTGGTCTATTTCACTGCCTTTTTCAGAAAGACTTACAGATAACAATTCTCTCCCATGCTGAAGTCGCTGAAATCAGACGCGCTAGGTCTGACTTGTCAGGCACTTAACAGCAGGGTAACACATTTTCGCTCATAGGACAGACAACAACTTTCTGAGCCATGAGAAGTAAAAATACAGCATGTGGGGTACAGGGCAGTACTGCTAACATTAGATGTTGTCTCTATACCCCTTAAGTCTCTCAGCTTCTTAAAGATAACCTTTGCTTTCAGAACAATAGCAATTTGCGATAATGAAAAGCATGGTCTTGTATATCTTTAGTGTGTATTGCCATATTTCATTCTAGAAAGTGCTTTTGTTTCACGTGCATGAATCATACAAAACCATCTTAGAAATCAGTCAAATAAAAAAAATCCCTATTGTCTTTCGACATTGTGGACACACTGACAGTTTTCACTAAGAACTCAATCGTGTTTTCTTCAATGTGATTGTTCATCACTGGTTGATTATGCTGAAGAATCATATCGAAAAAAACCCACAGCATTGAGTTCTTTAGTGAAAACTGCCACAGTTTCTCTAAGATGCATCTGCTTCACTGAAAAAAGAGCAAGCAGACAGAAAACAGAGTGAAAGCAAACAAACCCTTCACCAACTTTGCCAGAAACAGACAACAAAGAATAAAACACAAAATACCCCTTGAGAACACTTACACTTTTTTCTGATTGGAAAAAAGGACTGGGACTAACGTCTGTAAGGACCTGGTACTTTCCCCTCTTCTCTTCTCTGCTAACTGTCCTGACCTGGTACTGTCCCCCTCTTCTCTTCTCTGCTAACTGTCCTGACCTGGTACTGTCCCCCTCTTCTCTTCTCTGCTAACTGTCCTGACCTGGTACTTTCCCCTCTTCTCTGCTAACTGTCCTGACCTGGTACTGTCCCCCTCTTCTCTGCTAACTGTCCTGACCTGGTACTTTCCCCCTCTTCTCTTCTCTGCTAACTGTTCTGACCTGGTACTTTCCCCCTCTTCTCTGCTAACTGTGCTGACCTGGTACTGGCCCCCTCTTCTCTTCTCTGCTAACTGTCCTGACCTGGTACTTTCCCCTTCTTCTCTTGTCTGCTAACTGTCCTGACCTGGTACTGTCCCCCTCTTCTCTGCTAACTGTCCTGACCTGGTACTGTCCCCCTCTTCTCTTCTCTGCTAACTGTCCTGACCTGGTACTGTCCCCCTCTTCTCTGCTAACTGTCCTGACCTGGTACTGTCCCCCTCTTCTCTTCTCTGCTAACTGTCCTGACCTGGTACTGTCCCCCTCTTCTCTTCTCTGCTAACTGTGCTGACCTGGTACTGTCCCCCTCTTCTCTTCTCTGCTAACTGTCCTGACCTGGTACTGTCCCCCTCTTCTCTTCTCTGCTAACTGTCCTGACCTGGTACTGTCCCCCTCTTCTCTGTTAACTGTCCTGACCTGGTACTGTCCCCCTCTTCTCTGCTAACTGTCCTGACCTGGTACTGTCCCCCTCTTCTCTGCTAACTGTCCTGACCTGGTACTTTCCCCCTCTTCTCTGTTAACTGTCCTGACCTGGTACTGTCCCCCTCTTCTCTTCTCTGCTAACTGTCCTGACCTGGTACTTTCCCTCTTCTCTTCTCTGCTAACTGTCCTGACCTGGTACTGTCCCCCTCTTCTCTTCTCTGCTAACTGTCCTGACCTGGTACTGTCCCCCTCTTCTCTTCTCTGCTAACTGTCCTGACCTGGTACTGTCCCCCTCTTCTCTGCTAACTGTCCTGACCTGGTACTTTCCCCTTCTTCTCTGCTAACTGTTCTGACCTGGTACTTTCCCCCTCTTCTCTTCTCTGCTAACTGTCCTGACCTGGTACTTTCCCCCTCTTCTCTGCTAACTGTTCTGACCTGGTACTGTCCCCCTCTTCTCTGTTAACTGTCCTGACCTGGTACTGTCCCCCTCTTCTCTGCTAACTGTCCTGACCTGGTACTGTCCCCCTCTTCTCTGCTAACTGTCCTGACCTGGTACTTTCCCCCTCTTCTCTGTTAACTGTCCTGACCTGGTACTGTCCCCCTCTTCTCTTCTCTGCTAACTGTCCTGACCTGGTACTGTCCCCCTCTTCTCTTCTCTGCTAACTGTCCTGACCTGGTACTGTCCCCCTCTTCTCTGCTAACTGTCCTGACCTGGTACTTTCCCCTTCTTCTCTGCTAACTGTCCTGACCTGGTACTTTCCCCCTCTTCTCTGCTAACTGTCCTGACCTGGTACTGTCCCCCTCTTCTCTGCTAACTGTCCTGACCTGGTACTTTCCCCCTCTTCTCTGCTAACTGTCCTGACCTGGTACTTTCCCCCTCTTCTCTGCTAACTGTCCTGACCTGGTACTTTCCCCTCTTCTCTTCTCTGCTAACTGTCCTGACCTGGTACTGTCCCCCTCTTCTCGTGCTTTACTGTCCCTGACCTGGTACTGTCCCCTCTTCTCTTCTACTGCCTAACCTGTTTCCCCTGTATCTCTGTACTGTCCTACCTGACTTCCCCTCTTCTCTGCTAACTGTCCTGACCTGGTACTGTCCCCCTTTCTCTCGCTAACTGTCGACTGATGTCCCCCCTCTCTGCTAACCTTCCTGTTCGCTACTGTCCTGACCTGGTACTGTCCCCCTCTTCTCTGCTAACTTTCCTGACCTGGTACTGTCCCCCTCTTCTCTGCTAACTGTTCTGACCTGGTACTTTCCCCCTCTTCTCTTCTCTGCTAACTGTCCTGACCTGGTACTGTCCCCCTCTTCTCTGCTAACTGTCCTGACCTGGTACTGTCCCCCTCTTCTCTGCTAACTGTCCTGACCTGGTACTGTCCCCCTCTTCTCTTCTCTGCTAACTGTCCTGACCTGGTACTGTCCCCCTCTTCTCTGCTAACTGTCCTGACCTGGTACTGTCCCCCTCTTCTCTGCTAACTGTCCTGACCTGGTACTGTCCCCCTCTTCTCTTCTCTGCTAACTGTCCTGACCTGGTACTGTCCCCCTCTTCTCTGCTAACTGTCCTGACCTGGTACTGTCCCCCTCTTCTCTTCTCTGCTAACTGTCCTGACCTGGTACTGTCCCCCTCTTCTCTTCTCTGCTAACTGTCCTGACCTGGTACTGTCCCCCTCTTCTCTGCTAACTGTCCTGACCTGGTACTGTCTCCCTCTTCTCTGCTAACTGTCCTGACCTGGTACTGTCCCCCTCTTCTCTGCTAACTGTCCTGACCTGGTACTTTCCACCTCTTCTCTGCTAACTGTTCTGACCTGGTACTGTCCCCCTCTTCTCTTCTCTGCTAACTGTCCTGACCTGGTACTTTCCCTCTTCTCTTCTCTGCTAACTGTCCTGACCTGGTACTGTCCCCCTCTTCTCTGCTAACTGTCCTGACCTGGTACTTTCCCCCTCTTCTCTGCTAACTGTCCTGACCTGGTACTTTCCCCCTCTTCTCTTCTCTGCTAACTTTCCTGACCTGGTACTTTCCCCCTCTTCTCTGCTAACTGTCCTGACCTGGTACTGTCCCCCTCTTCTCTTCTCTGCTAACTGTCCTGACCTGGTACTGTCCCCCTCTTCTCTGCTAACTGTCCTGACCTGGTACTGTCTCCCTCTTCTCTTCTCTGTTAACTGTCCTGACCTGGTACTTTCCCCCTCTTCTCTGCTAACTGTCCTGACCTGGTACTGTCCCCCTCTTCTCTTCTCTGCTAACTGTCCTGACCTGGTACTGTCCCCCTCTTCTCTTCTCTGCTAACTGTCCTGACCTGGTACTGTCCCCCTCTTCTCTGCTAACTGTCCTGACCTGGTACTGTCCCCCTCTTCTCTTCTGTGCTAACTATCCTGACCTGGTACTTTCCCCCTCTTCTCTTCTCTGCTAACTGTCCTGACCTGGTACTGTCCCCCTCTTCTCTTCTGTGCTAACTATCCTGACCTGGTACTTTCCCCCTCTTCTCTGCTAACTGTCCTGACCTGGTACTGTCCCCCTCTTCTCTTCTCTGCTAACTGTTCTGACCCGGTACTTTCCCCCTCTTCTCTGCTAACTGTTCTGACCCGGTATTTTCCACATCTTCTCCACTTCCTTGCTGTCCCCTGCCTTCTTTCAGCTTGTTGTTCCGAGGTGTCTGTTTTTCTCTGTCCTGATTCCGCCATGTCCCTAAGGCTCGTGCAGCGCGGAAGACCGTGGTTAATAATGCAGCGGATGAGGGAAGACAGACGATAGTGCTTTGGGCCATTGGCGTGCTGCTACATTTAATGAGACTCGCATGTCTGTCTTGCCGAAAGGCAGTGTAATCTTAGCTGAAAAGCTTTAATTTGTCCCCATTTCCCTCACAAAATGCTTCCAGGGCAAAACCAGTTTGAGGAGGTGAGGTGAGAAAGAGAGACTGGTGAAGTTACAAAAGAAAGCAGAAAGCGGGGAGGGCAAAGAAAACGGGGAAAATGGCAAAGGAGGGGGGGGGGGGTGGGTCTGGAAGGTGGAGTTTGTGTAGTGTCATTAAATGTAATGGTAGACATTTCAAAATGGTACGTGAGCTCAACCTGCAAAAATAATGGTCAGCACAGCATGGACAATTACAAAATGGCCGTTGCTTGTAAAACAAATTACGGTTTCATAACCACATGTATTATATAGAACAACAGTACGTATTTCATGTCACCATTATTGCTGTAGCACTGACGGTCTATGGTGAAGAGACTTGTGTTCATCTGTCCATCCTGCTTCAATATACCATAGTCATGTGCCTGTATCTGAAGCACTGAAGATCTATGCTGAGGAGACTTGTGTTCAGCTTTCCATCGGGCTTCATTATACCATAGTCATAATGGCTTTCCTTCAGA
>CM054151.1:58116201-58123701 GCA_028751875.1 Rapana venosa | reverse complement strand
TCAGGTTTACGTTGAAGGATGTCTTGAGCCCTGATCTCTACAGCGGGTGTGTTTCTCTGTTGTGGAAAAGAGGGCCGTGATGACAGTGTTTTTAAGTGCCTGGAGCTGTCCATCTCGTCTCTGCTGCCACTGCTTTCCTCTGCCTTTCTGTTTGGTCAGTCTTCTTGGATGTGGTTATTTTCTGTCCTGTGTTTTATGTCTCTGTGTCTTTATCTTTGTAAAGTATGACAATGGATGATGATAAATGGGTTTCAGTTTTGGGTGGGTTTTTTTTTTATAGTGTTGCTGTTCTTATTGGTATTGTGCTTTTTCTGGTTATGTTCTTTTGAAGAATGAATAAAAACGTTATTTATTAGAAAGTATCTGTGTCACAGAGGCACGTGCAACATGCAGAGACTTGGTCAGGAATGAAAGGTGTGACGATGTGTCCCCTCACTGGTGACCCTCTGCGTGCTCTTTCACAGGTTCAGGCTGAGTTATTTGCTTTCCTGTCTTTAGTCTGTTTCCTATAGTAAAAGTAAAGGTAAAGGTGTCCCATAACCTATATGGTCGTTGGGGAGTGAGGCATCAGAGACCTCACTTCTCTAGGGCCAGCATATTGAGGGCGGCGCCCATCTCCTCTCCCTCGCTGCTTTACCTTGCCTGTCCCTAAAGAGGCAGGTACCCATTTACAGCTGTGTGAACTGGGGGACTGTACTGAAGCCAAGGCGCGCAGACGGTCACCCATCCAAGTGGTAACCACGCTCGATGCTGCTTAACCTTAGCTTGAGGTAAGCGAGCGCTCTGATCACTGAGCTATCCCGTCCCCTGTAGGTAATTCTATTAAATGAAGACTTTTATGTTGAGAGTAAAAACTCTCTCTCTCTCAAACTCCCCCCCCCCCCCCTACATGTGTGTGTACTTGTGCGTTTGTGCGTGTATGTGTGTGTATGATTAATGCCTGTTTACTGCAACTGCTGTCCCCTATGCTGGCAAACAAGGCAATCCACTTCAGACACCTGTCCTGTGCTCTTGAGTAAAACACTGCCTACATTTCATGAGGATGCACCTGTATAATCTCACTGCAAAAAAGCAATTAACAGTCTGCCTTTTTGTCCAAGCAAAAAACAACAACAACAACAAGCTAAAAAAACCACCCAAAATACCGGAAACTAAGGACAAGTTGAAATGAATACTTTGTGTTCAAAGAGAAGGCAGTAATTAGGGTTTACGCTGAGGAGTGTATGTATGTATGGAGCACTCTTCATTCTTCTTCACTGTCCGTGTGTTTCTCTTCCGTGGGAAAGCGTGCTGTAATGACAGTTTCTCTCTGCCTGCAGCTGTTAACCCATTCTCTGCATCATTGCTTTTCTCTGCCATCATCGCTTTTCTCTGCATCATTGCTTTTCTCTGCCATCATCGCTTTTCTCTGCCATCTCTGCTTTTCTCTGCCATCATTGCTTTTCTCTGCCATCTCTGCTTTTCTCTGCCATCATTGCTTTTCTCTGCCATCATTGCTTTTCTCTGCCATCTATGCTTTTCTCTGCCATCATTGCTTTTCTCTGCCATCATTGCTTTTCTTCACCATCATTGCTTTTCTCTGCCATCATTGCTTTTCTTCACCATCATTGCTTTTCTCTGCCATCATTGCTTTTCTTCACCATCATTGCTTTTCTCTGCCATCATTGCTTTTCTTCACCATCATTGCTTTTCTCTGCCATCATTGCTTTTCTCTGCCATCATTGCTTTTCTTCACCATCATTGCTTTTCTCTGCCATCATTGCTTTTCTTCACCATCATTGCTTTTCTCTGCCATCATTGCTTTTCTTCGCCATCATTGCTTTTCTCTGCCATCTCTGCTTTTCTCTGCCATCATTGCTTTTCTTCACCATCATCGCTTTTCTCTGCCATCATTACTTTTCTTCGCCATCATTGCTTTTCTCTGCCTTTTTATGTCTGTCCCCTCCACTGTCGTGATCTTTTTTGTCGTAGTTTCAACATCTTTGTGTACCCTGAAGGCACGTACAACAGGCAAAGGCTGGTCACTGATGAAATGGATGGAGTCTGAAGACAGAGCAGACAGTACCTTGCTACACTGACCAAGACTGATTTTTTCAGTTTTCATGAAAACATTTTTGACTTCATATATTCAAAAAAAGCCTGAATATCTACTAAATTTATAGCCCCCTTCATGGCAAAATTATTGGGGAATTAGTATTTGGATAACTGGAGCAGAAAGGAGAGAGAAGATTGAATCTATTAATGGTATTGTACATCCTTTCAGCTGCGAATTCACGCATAAATTAAGCATGTGAAATAGTTTTTGCATTCGTTTACAGGTGGTTGATGCATCAAAACCACCAATCTTTAAACATTACAAATCCTAAACTAAATATTGCAGAATGCATTGTATAGCAAGTGCTTCTTTTGTTCAATTATGTTCAATCAGTCTGTTTTTACACACTCAGAAAATAAAAAGGATTTGTATCACGTGATCGATAGTCATTTTTGTTGCTTGTTTGTACTTCTGCTAGAGCTCCAAGGTTCACCAATGGTGAGAATTTTTCGTATAGGTATATGACTGGGGTGGGGGGGGGGGGGGGGGGTTCAACTATAAAGGTAGCCGCCTTCTGACTTTGGGCATACAAATGGGACTTTCACCCACAGTACCTCCCTCCCTCCTCTTTCCAATTTTCAACTGTCATAGGTTCTTTTGACATGCACAAGTCTGTAAGCACACAAGGTCCCACTGGTTTGGAGTATCTTCTGAAACACTTAACCATCAGTTCGATTTTCTCGTCAAACTGAGAAGAAAGGGCAAGGCTGAGAATGGAACCAAGAACCTCACAGTTTACATGTTAGGAAGTTAACGTCTAAATCACCCTGCCACATTCCTTCTTATATTTATGTAATTTTAAAAAGGGACTCTCTCTCTCTCTTTCTCTCTCTCTGTTTTGTGCCAAATGCAATTTATCACCATGAACAAGTTCAGACATGTCTGATTGGCTCCAGAGAGAAAACTTTGTCAAAAGCCACAAGGATGCACCTGGTTCATTTCACAGCAAGCAGTAAAGGGTTAACAGCAGGCTGTCTTTTAGCCTGGCTAACAAAGTACAAATTTCACAATCAGCTTGGCCCTTTGATCTGTACTGGGAAGAAGTGGGATAGTTCAGGTTTAGAGCCATGAACGGCAGAGCACATTTCACAGCCATAGTGTTCCTCCGCCATAGAAAAGAGTGCTGTGATTACAGTTTCTCAGAGCCAGGAGCTGTCCACCTCTTCTTCACTGTCACTGCTTTGTCTCTGCCTTCTTTACGTCTGTCCTCTAGGGTGTTGTGATTGTCTGTCCTGGATTCAGTGCCTTTGTGTCCTGAAGACACGTGCATCATTGAGAGACTTGGTGACTAATGAAATGGAGGAGGTATGTGTACAATGCTGTCTGTGTGTAGCAGAACTACACTTAGTGTGACTGAGCCCTCTGGTTGCATGGCGCAGCAATACCATTGGAACAGGAAAGTCTCGCATATTGCCGGCTGTCCAACCTACTGAAAAGAAAGTGTGAATTCTGTTGGAAAAATGGGGAGGGATAACTGGTTGAAATATACAGGGTTTTTTTAAAAGTAAAATCAAAGATCATTTAAACTGCTATTACAGACTGCATTGCATGTCTTTCCATCCCCCCTCTCTGTCTGTCTGTCTGTCTGTCTGTTTCTCTCTGTGTTTTATGCCTGCTTACTGGCAGACAACACAGTTCAGTTCAGACACCTGTCATGTACTCGTGAGTAAAACACCATGTCAAAGACACGACGATGCACCTGTATAATCTCACTGAAAAAAGGCCATTAACAGCCTGCCTTTTGTTTGAGCAAAAAAGGAAGAACAACAAACTCAATAAACCAAAATACCTGGGAAACTGTAGAACAAGTTGAAATGAATACTTTGTGATCAAAGAGAAGGCAGTAATTACGGTTTACACTGAGGAGTGTATGCATGTATGGAGCACTCTTCTTCACTGTCCCTGTGTTTCTCTGCTATGGAGAAGAGGGCTGCAATGACAGTTTCTCTGTGCCCAGAGGTGTCCACCCATTCTTTTCCATCTCTGCTTTTCTCTGCCATTATTACTGTTCTTTGCCATTATTGCTTTTCTCTGCCATCATTACTGTTCTCTGCCATCATTACTGTTCTTTGCCATCATTGCTTTTCTCTGCCATCATCGCTTTTCTCAGCCATCATCGCTTTTCTCTGCCATCATTGCTTTTCTCTGCCTTTTCATGTCTGCCCTCTCCACTCGTGATTATTTTGTCTTGGTTTCAACATCTGTGTGTAACCTTAAGGCACGTACAACACGGAGAGACTTGGTCACTGATGAAATGTATGGAGTCTGAAGACAGTGCCTTTGGTCATGTCTACCTTGCTACCTTGATTGGTACTGATTTTTTCTGTTTTCCTGAAAAACAATGTAGTTCTATACATATCAAAAAAGCCTGAATGTCTACTTGATTTATAGCCCAACGTTCATGGCAAAATTGTTCGAGAATTAGTATTTGGAAAGGGGTCGACTGGAGCAGAAAGGGAGAGAAGATGACTGAATCTATAAATGGAGTTGTACACCCTTTGAGCTGCAAATACACATGTAAATAAAGC
This sequence comes from Rapana venosa, assembly GCA_028751875.1. Lineage (NCBI taxonomy): Eukaryota > Metazoa > Mollusca > Gastropoda > Neogastropoda > Muricidae > Rapana > Rapana venosa. The sequence continues at coordinate 58,119,078 of CM054151.1, read as the reverse complement.
ATTGAAATAGTTTTTGCATTCGTTTACGAGTGATTGATGCATCAAAACCACCAATCTTTAAACATTACAAATCCTAAACTAAAAATTGCAGAATGTATTGTATAGGAAGTGCTTCTTTTGTTCAATTATGTTCAAATAGTCTGTTTTTACACACTCAGAAAATAAAAAGGATTAGTTTCACATGATGATATGTCATTTTTGTTGCTTTTTTCTTCCTCGGCTAGAGCTCCAAGGTTCACCAATGGTGAGAAGTTTTCGTATAGGTATATGACTGGGGGGGGGGGGGGGGGGGGGGGGGGGGGGGGGGGGGGGGGTTCAACTATAAAGGTAGCCGCCTTCTGACTTTGGGCATACAAACGGGACTTTCACCCACAGTACCTCCCTCCCTCCTCTTTCCAATTTTCAACTGTCATAGGTTCTTTTGACGTGCACAAGTCTGTAAGCACACAGGGTCCCACTGGTTTGGAGTTTCCTCTGAAACACTTTTTCTTGTCAAACTAGGAAGAAAGGGCAAGGCTGAGAAATGAATCCAGAACCTCAAAGTTTACTTGTTAGGCAGGTGAATGTCTTAGCCATCCTGCCACCTTCCTTCTTATGTACATGCAATTTTTAAGAGGGATAGGCTCTCTCTCTCTCTCTCTCCTCTCTCTCTCTCTCTCTCTCTCTCTCTCTCTCTCTCTCTCTCTCTGTTGTGCCAAATGCAATGTATCACCATGAACAAGTTCAGACATGTCTGATTGGCTCCAGAGAGAAAACTTCGTCAAAAGCCACAGGGATGCACCTGGTTCATTTCACAGCAGACAGTAACGGGTTAACAGCAGGCTTTCTTCTGGCCTGGCTACACAAAGTACAAACTCCTCAGTCAGCCTGCTCCTTTGATGTAGATGCGCTGGGAAGAAGAGCCATAGCTAAGGTGTAGAGCCATGAATGGCAGAGCACATTTCAAAGCCATTGTGTTCCTCCGCCCCGGAAAAGAGTGCTGTGATTACAGTTTCTCAGTGCCAGGAGCTGTCCACCTCTTCTTCACTGTCACTGCTTTGTCTCTGCTTCTTGACGTCTGTCCTCTGGGGTGTCGTGATTGTCTGTCCTGGATTCAGTGCCTTTGTGTCCTGAAGGCACGTGCAGCATGGAGAGACTTGGTGACTAATGAAAAGGGTGATGCTATGTGTGCAATGCTTGTGGTTGCCTGTGTGGCAGCAGTACACTGTGTGAGACTGAAACCTCTGGTTCCTTGGTACAGCAATGCCATTGGAACAGGACAGTCTCACATATTGCCAGCTGTCCAACCTACTGTCAAGACACAAAATGAATTGTGAATTATTTTGGAAAAAGGGGAGGAATAACTGGCTTAACTATAAAGTTTTAAGGAAAATCAAAGATGATTTAAACTGTTATTACAGACAGCAATGCATGGCTTTACCGTATATACTATATATATATATATATGTAAGCAGACATTAAAAGGTTGATTTAACTGATATCACGTTCGTTTATGTTGACTGTAAAATCTCTCTCTCCCCTCTCTCCTCTCACTCTCTCTCTCTCTCTCTCTCTCTCAATCCTCTCTCTCTCTCTCTCTCGTCTCCTCTCTCTCTCTCGCTCTCTCTCTCTCTCTTCTGCCTCATCCTCTCTCATCTCTCTCTCTCTCTCTCTCTCTCTCTCGTCCTCTCTCTCTCCTCTCTCTCTCTCTCTCTCTCTCTCTCTCATCCTCTCTCTCTTCTCTCTCCTCTCTCTCTCTCTCTCCCCTGTCTCTCTCCCCTCTCTCTCCTCCCCTCTCTCTCTCTCTCTCTCCCTCTCTCTCTCTCTCCCTCCCTCTCTCTCTCTGTTTTTTTAATGCTTGTTTACTGGCAAACAACACAGTCCAGTTCAGACACTTGTTATGTGCTCTTGAGTACAACACAACTTCAAAGACATGAGAATGCACCTGTACAATCTCAGAGCAAAAAAGCAATTTAACAGTCTGCCTTTTTGTCCAAGCAAAAAAAAAAACAAGAACAATAACTCAAAACACCCAAAATACCGGAAACTAAGGACAAGTTGAAATGAATACTTTGTGTTCAAAGAGAAGGCAGTAATTACGGTTTACGCTGAGGAGTGTATGTATGTATGGAGCACTCTTCATTCTTCTTCATTGTCCCTGTGTTTCTCTGCCGTGGGAAAGTGGGCTGTGATGACAGTTTCTCAGTGCCTGCTGCCATAATTATCTGCCATTATTGCTTTTCTCTGCCTTTTTATGCCTGTCGACTGTCGTGATTTTTTGTCTTGGTGTCAACATCTTTGTGTAACCTGAAGGCGCGTACAACTCGGAGAGACTTGGTCACTGATGAAATGGATGGAGTCTGAAGACAGTGCTTTTAGTCATGTGGACTTTGCTACACTGAATGACACTGATTTTTCTGGTTATGTACTGGATTTATAGCTCCCTTTCATGGAAAAACTGTTTGAATTAGTACTTAGAAAGGCGGATGACTGGTACAGAAATGGAACGAAGACAATTTGAATCTGTGAATGGAGTTGTAGTGCCTTTGAGGTGTGAATTGCACCTCTAAGAAAAGCAGGTGACATGGTTTTGCATTCTTTTACAGGTGGTTGATGCATCAGAATCATCAATCTTACCACATTATCTATCCTAATCTAAACATTACAGAATGCATAATATGTCAGTGTTTCTTTTGTTTAATTATGTTCAGTCGGTCTGTTTTTACATTTTCATGACTAAAAGCAAAAAGTAGTACTTTCTCATGACTGATAATACTTTTTTTGTTTCTCAGCTAGAGCTCCAAGGTTCACCAATGGTGAGATGTTTGTATATGTGACCGTTTGTTTTTCAACTAGTATGGTAGCCACATACCAGCTTCAGAGATACAGCTAGCAATT
>CM054151.1:58101201-58111201 GCA_028751875.1 Rapana venosa | reverse complement strand
CATTATAAGAAAAATAACACATTGGCATCAATGACACTTTTCCCATCTCATCTCCCACACTAAATCCCAGCCTAAAATCCCTCCCCCCCCCCCCATCACCATAACCCCCTCCCCCAACCTTCCTCCCACCCACCTCCAGCCCCCCTGGAGGACAGACAATCCTTCCCAACCTTGCAGTTCAGACAGACTGTTCAAACATGTTCGCTCCAACCTGTCAGTGTGAAAAGGATGAACTGCCACACGAAACGTCTGAAAGGTGTACAGAGTAACAAGAATCACTGTGAGCCCTGACACATAGAATCACTGTGAGCCCTGACACATAGAATCACTGTGAGCCCTGACACATAGAATCACTGTGAGCCCTGACACATAGAATCACTGTGAGCCCTGACACATCGAAAGTCACGAGGATGCTTTCTTCCCCTGACCTTATACCCTACTTTCTGCACCCCTGTACCTATCATCTTGCCTAACCTTGTACCCTGCAAAATTATCTCTCTTAACCTTATACTCTTGCTTATTATCTCCCCTAACCGTATACCCTATTTTCTACACCCCCTCCCCAATCTTGTACTCCCGTAAACTTATATCCTTTCAAATTATCTCTCCTTACCTTATACCCTTGCCTATTATCTCCCCTAACCCTATACCCTCGCTTATTATCTTCCACTCCTCTAACCTTATAGTCTGCCCTTGTCCATTTTCTTCCCAAAGAAAACCCCCATGTTACGTGTTCTTACCACTCTCAGTACATAAAAACCCCTAGTACACAGGAAACCTGAGAGACCTTTTTATGTCAAAATATGTTGTACGTTTTTTCTTTTAAAAAGGAACCCTACATGTTCTCACATTAAGCTTTCTATGTTTAACAATCTAGTAAGACAAGGGCTAATAAACAGGGTGATGTTTGCTACGGAAATAAAAACTTTGATGTCTTTATCTACTTTTATATTTAGGAGTAGAATTAATGCTCTTTCGTTAAAATGTGTTCACCCTTCCTCCATACCCCCCCCCCCCCCCCCCCAAACACACACACACACACCACAAATGGGGCCAGAGAAATATGATTGTTCAAGTGTGTGTGTGTGTGTGTGTGTATGTGTGCGTGTGTGTCTGTGCGCGTGTGTGTGTGTGAGATCATTTTTTCATTCTTAAAGCCGATAGATAGGAACACAACTTACCCCTCGATATTTGCTTAAAACTGTATTATTCTATCGTGCATACTTTTACATGATTCTGTATAATTCTATCAGGATGAAAGTTTTCTTATACACTTGTAACATCAGGGAGTATAGAATGAATATATATATATATATATATATATATATATATATATATAAATATATATATATATATATATATATATATAATCTGCAGAAAATCAATACTGATTCACATTAGCTGTGAAGAACAGGGCTTTAATCCAGTTTCTGTTTTAGCAATGCATAGATATTTCAGAAAATGACACTGCATATTAGAGAAGCTACACATACAAACGACTGTTATATGATTTTGGTCAAACTGAATGAAAAAGCAATTATTTAGGCTGCAAGTGGGTGTGGTTGTTTGACACTCTCTCTCTCTCTCTCTCTCTCTCTCTCTCTCTCTCTCGCTCGCTCTCTCTCTCTCTCTCTCTCTCTCTCTCTCTCTCTCTCTCTCTCTCTCTCTTCTCTCTTTGTGTCTGTCTGTCTGTCTGTCTTTGTGTGTTTGTAAATCAGTGCCTTGATATCGAGAAAAACCGCAACAATGTTTGGGAACAAATCTAAATTTCTAAGAAGATATCAAATAGGACGGGACAGAGGATGAGATGGAGAATGGTGAGGAAAACAAAACAAACGAACTAACAAAGGAGGAAGGAAGGGGAAGAAGAATTTAACCAGTTTTACAGAGAGAGTGGATGGGGTGACTTGGAAAATGTCTGGTTCACAGTTTGCACTGCACGTGACACTGACTCGGAAAGGATATACAGGTTAAACTATTGTAAACTTAAAGTACATCGTTAACGTCATGGAAGCAAGCTTTTGACTACCAACAGTCAGTACACTTCCCAAAACAGTGTCACCCTTTGCACAGAGAGAGAGAGAGAGAGAGAGAGAGAGAGAGAGAGAGAGAGAGAACTCAAACTCGAAATGTTTATTGAGAGAGAGAGAGAGAGAGCGCGAGAGAGAGAGAGAGAGAGAGAGAGAGAAGCACACACCCTTATTAGATATCGGAGCTGCATTTACACATACTTGAAGGAGACAAATCAAGTGCACAAAATGAGCATTGGCAGGCGTTCTTTCATTGATCATCTTGAGTTATCTCCCATCGGGTTTGTGCAGAGGGAAGGCCAACGCTGGCCAGTGTGGCCATTGTTATTCCTGCAGATTGCTTTTCCGCCAGAACGACTGCTCTCTTTTCATGCATATTTCAGCAACAATTATTCATGTTTTATGCAAGTCTTGTCTTTTAAAAATGATAGCATGTTATGGAGGTACTTAACAGTTGTTTCATTTTTCCATATCTCTTTACTGAACGTTTAATTCAGTATCAAAATACAGCGATGTCATTTAGATAGCAGAACTGTGAACAGGGGTGTTGAAGGAAGGTCTCAACAGGGAATCAAAGATCTCCACAGGGGATCAAAGATCTCCAAAGATCTCCACAGGGGATCAAAGATCTCCAAAGATCTCCACAGGGGATCAAAGATCTCCACAGGGGATCAAAGATCTCCACAGGGAATCAGAGATCTCCACAGGGGATCAAAGATCTCCACAGGGGATCAAAGATCTCCAAAGATCTCCACAGGGGATCAGAGATCTCTACAGGGGATCAGAGATCTCCACAGGGAATCAGAGATCTCTACAGGGGATCAGAGATCTCCACAGAGGGTCTCCACAGGGGATCAAAGATCTCCACAGGGCATCAAAGATCTCTACAGAGGATCAAAGATCTCTACTCCACAGATCTCCACAGGGGATCAAAGATCTCTACAGGGGATCAAAGATCTCCACAGGGGATCAGATATCTCTACAGGAATCGCCTTTTCAACTTGTACTCCTCTGATCTGTGGAGGAGATGGGAAGTCTGTCTTCCTGTGTGCTGGTTTGTGTGGTTTTTCCCCATGTAGGTATGGTGTTAGGAAAGGGGATGTGCATCATTTTCTTTCTTGTTTGGGGGAGGGATGAAAGGGAGGTAATGGAGGGGGTGATGGCCAAAGGGCAGGTATTGTTTTGGTTTTGTTTTCTTGAGGTGTGTGTGGGGGGAGGGGGGAGGTGCAGGTGAGGGACCTAATGGGTGGTTGGTGTGAGGAGTGATTGGGCAGGAGGTGGGAGAGAATCGTCAAGGTTTTAGGGGGGGGGGGGGGAGGGGTGCAGAACAGGCAGTTTTGGGGCAAGGATTTGGAGATAATTGTTTGTTCTGGAGGGTGCTCCAGGTTGAGTGGAGAGGGAGAGGGGGGAGGGGGGGAGGGGGGCAGTCAGAAGATTGGGGGAATGGTGTGCAGAAAGAGAGTCAAGGGTTGTTGGGTGAGGTGGGTTGGAACCGTAGTCTCTACACAACCGGTCATACTTCTTAGGTAGCAGGTACGAGAGGGGGCTCAAAACCTTTCTTTCAATCTTCTGCTATTTTGTTCAACTGGATGTGCAGAAAGGCAAGCTTCAATGTCCGAGTTCGAGCAAACACACATACACACGTACATACACACAATATCCGCACACCGCCCTTCCCCCTTCGCCCCACTCCCCTCATCCTAAATACCAACACACAGACACACTACCTACAAACCTCGCAGTCACAAAGTACACTCAACAAATACACATCACACACGTACACCAACACACGCGCGTGCGAGTCTGCAAGGCACATCAATTTTTGTTTTCCAGACCATTAAAAATTCAGTTGTTCTCGCCCTGTAATTAAAGTTTATGTCTGCCTGGGAAGTTGCTTCCCTTCTTTACCAGCACGGCTTCTCTCCCCCTGATGTTACAGTCTGTCATTTCGTGTGTCCTCATTGTCTACCGTAGGGCCACCGCCACTGGGTCCTGAAGGCACGTGTAGCACTGACAGTCTTAGATACTGATGAACATTTTAATGGATGGTGGTTTGCACACAGCAATTTTGGATGTGTGTGTGGTACTACCAAAAATGAGGCTTGCATTTCTAGACTCCAGACTCAAGAATGTTTTATCATCTCATAGTGAGAAATCGTAAATGGCATATCAAAAGTACAATCACACAACATGCAATCAACATGACTCAGAAAAAAGTATTTTCTTGTATTGCGTGATGTTCAGTGACGATAATGCTGACATGCCAATGCTACTATGGAAGTGCATGTTTCCCTTGTGAAGATGCTGGGGATCTGACAGTAAAAATAGCATCCCCACCTTCTGGAAATTCTGTGCTAGGAATTCCCCTTTTTCTATCTATTTCTTTCGTTTTCCCTTGTTCCTTTTATTTTTATAACATCCTTCTTCTCTTTTTTTCTGTCTTCTTGATCTACTCTCCTGCCTTTTTTCCAGAAAGACTTAAAACATAACAAAACTTCTCCCGTGCCGAAGTCGGATGCGCTGGGTCTGATTTGTCAGGCACTTAACGGCAGCTCAACGCATTTTTGCTCATAAAACAAAGATAGTTGCAGTCTGAGCGTTTGAAGAAGAAGGGGAAGAATTCCTTGTGTTTTGAGACTACTTGACAGGGATGCACTCTATGCGTCCTATCATATTAATATGTCACGGCATCAACCAGGCCCGAGAGATACAGTTACCTGCAGTGTTTGTCAGGTACATTTGAGCAACATTTTCAAAATGGCTGTGGCATGTGGACATGTTCTAAATGAGTTGGTCAGCATGGCCAGTGGTACGGATGAGCAGACCATGGCCAGTAAGCAAAGCGTGGCCTGGGATGACATGGCTGTGCAAGCTATCAGTGTGCTGCTGCTTCAAATGTATGTGTGTACAATGTGACTTTCTTCGTTTTTCAAACGGCTGTGTCGGGTTTGAAGCGTTCCAGACACACTGCAGGAAGCCTATGCTTCCAGTGTCTCCTCTGGCAAGGGGGAAGAGAGAGAGAAAGAGAGAGAGAGAGAGAGAGAGAGAGAGAGAGAGAGAGAGAGAGAGAGAGTGAGTGAGAAAGAGAGAGAGAGAGTGAGAGAGAGAACACTTTTTTTTTACCTCCACATTTTCCCCCAAGAGTTCTGTTTTCTGACTACCTGTCTGCCAGCTTCTGTATGTCTCTCTCTCTCTCTCACTCCTCTCTCTCTCTCTCTCTCTCTCTCTCTCTCTCTCTCTCTTCTCTCTCTCTCTCTCTCTCTCTCTCTCTCTCCCCTCTCTCTCTCTCTCTCTCTCTCTCTCTCTCTCTCTCTCTCTCTCTCTCTCTCTCTCTCTCTCTCTCTGTATGTTTACGTTTGCTCTGCAGAAACAGAACACAAACACAAAACATAAAACAAAACAAAAAGATTACAAAAAGTAGCCTGAAGCCTGCTGTCTGAGTATGCCTTCACTAAAAGTGCATCAGAGAGACAGAGTCAGAGAGAAAGAGACAGAGACAGAAAAGAGAGACAGAGACAGACAGAGACAGACAGACATCCAGACACAGACAGAAAGATGGTCAGGTTCGATCCACTGGGGACACACACACAGGGCTGTGACCAGACAGCACCTGCCCTGTCGTCTTGTGCATGGCATGGAAATATAGTATCAGGTTTTGAACTAGGCCAGGGTGTTTTATGGTTCTTTCGGTATCTAAGAAAAAAATGATGTTGTTTTTCAAAGGAGCAGTCGTATTCGAACAGAAATCATCCTCTGTGTGTGTGTGTGTGTATTGTGCGGTTGTTTGTGTGTCTTCGCGCGCACGCATGTGTGTGTGCGCACACACGCGCGCACGCATGTTTGTCTGTGTATGTGCGCGCGTGTGTGTGTATGTGTGTGTGAGAGAGAGAGTCATAGTCATAGTCAAAGTCTTTTTTTAAATTTTTAGATAGTAGGTTTACTTTTTCAATCTAGCCATCCATCTAAAAAGCAAAGCAAAAAAATATTCGTAATGAAAAACAGAAACAAAGAAATAAGGACAAATGTAAAAGAAGTAATTACTGTAAAAAGGAAAAATGCAAAGACATGTCACGTCTTTACCACCACGTCAACCATCCCTGTGTGTGTGTGTGTGTGTGTGTTGTGTGTGTGTGGTGTGTGTGGTGTGTGTGTGTGTGTTTATGTTGTGTGTGTGGTTATTTGTGTGTGTGTGTGTTGTATGGTGTGTGTGTTGTATGTGTAAGTGTGTGTATTTGTGTGTGTGATATTGTGTTAGTGTGTGTGTATGTGTGTGTGTGTGTGTGTGTGGTGTGTGTATTTGTATTGTGTGTGTGTGTGTGTGTGTGTGTGTGTGTGTGTGTGTGTTGTGTGTGTGTGTGTGTGTGTGTGTAAAACAATCCTGGGCTCAAATCTTCAACACTTCTTAGTGCTCTCGGGAAAACCCTTACAGTTCTTAATCATTCATGAAATGAAAGAAAAGTGTCTGAGATGTTTTCAGGGCATTTGTTTCTCAGCTATTGTATTTTCCTCAAAACAACAACAATAACAACAAGATCGTCATCATGACCAAGAACAGAAACATTCGCAACAATGATAACAATAATATCAGCAAGAAGGCAATGTTTGTCTCAGTGTTATATTAGTGGTAATTGCCATCTCATCTGTTTATATTTGAATACAGCAGGGCGGCTTTTGATCTCCCAAAATGACAGGTCTTTCTGGTTTAATAATGGAAATATCCCATGGCCCACTTCTTTTACACTGAGGCCCAGACAAGGAGACCCCACTCTGGGTAAATCCATTCCAGCCTCCCTCTCTGTTTTGGAACAGGATGTCTAATGACATCGTCTGCTGGCCTGGGGATTCTCCATCATTCTCCACTGGCATTCTCCCGTCCACCCCTTTCTTACCCAGTTCCCTATAAACAATAATATATAATGACTGTTTGTGTTTGTACACATTGAACAGCGGATGATTATAAGCACAAAGGCCAATGTCTTGAAATAAGACCAAACAGTAAAAAACAATAATAAATCCAAGTAAACAGTAATCTCTGTTGTAATGTGAGGAGACTATTCTAAAATGTGCCCGGAGAACGTATTGTGGTAAGGAAATATTGTTTCACTAATCTATTATCATAAACTGTGCCAGCTGAATCTAACATTTGTGAAGAACTACTTAAACCCTGGGGGAACGACTTAAATACTGGAATATCGGACAGAAGTGTGCGAGATTCAGGCAGTCCCAAAGCAGACAGAAACCATCACTGATGTTTTTTCATGTTTAACTTTTGCATGCCTTTTTATCATTGGCTTAGCTATCAAAAGGGAACAAAGCAGCAAATTAAAGAAAGAAACTCCGAGACTTCTCAGAAAAGGGCTTGAGTGTCTGTGACATGTTGTAAATACAAGACACAGATCTGAACCATCGTGCAGACCTGCCAGTGCCTGTGCCTGGGTATGCCATGCAGAAGATGAAGTATGAATGTTAAAAACTCCTGGCGGTATGTGGTGGGCTGCATCATCACACACATCCCCAATAAGTAGTGGAGGCTTAATTAACCAGCACGCTGAAGGATGGGGGGCGGGATAGCCTAGTGGTTAGAACATCACACTCGCAGTCTGAAGACCCAGGTTCGATTCCCGTTCAAGGGGATATTTTCCTCTGGAGTTAACATCAGTGCCGACTCCACTCTCCCCAAAAGTCCTTCGGGTGAGACTATAAACCGAGGTCCCGTGTGCGAACGCACGCAGTGGATCTTGCGCACACGTTAAAACCCGATTCGCTTTTCGGAAGAGTAGGCCATTGTGTGCTGTAAAACTGCACACAAACGGGGACTTGATGTAAAAAAGCACACGGGTGGCTTATTTCATTATCTTCGATATAAAAGAACAAAATAAAATAAATAAAAATGTTTTTCAGCCATAAGCTAAGTTCTGGGGCAGGTGTGGTGTGTGGTAATGTCACGCTGGCACACAATCTCATTACTACACTGAAAACAATAACACCACAAATACATTGTTTTTACTCTCACGAAATTCTGAAATAGTACTCTGAGTAACAGGCTTGGAGTTTATTGTATGGTGCTACATCCAAAGTCCCTGACAGTCTTTCTTTTTGTCTTTAGTCCTCATCGCTTTTCTCTCTCCTTTTTCAAACTGAAGATGACCATGACCATTTTCATACCAAGGGTACCATCCTTCTCTAGAAACAGTAACACTTTATTTCAGCGAAATGTAAAGTTTCCAATCTTCATTGTGAATCATGCCAAAACCGAATCAACAATGTCCTCATTCTGTTCTCTGTACTCGTACACAACAATTGAGGAAACATCAAACATTCAGAGCCTGTTTGATCCAATATCCTGTGAACTGTGTCCTGCCACATCAAGTGAAGGGCTGACCAATCAAACAGCCGGAGGTGGGGACCAATCAAAGGGAAGGCGGTATGCAGACACTGCTCTGCGCTGTCGTCTGTTTGCTTCCGCTCCTAATGAGGCTGACACGAGGTGTTTGCTTGCTGGAGTTGAGTGCTGCTGAAATTGACGTGGTCGTGTTTGGGTTTCCCGCTGCTTCCTTCAGGTGCCGCCGCTGCTGCTGCTGTCTTTCAGTTTGGGCTTCCTTCCCCTTTAGGGCGTGTTCATTTGTGTTGTGGTGGCGGTTTTCTTAGAGCTATTTTGTCTGGGTTTTTTTGTTTTTGTTTTTTTTTGCTGCCTCATCTTCCGTGACGTCCCTCGTCCTGCTGTTCCCACGCCGCTCATTCCAATCTCCCCACCACAGCCATACCCAGATTCGTTATGTCTCATCCTCAGGGTCGGAAGTCCACAGGGAGCCCATCACTATCAGGCCGCCGTGAGGCCATCAGCCAGAGGGGCCCTGCACTGCTGCTGGGTCACTTTGGTGGTGTTCAGTGGTGCCTGTTCTGAGCTAACATACGCAGGACACCACCCACTAAGCCCCCTACTAACGACAGTATTAGCTCAGTCGCGGAGCCAGACTGAGTGAGTTGCCCACCCGACGTGGCAACCACCACAACGTCCCTCCAACGACTGTCCCCCGCGAACCTCCAACCCCAAAGGCTTTGACACAAACTCACCACAGGCACAGAAGTGTATGGGCAAACCAAATCTGAGGTCACCATGAGACCAGAGCAACTCGAACCACCGAATCAGAGGCAATTTTTTTTTATTGCATGATGATCAATGACAATGAGGATGACGTAATGCTGCTGCTGTGGAAGTGCATATGCTTTGAGACTACTTGACAGGGTTGCACTCTACGCTTACTATCATAGTATATCCCGGTGTCAACCGGGCCCGAGAGATACAGACACCTGCAGTGTTGGTCAGGTAATTTGAGCAACACTCTCAAACTCGCATCCGTTATTGGATAAAGCTTGACTGTGTGGTCCCAGTCTTCCCACTGAGCCCACAGCACACTCACTCTGGGTAGGAGCTGGCCGGAGTTCAAAAAATCCCTATGACTCTTATGGGAATCAAACCCGCGACCTTCCAGTCCGTAACCCAAGGCGCTAACCACTGCGCCATGGCGGTTGGTATTTTGTCTGTTGTTTGTTATGGTTTCTTGGGGATGGGGGGAGGAGGAGAAGGGGGAGGGAACGGGGTGGTAATTTTACTCTGTATGTGAGGGGCGTGAGAGACACAGACACAGACAGCGAGAGACAGACAGACAGACAAAGACACAGAGAAAGAGAGAGAGGGAGAGAGAGAGAGAGAGAGAGAGAGAGAGAGAGAGGGAGAGACAGACAGACAGACAGACAGAGAGAGACAGAGAGAGACAGAGAGGGGGAAAGAGTTTCTAGCCTGCTTGCTTGTTATTCCCCTGTTTCTGTTTGTTGATGCTGGTTGGTTCTTACGACACGTCACTATGGCTGTTCCTGCACACTTCCCAACCTCACCGCTCACAAAGACACACAAGCTTCTTGGTGGCCACCACCATAAGAGGCCCTGCCCTGCCCTGCCCTGCCCTGCC
>CM054151.1:58093701-58096201 GCA_028751875.1 Rapana venosa | reverse complement strand
CTGCATCTGAAGGCTGGCGTCATTGTCTGTATCTGAAGGCTGGCGTCATTCTCTGTCTGTGTCTGAAGGTTGACGTCATTGTCTGTATCTGAAGGCTGGCGTCATTCCCTGTCTGTGTCTGAAGGCTGGCGTCATTGTCTGTGTCTGAAGGCTGGCGTCATTCTCTGTCTGTATCTGAAGGCTGGCGTCATTCTCTGTCTGTATCTGAAGGCTGGCGTCATTCTCTGTCTGTGTCTGAAGGCTGGCGTCATTGTCTGTATCTGAAGGCTGGCGTCATTCTCTGTCTGTGTCTGAAGGCTGGCGTCATTGTCTGTATCTGAAGGCTGGCGTCATTCTCTGTCTGTGTCTGAAGGCTGGCGTCATTGTCTGTATCTGAAGGCTGGCGTCATTCTCTGTCTGTGTCTGAAGGCTGACGTCATTCTCTGTCTGTGTCTGAAGGCTGGCGTCATTGTCTGTATCTGAAGGCTGGCGTCATTCTCTGTCTGTGTCTGAAGGCTGGCGTCATTCTCTGTCTGTGGCTGTACGATGACGTCATTCTCTGTCTGTGTCTGAGGGCTGGCGTCATTCCCTGTCTGTGTCTGAAGGCTGGCGTCATTCTCTGTCTGTATCTGAAGGCTGACGTCATTCTCTGTCTGTGTCTGAAGGCTGGCGTCATTCTCTGTCTGTCTGAAGGCTGGCGTCATTCTCTGTCTGTGGCTGCAGGATGACGTCATTCTCTGTCTGTGTCTGAAGGCTGGCGTCATTCTCTGTCTGTGTCTGTAGGATGACGTCATTCTCTGTCTGTGGCTGTAGGATGACGTCATTCTCTGTCTGTGTCTGAAGGCTGGCGTCATTCCCTGCCTGTGTCTGAAGGTTGACGTCATTGTATGTGTCTGAAGGCTGGCGTCATTCTCTGTCTGTGTCTGAAGGCTGACGTCATTGTCTGTCTGTGTCTGAAGGCTGGCGTCATTGTCTGTCTGTGTCTGAAGGCTGACGTCATTCTCGGTCTGTTTCTGAAGGCTGGCGTCATTCTCTGTCCCGGCTTGAGCCTCTCTGTGGGCTGAGGGCACGTGCAGCACGGACAGACAGTCTGGCCGCTAATGACAGGGAGGACGGTTTGCAGACAAGGCTCTGGGCTGCCTGGCAGTGACTGTGGCTAGAATGAGACTGATTGATTGATTGATGGATTGATTGATTGATTGATTGATTCAATGTGTGTGTGTGTGCTTTGTGTGTTTGCATTGTGTGTGTGTGCTTAATATGTGGACGTGTGTCCTCACATTGCCTTTATATGATGAAATAAACTTTAATCATGCATGCTGATGGATACAGCCACACACACACACACACACGCGCGCGCGCCGGCGCGGAGAAAGAGACAGAGAAATAGAGACAGAGAGAGACAGAGAGGTATGACTGACTGCCACAGGCCAGAAAACAACACACTCCAATAATTATTTTCAGCAATTTCCTGAACGGCTACGTGGACTCTTTCTCTCTATTTCTATTCCATACCCTGCACAGAGGATAACACTGGTTCCCTGTAGCAAAGAAACGATGGGAAAATCCTGATCTTTCTGAAACTAAGTGACGGATTTGTCTGGAAGTTTATTTTTCTTCCTCTGCTAGAGCTCCGAGGTTCACCAATGGTGATTTTGGGGTATGAGGCCATTTTTACCCACATCAAGGTAGCCACATTCCGACTTTTGGGATTGTATGGAATATAAAATTCTTAAAAGAAGCAGAACCAAAATCCCTATTCAAAAGATATAACTGACAGTTTTATCAGATTCCTTTGTTGGTCGGAATTATACTGTATTGATGAAGATTTTCCGGGGACTGTACAACCGTTTGGTTCCCCAGTTGACTCACAGACAAGGCACTAAAACTTGTTGAACAGTCGAAGCCTTTCCCATACTGGTTTGGAAAAGAAGTTGTAATCACAGGTTATGTGTGCCTGGAGCTGTGCACATTGTCTCCCTTGTCACGGCTTCTCGGCCTTGTTTCTGTCTGGGGCTGCAGGCTCTCTCCTTCCAATCATGGTCATGAATCATCGCCATCATGTCCTCCTTCTCTTCCTCCTCCTCCTCCTCCTCCTCCTCCTCCTCCTCCTCATCATCTCTCATCATCATCATCATCATCAACACTACACAAATCTATGCCACCATCTTCGTCATCGTCATCGTCTTTGTCATCATGAAGATGATGACAGTAACAACGACGACAACGATGATGATGATGATGATAATAGACTTGTATTCTTGGCATCAGGAAAATCAAATAATAATTTTATAACACAATAACTCTAAATTTAAGGAGATAACCGTTTTCTTGACTTAAGAAAAAGAAACTTTGGATATATTATGTTTAAAAAACAACCAACTCAAAACTTAGCTTTACAAATTGAAAAGAAATGTTGATTATAAATATCCTAGCTATTTTTTTTTCTTTACAGTTAATTTTTCATTTACGATTGTGGTAAAAAAAAAAGTCAAACACTTAACTTTTTCTTTATTGTCAT
>CM054151.1:58053701-58088701 GCA_028751875.1 Rapana venosa | reverse complement strand
CCTCACCTGTAGACTGTCTGCCCTCCTCACCTATAGACTGTCTGCCCTCCTCACCTGTAGACTGTCTGCCCTCCTCACCTGTAGACTGTCTGCCCTCCTCACCTGTAGACTGTCTGCCCTCCTCACCTGCAGACTGTCTGCCCTCCTCACCTGTAGACTGTCTGCCCTCCTCACCTGCAGACTGTCTGCCCTCCTCACCTGTAGACTGTCTTCCCTCCTCACCTGCAGACTGTCTGCCCTCCTCACCTGTAGACTGTCTGCCCTCCTCGCCTGTAGACTGTCTGCCCTCCTCTCCTGTAGACTGTCTGCCCTCCTCACCTGTAGACTGTCTATTCTCACCTGTAGACTGTCTGCCCTCCTCACCTGTAGACTGTCTATTCTCACCTGTAGACTGTCTGCCCTCCTCACCTGTAGACTGTCTGCCCTCCTCACCTGTAGACTGTCTGCCCTCCTCACCTGTAGACTGTCTGCCCTCCTCACCTGTAGACTGTCTGCCCTCCTCACCTGTAGACTGTCTGCCCTCCTCACCTGTAGGCTGTCTGCCCTCCTCACCTGTAGACTGTCTGTCCTCACCTGTAGACTGTCTATTCTCACCTGTAGACTGTCTGTCCTCACCTGTAGACTGTCTATTCTCACCTGTAGACTGTCTGCCCTCCTCACCTGCAGCCTGCCACAGGCTGGTCTGGGCCGAGGGCGAGGGACAGGGCAGGCTGGCTGTCAGGGGAGAGCAGCACCTCTCCTGGGCTGTAAAGGAGCATCCCTGCAATAAGAGAGCTGCTGATAAGGAGGAAGGAGGGATGGAGAGGGCGATGTCAATGAAGTGATTAGAGCTGTGATAGGTGGCTCGCAGGTGAAAACGGTTGGTCTGCTTTTTCTTCTTTTTTTTGTGTGTGGTCTGTCTGCCTGCGTGACTGTTTCATTCCGGATTGTTCGTGTGCGTCTTTCTTTTGTATGTTTGCTCTCTCTCTCTCTCTCTCTCTCTCTCTCTCTCTCTCTCTCTCTCTCTCTCTCTCTCTCTCCTCTCTCTCTCTCTCTCTCTCTCTCTCTCTCTCTCTCTTCGTGTGTGTGTGTGTGTGTGTGTGTGTGTGTGTGTGTTTATTTTGTAGGTTTGTCCTTTTCTGTATCTGTCTCTCTCTGTATGTCTCTCTGTCTCTCTCTCTCCCGCTGTCTCTCTCTCTCACGCACACACATGTGTACACATACACACATCCTTGTACACGTGCGCATTCATGCACACACAGACACACAATCAGACACAATAACCTTTGTTCATACATTCGTACGTAAGGCACGAAAGTACATTCATACATACAAACATTCATACATACATACATACATACATACATTCTTTCATACGTATGCACGTACATACATAGATCTATACAAATATACACAAGATGACAATTAGTATATAGAATTGTACAGGCATGATATTCCCAGTTCTTTGGTGTCATTGATTGTTATGGTAAATGACAAAATAATGATTGTCACTGCGAGGACAGCGTGACAGCTGAATGTCATTGTTCAGATGGGGATAATCAATTGTCATTATGGTAATGAGGAAAGTCGATCGCAATGGTGAAGATGACGATGATGTGACTGCAGCGTTGAGAAATATCAGATAAACAAGGCAAGAAATCACATAAGACCTTTGGTGCACGATTGCTGAAAACTTTACACTGATCCTCCCACTGACTCACACCACCCTTCATGATAAGTATGGCGTATGTTTAATCAGTCTGTTGAATCAAAGAGGAGAAGAAGAAGAAGAAGAAGAAGAAGAAGAAGAAGAACAACAACAACAACAACAACAAAAACAACAACAACAAGAAACAACTGCACAAACCACAGAACAAATGCAATTGGTGACGAATTTCTTTCTTTCTTTGTTTTCCATTCTTTTTGCTTTGCATCTCTTCCTTTTTTTCTCGTTGTCCTATCAATCCTCATATTTCTCTTTTTGATATTTGTTGGATTCATATTTTTCTTTGCATCATTACTTCTGATAAATCGGTTTGCCTTTATGTTGTTATGTTTCTGTATTTTTGCCGTCAACAATATATTTTTTTAAAATTCCCAATGAATGTTTTAAGCCCATCCCACTACAGATAAGAAAAAAAAGAATGTACGTAAAAAATGCACAAATACAAAACAAAAAACCCCATCATCCATACACAACTGTTTACAGATATGAAGGCATGCATATTCATTGCGAAATATGACAATCCATGCAATTGATGATTGGACAGTGAGGACAATTTGATTGCCTGCGCTATCGATTTGGACAAGAGAGTAGTCGTTCCTCTGCTGGCGCTGTGCTAAGGGGACGTAACTCTTCCCCTGAATGAAATAAATTGGATTTCTTCAGCCTGAATATTCAACACAACTCGGCACAAAGACACGTTGTTTGACTGCAAATGACAGCTAGCTGTGTGTTGTTAAATGTTGAAATGAAAAGCTGTTTGTGTGTGTATGTGTGTATGTGTGTATGCGCGCGCGAGTGCGCGCGTGTGTGTGTGTGGGTGAGCGCGCACGCGTGTGTGTGTGTGTGTGCGTGCGTGCGCGCGCGTGTGTGTGTGTGTGTGTGTGTGTGTGTGCGTGTGTGTGTGTGTACGTGTGAAAGCAAAGTCAAAGTCAAATGTTTCTTATCAGATATTACATTGATAAAGCAATGTGATTGCTTTTTTAAAAAATCAAGCCATCAACACAAATATGGAAATATATACTATGGAAAAGAGAGAAAGACTAAAGAAAAGATAACTCAAAAAGAAAAAAGCAATTCCAGCATGTGAGTGTATTCAGCAGATCTCTCCTCTCTTCTCTTGTATCTGTACCTAACTTAGGACTGATGGATTGCTGTACTGCACTGACACAGTGAGTCACGCAATGCATCTTGGGCAAATAAATTCAGTCATTTATAAAAACAAATAAAAAAAAAGAGAAAGGGAGAGAGGTGGAAGAATTGTGAGGAGGTAGTAGAAAGAAGGAAGAAGGGGAGAGGAGGTTGGATATGAACAGAAAGTGTGTAGACAGCTAGCAGTACCCCTGGAAATGAAGACCAACACCATGATCATTTCTGTCTTAACACCTTCCCTGCCTCATCTTCTCCCTCCTCTATCTTATCTCACCGCTTCTCTCTCTCTTATCCTGACAAAAGACTGTCATAAAACACCTGCCACCCTTATCACCAGCTTTCACGACAAGCACAGGTGGTCATTTTCAGACTACGCACAGGGCACACACAACAGGCTGAATAAACACCTCCACAGAAAATTGAAAATTGCACCATCTGCTATGTGCCCCTGTGGAGAAGAAGAACAGGATACGGCCCACATCCTACAAGACTGCAGGACCCTCCAGACGCTAAGGCTGGAAGTGTGGCCTGAGCCCACGCCTCTGGAGCAGAAACGGTACGGCACGGTGGATGACCTGCAGGCAACTGCTGAATTCCTCAGAAGATCTGGCCTCACAACATAACCCAGGCAACGCAAAGAAGAAGAAACACCTGCCCTGCCTCCTCTTCTATCCCTACCTCCCCTCCACTATCTTATCCCCCCCCCCCCTCTCTTTTATCCTTACAAAAGACTATCATAAAATCTGCAGTAACTAATTTAAAAATAGGACACTGAACCACATCACCATCCCAAAAACAACAAACCAAAAATAGATGAAAACTCTTGTAAGAAAATAAGCTTTCAGCGAATCAATCTTTATCCCAAGCAGCCAGTGCAGCCCTTGGCATCCAACAGAGCACACTCCTGCCCTACCTGCCCTACCTGCTCTACCTGCCCTACCTGCCCTAACTGCTGCGGTGTTTATTCTGCACCTGTACTGTACAGTGCTATGCCGGTGGAGGTCTCTGATAGCGGACTGTCTGCCCTCCTCACCTGTAGACTGTCTGCCCTCCTCACCTGCAGCCTGCCACAGGCTGGTCTGGGCCGAGGGCGAGGGACAGGGCAGGCTGGCTGTCAGGGGAGAGCAGCAGCTCTCCTGGGCTGTAAAGGAGCATCCCTGAAATAAGAGAGCTGCTGATAAGGAGGAAGGAGGGATGGAGAAGGCGATGTCAATGAAGTGATTAGAGCTGTGATAGATGGCTCACAGGTGAAAACATGGTTGTGCTTTTCTTTTTCATCCTTCTTCTTTGTTTGTCCGTTTGTCTGGGCGTCTGTGTGGTTTGAGTTTTCGTGTACAGTTTGTGTGTCTGTGTGTCTTTGGTAGGTCTGTCCCTCTGTTCCGTTCTGTCTGCCCCCCCCCCACCCCCCCCCCCCCCTTCTCTCTCTCTCTCTCTCTCTCTCTCTCTCTCTCTCCTCTCTCTCTCTCTCTCTCTCTCTCTCTCTCTCGACCTGTCTTCTTCACCTTTGTTTCTCTGTGTGTCACTTCTGTCTTTGACTCCATCTCCGTTTTTGCCTCTCTCTCTCTCTCCTTGCGAAAGATTGCTGTTATTCTATTGAATTGAATATAATTTGATATTTCCTAGTACCGTGTATCACCAGCTATTATTGTAAGGGTGACAAAGGATTTGAGAGGACTCTGACAATTGATTGTCATTGTTAGGACGAGGACAATCAATTGACATTGTGACAATGATGATAATCACTTGTGAGCATGATAATGACGATGGCTTGACTGCAGTGTTGAGAAATGCATGTGAAAAGTTGCTTTGATACAGTAAAGAAGAAGAAGAAGAAGAAGAAGAAGAAGAAGAAGAAAAGAAGAAGAACAACAACAACAACAACAACAACAACAACAACAACTGAAAAGGAGAATTGTGAAGAAACAATGCAAAGAAGAAGAAGAAGAAGCTTCACTCTGTTTCAGACATGGTTCAACTCTCATCCCACCCCCACCCACCAAGGGAAAGCCAAACAGAACAAATACAAGTGGCGGTGAATTACTTTCTGTATAATTTTCAATTTGCTTGTCATCTCTTGCTTATTTAATTATCCCTATAGATCTGCTTTGTGTATCCGATTCTTCTTTCTTTCTCATCCAGATTGTTTTTTGTGTCATCACTGCCTAACAGTTCTTTATTATTATTATGTTTTTTTCTTATTGACAACTCTTTTAAAAATGTCTCACAACTGCGTATGTCAATCTCACTACAGAAAGAAAAAAATACATAAAAAATATAGAACTAAAAACCCCACTGATGCACACACAACTGTTTACAGATATGAAGGCATGCATATTCATTGCGAAATATGACAATCCATGCAATTGATGATTGGACAGTGAGGACAATTTGATTGCCTGCGCTATCGATTTGGACAAGAGAGTAGTCCTTCCTCTGCTGGCGCTGTGCTAAGGGGACGTAACTCTTCCCCTGAATGAAATAAATTGGATTTCTTCAGCCTGAATATTCAACACAACTCGGCACAAAGACACGTTGTTTGACTGCAAATGACAGCTAGCTGTGTGTTGTTAAATGTTGAAATGAAAAGTTGCTGAGGAAGGAAGGAAAAGAAGGGGAGAGGGAGAGAGAGAAAGAGAGAAAAACAAAACGGAAGCAGAGAGAGAAAGAGAGAGAGAGAGAGAGAGAGAGAGAGAGAGAGAGAGAGAGAGAGAGAGAGAGAGAGAGAAAGAGAGAGAGAGAAAGAGAGAGAAAGAGAGAGAGAGAGAGAGAGAGAGAGAGAGAGAGAGAGAGAGAGAGAGAGAGAGAGAGAGAGAGAGAGAGAGAGAGAGAGAGAGAAAACTCGAACTCGAACTCGAATATTTTAATGAGGGTAATTGGATAAGCCAGAGGCTTCTTTACACCAGGCCCTCATGGGGAAAAATTGAAAACAAGCATGAATAAATCAATTAATTAACAAACAAGATCAAAGAGAGAGAGAGAGAGAGAGAGAGAGAGAGAGAGAGAGAGAGAGAGAGAGAGAGAGAGAGAGAGAGAGAGAGAGAGAGAGAGAGAGAGAGAGAATTTATTTTCCCAGGGTAATAGAAAAAGTACAAGACTTTTTTTTTACATCCAGCCCTGGGGTGAGGGGGGGGGGTGTTACCATGTAAACAGACATAAGCAAAATGAATAGTAATTGTGACAGTAAGAGAGACAGACAGACAGACAGACAAACAAGATAAAGTATCAACGCTCCAAAATATTTACTATGAAAAATGTTCCAAGCGTTAGTTATCTTCTACAAATGCAGTTTTCCATGTGCACTCTATTTCAGAAAACTTTAGTTTTCAGCAAAGATCGTTAACGTGAATCTCTTCTCTCTCTTCTCTTCTCATCTCTTTCATCTGGAACTGGCTAAGCAGTCTGTGATTGATAGAATCGCACCGACACTGTAATTGATGCAGGGTGGCTGTGCGCATAAACTGACGCAGCCTATCCCTCGGCAGGTAAAGCCTGAATTAGAAAGGTATTCAGCATTCCTGAGACTGCTGTAATAAAAATTCAGGCATCTGGAAGCTTACTCAGCCTCAACATTATTTTGGTAGCAGCGATAGAGAGGAGATTGGGGGGCAGGGCACCCTCAAGATGCTGGCCTCTAGAGAACCTACGGTCTGACACCTCGCTCCCCAATGACTGCGGAGATTATGGGGTATCTTACAGGACTGATGTGTGTGGATGAATGATGATCAAGCACTTATGATGAAATAAGTGTGTGTAGAAACGTGTGTGTGTGTGTGTGTGTGTGTGTGTGTGTGTGTGTGTGTGTGTGTGTGGTGTGTGTGTGTGTGTGTGTGTGTGTGTGTGTTGTGTGTGTGTGTGTGTGTGTGTGGTGTACCTGTGCCCAGAATATGTGTGTGCATGTGTGTGTATGTGCATGCGTGTGTGTGTGCATGTGTGTATGTGCGTGCGCGCGCGCGTGTGTGTGTGTTTGGGTGTGTGCGTGTGCGTATGTGTATGTGTGTATGTGCCCAGAATATGTGTGTGCATGTACGTGTGCATGCGTGTGTGTGTGTTTGTGTGTGCGTGTGTGTAGACGTGTGTGTATGTGTGTGTGCCCCATGTGTGTGTGCGTGTGAGTACGCGCGCACACACGCGTACTGAAAAGCTCTTTCTGTGTCCGTACTCTACACGCGTGCGTGTGTGTACGTGCGTGTGTACGTGCGTGTGCATGTGCCGCCGACTCGAGGCAGGAAACAGGTTGGTGGTGTGGAAGAAATAAAATGGCCAGAAGAAGAGAATGGCTTTACTTCTCCTGTCTCTTTCCTCACAACAACGCTGGCGTCACTGATCCCTGCAGCCTAGTGCCTGCCTGCCTGCCTGCACACGCTGTGCGCCACACAGCACAGCGCAGCACGGCACAGCACAGCGCAGCACGGCGCAGCACAGCGCAGCGCAGCACAGCAAAAACCGTGGAGGCTGAGACGAATAGCCAGGGAATCTCCAGTAGGCTAAGCGAGTGAGGCCAGGCCTAGAACCAAACTGCCAGACCTCGGCAACATCCTGCACAGCCACAGCACACACGGCCTGGGAGTGGCTTTCCTGATCGGGACAAATCGATGACCATCTTCAATCACTTCCTGGACACAGCACCACTGGGGGACTGGACTCTGGCGTGAGTGCCCTCACTCCCCGGGTCAGCTTAGGCTAGTAGTCCTAGTCTAGCGCGGCGTCGGCGCGTGGCGTGGTGTGGTGGTGTGGTAATTCAAATAGGGAAAAGGCGGCGTTTCGTTGTGTAGCAGAGAAATCCTGGGGGCTCTCTCTCTCTCTCCCTTCACTCTCTCGTCAAGTGAGGGCAGGGGGCAGCCATGTGGTAATGCTCCGGACGCTGTACACAAAGGAGGCAGAAAGGAATGATTAATTCAATTTTCCACATACATACCGTGTCTTCTTCTTCTTCTTCTTCTTTGTGTTGGGGAAATTTGGTAACTGTTGGACGCAGTTTTCAAGATGTGACTTTGTTTCTGTGTGTGTAAGTAACTTTGTCAAAAAGTGAGTGTTGATACTATCGCGGAGTTAATAGTGGAGCTGTGGCCTCTGTTGATAGTATCGAGAGGTAGGCAAGCTTGGCTCTTGTGAAGGAATTGTTAGGGGTGGGATGGACTGATAATTATCAATCACACCTTGGTGCCAGAACTCTGCTGAAGCCTGTGTGTGCTGAGGAATTGACTGTGTTGTGTATTTGTGTGTGTGTGTGTGTGTGTTTATTGTTGACCAGTGATCCTTTGTCGACAGTTCCTCGTCATTTTCTGATTAGTTTTGGGCCTGGCTTCTTCCTCGTGTGGTGGTGGTAAGTATGCTTGCTCTGTTTGTAGGTGTTCTGAGATCGTGACTGTGGTGTTGTCTGGAGTTTCGACTTTTGTGACTCTCTCTCTCTCTCTCTCTCTCTCTCTCTCTCTCTCTCTCTCTCTCTCTCCTCTCTCTCTCTCTCTCTCTCTCTTAGAAACAATGGACACACTGTTTTAATGTTCCGAAAAAAAAAGTTTTTGCTTGTTTGTATGGTTTTTATTTTTAGACTCTTTTGGTTTTCTTTAAGAGTTTTAAAATCTAAACAACAAAAATAGTGTATATCATTAGATATCATTTTTATGTTCTGCTTTCATCTATATATGTGAAAGATAATTGTGTGTGCGTGCGTGCGTGTGTGTGTGTGTGTGTGTGTGTGTGTGTGTGTGTGTGTGTGTGTGTGTGTGTGTGTGTGTGTGTGTACGTGCACGCGCGCGTGTGTGTACGACTATTTATATCAGTAAGTATATTCTTTTAAGAATATATAAATTATATAGGGTGCTCTTTTAAAAAGAATTTCTTATGACTGTCTGCATTCTTCTACTTGTTGTTGTTGTTGATGTTGTTGTTACTGTTGGTGGTGGTGGTGGTGGTGGTGTGGTGGTGGTGGTGGTGGGGGTGGTGGTGGTAGTGTGTGTGTGTTTGTATTTGTGTGTGTGTGTGTAAGTACTACGATTGTATTGTATTGTATGTATTGTATTGTTTTTATACCACTTTAAGTCATACATAACAGTATATGGATGTGCATGTTCTAAAATAATGTTTTAAACATGTTACAATGTCTCATGACTTTTGAAATTTTCGTTTTGTTTCTCTCTCTCTCTCTCTCTCTCTCTCTCTCTCTTCTCCTCTCTCTCTCTCTCTCTCTCTCCTCTCTCTCTCTCTCTCTCTCTCTCTCTCTCTCTCTCTCTGTGAGGGAGTGTGTGAGTGAGTGTGTGTGTGTATGTGTGTGTGTGTGTCAAGTCAAGTCAAGTCAAAATTTTATTTCCAGATGGTACATTGAATAAGCAATGCATTTGCTTTTTTTCATCAAGCCATCTATCTAAGAACAAATTTCGTAATGATTATACTAAGACACTACATTATTGCATCATTTACCATTGAATTAAACCAGTAAAAAAAAAAAAGGGAAAAAAATCGATAAGGAAATACATTGAAAATACAAATTACCACATATACATACACACGCACACACATACTCATGCACACCTGAGCGCGTGCGCGCTCACGTCCACACACACATTTAAATAAAAATGTTTTAAGAATTAAAAAAAGAAAATCATAAAACGTCAGGACAAACAAATTACTTCACCTACCGCTTCATCCATTCTTACACGTTTATACTTTAGATAATAAAAAGGTACAGGAATAAAACGTTAGAAAATACTAGGCATTCGTCATTACTGACAATATTACCTTCAATGACCTCCCTCCTCTCCTCCTCCACCCAGCAAACGTGTGCTTTTTATGCGCTCATACTCTTCAAATAGCGCTTTTTAAAAATGATATATTCACACAATAACTATCAAAGCAAGATAAGTCAAATAAGATTACAATAATGATTATTATAATAGAGATACAATAATAACAACAATCACCCATCACCATGAGACAACAATATAACGATGATAACGGAAAGTGTGTGCATGTGTGTGTCAGTGTGTGTGTGTGTGTGTGCGCGTGTACTGTGTGTACTGTGTGTGTGTGTGTCTGTGTGTGTGTGTGTTCTGTGTACTGTGTACTGTGTGTGTGTGTATATATTCAATAGTGTTTTCCTCTCTGTGTTTCACTTCCCGTGCTTCAAGTGGTGACTGTCCTGACGTCTGCATTGTGTTTATTGACAAGGCCACATTGCGTTGCAGATCAGTCACTTTCACTTTCCCGCACTCAGTCACGTATACACACACGCACGCGCGCGCGCGCACACACACACACACACTTACACGCCCGCCCGCACGCACACACGCACACTATCCTTCGGATGAGACTATAAACCGAGGCCCCGTGTGCGAACGCACGCAGAACATCTTGCGCACACGTTAAGTCCTGTTCCGCTTTTCGTAAGAGTAGGCCATTGTGTGCCTGGTGGGAACAGATGACAGAATTTACAAAACTCACAAACACACGCGGACTGGATGTAAAAAAGCAATAAGTGCTTATTCCATTATCCTCGATATCAAATAATAAAATTTAAAAAATAAAATAATAAAATAAAATACTCTGTCTGCATATGTCTGTCTGTCTGTCTGACCCTCTCTGAGTCACACACAACCCCACACACACACACACAACACACACACACACACACACACACACACACACACACACACACACACGCACACAAACACACGCACGCACGCACACATACTGATACAGGGGACGGGATAACCTAGTAGTTAGAATATTGCGCTCGCAATCTGACGACCCGGGTTCCATTCCCGTTTAAGGGAATATTTTCCCCTGGAGTTAACATCAGTGCAGACTCCACTCTCCCCAAAAGTCCTTCGGATGAGACTATAAACCGAGGTCCCGTGTGCCAACGCATACAGAACATCTTGCGCACACATTAAGTCCTGTTCCGCTTTTCGTAAGAGTAGGCCATTGTGTGCCTGGTTGGAACAGATGACAGAATTTACAAAACTCACAAACACACGGGGACTGGATGTAAAAAAAGAAATAAGTGCTTATTCCATTATTCTCGATATAAAATGATAAAGTTTATAAAATTAAAAAATAAAATAAAACTGTCTGTCTGTCCCTCTCTGAGTCACGCACACACACACACACACAAACACACGCACGCACGCACGCACACATACATACTGATACGGGGGACGGGATAGCCTAGTGGTCAGAACATTGCGCTCGCAATCTGGCGACCTGGGTTCGATTCCCGTTCAAGGGGATATTTTTCCCTGGAGTTAACATCAGTGCAGACTCCACTCTCCCCAAAAGTCCTTCGGATGAAACTATAAACCGAGGCCCCGTGTGCCAACGCATGCAGAACATCTTGCGCACACATTAAATCCTGTTCCGCTTTTCGTAAGAGTAGGCCATTGTGTGCCGGTGGGAACAGATGACAGAATTTACAAAACTGCATACACACGGGGACTGGATGTAAAAAAGCACATAAGTGTTTATTCCATTATCCTCGATATAAAAGGATAATTTAAAAAATACACATACTCTCTCTCTCTCTCTCTCTCTCTCTCTCTCCTCTCTCTCTCTCTCTTTCTCTCTCTTTCTCTCTGTCTCTCTCCCTGCCCGTCTGTCTGTCTGTCTATCTCTGTCTCTGTCTTCTCTCTCTCTCCTCTCTCTCTCTCTCTCTCTCTCTCTTATCTATCATCTGTCTCTCTCTCTATCTATCTATCTATCTATCTATCCTTCGATCTATCTATCTCTGTGGGTGTCTCTGTCTATCTGCCCGCCTATATCTGTCTATCTGTCTGTCTGTCTGTCTGTCTGTCTGTCTGTCTGTCTTCTCTCTCTCTCTCTCTCTTCTCTCTCTCTCTCTCTCTCTCTCTCTCTCTCTCTCCTCTCTCTCTCTCTCTCTCTCTCTCTCTCTCTCTCTCTCTCTCTCTCTCTCTGCGTTCTTGGTTTGGCAGGATTGGTTTTTCTTCTATCATTTATTTTCTTTTTTCTCTTTTTTAATTTTTTTATTTTTATTATTCCATCCTAACTGATGAGCACAGACACCCCCATCTCTGCCATCCTTCCTCCTCCCCCTCTTCCTCCTCCCCCTCCCCCTCCTCCTCCTCCCTTCCTCCTATCACCATCACCCCCTCCCCTCCCATTTCACCCCTCACTAATTCCTTTTCGGCACCGAACGGAATCAAAATTCATCCATCGCCAACAGCTGACATCATCTTCTCTTGTCTGTCTGTCTGTCTGTCTATCTGCCTGTCTGTCTGTGTCTATGTCTGTCTGCCTGCCTGTCTGTGTCTATGTCTGTCTGGCTGTCTGTCTGCCTGCCTACCTGGCGCCTGCCTGTCTGTCTTTCTGTATGTCCGTCTTGTTTGTCTTACTGTCTGTCTGCCTGCCTGTCTGTCTGTCTGTCAGTCTTTCCGTCTGTTTGTCTCTCTCTCTCCTCCCCCTCCCCCCTCTCTCTTTCTCTCTCTCCCCCCTCTCTCTTCCCCTTTCTCTCTCCCCCTTTCTCTCTCTCACTCACTCTCCCTCTCTCTCCCTCTCTCTCTTTCTCTATCTCCCCCCTCTGTCTCCCCCTTTTTCTTTGATAACATAAAATATAATTAATATTATTCAAAAAGCTAATAATTGATATTATAAAAAATAAAATAAAATTTCGTTATCGTTATCGTTTCTCTCTCTCACTCACTCTCCCTCTCTCTCTCCCCCTCTCTCCCCTCTCTCTCTCTCCCTCCCTCCCTCCCTCTCTCTCTCTCACCCTCTCCTCCCCCTCTCTCTCCCCCTCTCCCCCCTGTCTCTCCCCCTTTCTCTCTCTTTCTCTCTCTCTCCCCTCTCTCTCCCCCTTTCGCTCACTCCCTCTCCCTCTCTCTCTCTCCCTCCCTCCTTTCTCTCCCTCCTACCCTCTCTCTCTCGTGGTCTGTCAGGAACATGTCAGTGTGTATTGTGTGAGTGGAAAGCAGCCAGTATAATATATGTATACATGTGTGTGTGTGTATATTCTATCCCATTATGAAATGGACTGTGCTGGTGAAGTGGTGTCAGTTTCCAACACTTGTCGTAACTAAACTACTCCATTGTGCTGACACCGCGCTGAACACCACCTTCACACCGCCCTCCCCCTCCTCCCCCTCCTCCTCCTCCTCCTGCTGCTGCTGCTGCTGCCGGCCAGTCCCCCATGGGTTATTGAACTCAGTCTGTCCCCATAATGAGCCACTTGTGTGGCATTGATTACTCATGATTATGTCATTACAATTCAAACAATAACAGCAATTATGCACAGATAATAGATCTATATAACCTCCCTACCTCTCTCTCTCTCTCTCTCTCTCTCTCTCTCTCTCTCTCTCTCTCGTTCTCACTGTCTCTCTCTCTCTCCATCACTGTCTGCGTGTGCATGCATGCACGCACGCACGCTTGTATGTGCGTGTCTATGTGTGTGTGTGTGAAAGTCAAAGTCAAACTCAAATTCATTGTCAGTGTCATTTTAAAAAAAAAATTCTAGATGATGCATGAATAAGTAAAGCATTTGATTTTTTTTTCATCAAGCGATCTGTCTAAGAACACAAAAACTATCATCAGCAACCACAACAACCACACCACATCTCAGTGAGAGAGAGAGAGAGAGAGAGGGGAGAGAGAGAGAGAGAGAGAGAGAGAGAGAGAGAGAGAGAGAGAGAGAGAGAGAGAGAGAGAAAATCTATGAATGAATGAATGAGTGAATGAATTATCTTTATTTTCCAAGGGTTAATAATAATAATAATATATGGAATTTATATAGCGCTACAGAGTTACAGAGTTAAGTATTCATATACTTTTTTCATCCGGCCCTTGCCCTGATTAGGGACTATCAACAAAATACACACACAAAACCCAAACAAAAACCCCAGCCACGACACAGAGAGAGAGAGACAGAGAGAGAGAGAGAGAGAGAGAGAGAGAGAGAGAGAGAGAGAGAGAGAGAGAGAGAGAGAGAGAATACTCGTGCGTGCACGTGTGTGCACTTAGGAACTCATATGGGCCTGGCAGTTCCTTCTCTGGTGTGTGTGTTACATCATATAATTATGATAACATTGGAGGTGACTGATGATGATGAACATTCCAGACACAGCACTGTTATTGAGGCTCAGCAGTGCCTATACCCAAGGTGTCCTACTTTGACTGCTTGCAGTTTAAAAACAAGAGAGAGAAAAAGGTTTTCTTTTTTTCTTTTTTTCTTTTTTAATTATTTTATATCGAGGATAATGGAATAAGCACTTGTGTGCTTTTTTACATCCAGTCCCCGTGTGTTTGCGGTTTTGTAAATTCTGTCATCTGTTCCCACCGGCACACAATGGCCTACTCTTTCGAAAAGCGGAACAGGATTTAACGTGTGCGCAAGATGTTCTGCGTGCGTTCGCACACGCGGCCTCGGTTTATAGTCTCATCCGAAAGACTGTGTCTGGATGTATGTATGTATGTATGTATGTATGTATGTATGTATTATTATTAATATTATTATTATTATTATTATTATTATTATTATTATTATTATTATTATTATTATCTTCTCGATATTTGGATCATACGGTATCCAGAAAGAGGTTTTACTTATAGAGCGAGAAGTTTGACAGCCACTCTAGGTTGGTATTATATATATATATATATATATATATATATATATATATATATATATATATATATATATATATATAATATATATATATATGTGTGTGTGTGTGTGTGTGTGTGTGTGTGTGTGTGTGTGTGTGTGTGTGTGTGTGTGTGTGTGTGTGTGTGTTTTATTCAATGGCCGTTGTTTCCGTTTGTTGCAGAAACGATGGGTAATAAGATAATTAAAAATGATAGTTTTTCTCCTCCTCTGTGTTCTTTCTGTCTTTTCTTTCTGTCTTTCTTTCTTTCGTTTTTTCTGTCTGTCTTTCTTTCTGTCTGTCTTTCTGTCTGTCTTTCTGTCTGTCTTTCTTTCTGTCTGTCTTTCTGTCTGTCTTTCTGTCTTTCTTTCTTTCTTTCTTTCTTTCTGTCTGTCTTTCTGTCTGTCTTTCTTTCTGTCTGTCTTTCTTTCTTTCTGTCTGTCTGTCTTTCTTTCTGTCTTTCTTTCTGTCTGTCTGTCTGTCTTTCTTTCTTTCTGTCTGTCTGTCTTTCTTTCTTCTGTCTGTCTGTCTTTCTTTCTGTCTGTCTTTCTGTCTGTCTTTCTTTCTGTCTTTCTTTCTGTCTGTCTGTCTTTCTTTCTTTCTGTCTGTCTTTCCTGTCTGTCTTTCTTTCTGTCTTTCTTTCTGTCTGTCTTTCTGTCTGTCTTTCTGTCTGTCTTTCTTTCTGTCTTCTTTCTGTCTGTCTTTCTTTCTGTCTTTCTTTCTGTCTTTCTTTCTGTCTTCTTTCTGTCTGTCTTTCTTTCTGTCTTTCTTTCTGTCTGTCTTTCTGTCTTTCTTTCTGTCTTTTCTTTCTTTCTGTCTTTCTTTCTGTCTTTCTTTCTGTCTTTCTGTTCTGTCTTTCTTTCTGTCTTTCTTTCTGTCTGTCTTTCTGTCTGTCTTTCTTTCTGTCTGTCTTTCTTCTTTCTGTCTTTCTTTCTTTCGTTTTTTCTGTCTGTCTTCTTCTGTTCGTCTGTCTTCTTTCCTTTCTTCTTTCTGTCTTTCTCCTCCAAAGCAACCGTCCGTTTAACAAAAATTGTCTCCTCTTTTATCTTCTTTCTTTCTGTCTTTTTTCTTCCTTTCTTCTTTCTTTCTTTCTTTTTTTTTCTTTCTTTCTTTCTTTGTGTCTTTCTTTCCTTTTTTCTTTCTTTCTTTCATTTTTTTCCCTCTTTTTTTCTCGAAAGCAACCGTCCCTGAGATATGAGTAAGCTAGGGGAGTGGGAGTGGGGATGGGGAATTATAGGGGAGGGGGGAGAGAAAAGGGGTGGGGGTTGGGAGAGAAATTCAGCCTTTAAAGAGGGCTCAGGGGTATTAGGGGGTGGGGTTTGCAAGCGTTCGTTTCTCAGCCATTCCTAATACGTGCCAGATAACTGATGATTCCAACCCTTCCTGCCAGCCGTGTGTTCGGTAGATCATGAATTCCATCCATCCACTTAACGCCCCGCTTTTTCTCTCATCAATTCATTCGTCCACTTGATTTCTCACCATCTGTCTCCTTTAATTCATCCTCTTCCTTCTTGACTGTCTGTCTTGTTAACTAATTCATCCACTTCATTCTTCACTATCTGTCTCGTTAATTAATTCATCCACTTCATTCCTCACTATCTGTCTCGTTAATTAATTCATGCACTTCATTCTTAATTACCTCCCCTTTAAAGTCATATTTTTTCCTTTTGTCTCTCCACATCTTTCTCGCGTCTTTAGCCTTCTGTGAAGTGCAGCCCATTCACGACAGATCATCAATGTGTGATCATGGGAGCCAGGAGCCTGCAGGGAATATTGTCAATGACTGGAGCTTCTGTGGATGCAGGGACAGTGGATGTATGATGACCACACCATTCTGCTTCAAAGCGCTTGGCTGGCGTCCCCTGGACACTTTAACCAGCGTTGAAAGCGTAGACCTCAGGGCGGTTTGAGGGATGACAGCAACTTCTCCAGGGGTCAAGTTTTTAGCTGGGGGGACAGAATGACACTCTACACCAGTACAAATGGCAATTTCGATTTTCGCCAGTGTAACAGGTCTAAATGACATGGTTGTCATCGGCAATTTTACAGAGTGCTGGCATTGGGAGGAGGGAGGGGATGAAGGGGGAGGGGGGAAGGGAGGTAGGGGGAACAAAATAACTGTTATTTTCAAGCAGAAAACACAAGCGGTCACATGTCAAGCCCAAATCACTACTGTCACGCGAAAAGCACTACGCTTGCATCAATCACCCTGCCCCAGCCGTGTTGTGCTAACCCCTGCTGTAGGGCACACACACAGACACACAGACAGACTGACAGACAGACAAACACTCACACACACACAGACTGACAGACAGACAAACACTCACACACACAGACAGACTGACAGACAGACAGACAAACACTCCCACACACAGACTGACAGACAGACAAACACTCACACACACAGACTGACAGACAGACAGACAAACACTCACACACACTCAGACACACAGAAACCCAAAGTCATGTCAGATTTGTCTGGCAAAAAATTTAGGCAAAAAACTAAAACTAAAACCAAACAAAACCAAACCAACAAACAAATAAAAATGGAAGTAGAATACTGTATGGAACGTCAATATAATCACAACAACAACAGAGGCGTGGCAGTTGAGAATGAGTGGAGATTTAATGATACCTGACTTTCTGTTGACAATACTGTAGTATGCTAGTCTTCACAGACAACTATGTACACACAAGCACACGCGTGTCTATCTATGTATGCATCTACAACTAGGTACACGTTTTCAATCTAACACAACTGCTTTCATGTACACAACATACTTAATACACCCAACGTGCGCATTCTACATAGCCACTTACAACTAGGTGCACGTTTCCACTCTAACAGTACCACATAATTATGCTTTCAAGTACATACACAGTATGCCTAATGCACCCAAAGTGCACATTCTACATAGCCACTTACAAGCACTTTTCCATGCATGGGCAGACGGAAGATACGTGTGGGCAAACACACAGACAACAATAAGTCACTGAGGGTTAAACAGAACGGATTCATAAAAACGAAACACTGGAGTAATACACACTCTAGGCGTTTGGCCTGTTGATCTTATGTATACATGTTAATATGTATGACTTTCTGAAGAAAACTTCCTTTAGACCAAGTAATACAAGAAAATGTATGACGGGATGCAATAAGCGTCAGCTGTTGTAGCGCTCATGAGTTAACCCGCACACATTGCAGGTACACACCATTACACTTCTAGAAATGGACTTTAAAAAGTCTAGCATCTTCTGCACCTGCCACTCACTCTCTCTCTCTCTCTCTCTCTCTCTCTCTCTCTCTCTCTCTCTCTCTCTCCTCGCATACACGCACGCACGCGCACACGCAAGCAAGCAAGCAAACACACACACACACACTTTTTAAAAGAATATTTTTGTTTGTTTGTTTGTGTTTTTTCCCTTAGAATCTAGATGCTTGATGGGGAAAAAAGCAAATGTTTTGCTTATTCAATGTACCATCTGAAAATAAAAGTTTGACTTTGAAAGTTGACGCACTGCCAGACAGGCAACACACCGAGATGGTGAAGAAGCGAACGAGAGAACAAGGCAGACAGACAGACAAACAAACATAGATAATTATGAGATGGATGAAGAAAATTCCGTCGGCCAGCTTTGACCTGATTTCGGAGCAAGGCTTGGTCATTTCTTCTGCAGTTAAAAGCTGATCCTCCCCTCTCCAACACCCTGACCGCTTGATTAAATCTAATTACTAATCCGATTGGGGCGCACGTGTCGCATCCCGTGAGATTTCGGTGCAAAGACGGGCTGGGCAGTGAGGCCACAATCCAATTATAAGGCAGTTAGCCGTTCGGTGCAGCTGCTTTCGCTGTGAGGAAATTGAAAATGATTGACGGGAGAAAGCAATTGGAGAAGAAACTGAGGGGGGGGCGGGGGGAGGTTGAGGAGAAGTGCGGACATTCCGAATACGATCAGTTGATTTCCTGCAGGCAGGGACATTTCCGCAAATTACGAGAAAGGACGTCACAAAATACTGAAGCCACAGAAGAACATAATGCTTCCATTTGTCAAGACATCAGAAGACACGTTGTTCAGGCGGTTCAAAGAAATAAACACAGGCCACAGACGTGCGTGCAGATGTCAGGGAACACACACACACACACACGCGCGCGCGCGCGCGCACGCAGGCACGCACGCACGCACACACACACAGCACACACACACACACACTCGACGCGCGCACACACACACACACACACTCACGCACGCACGCACTCACACACCACACACTACAAAACAAGATTATTTGTCACCTTGTTCTCTGTCTCCCTCCCTCCCTCCAACTCTCTCTCTCTCTCCTTCATCACACCCACATTCCCTCGTCCTTCTCCCTCTCCCTCCTCCAAACACCTTGTAGAAATTGTTTCAGCCATTTCCCTACCCCCCACCCCCCCCCCCCCCTCTCTATTCCCCCCGACATCCCCTTACACCAACCTCCCTTACTCCTCCCCTCTCTCTCTCTCTCAGTGCTTATTCCGTTATCCTCGAAATAAAAGAATAAATAAAATAAATAAATGAAATAAAAGATCTCACTCTCTCTCAATGCTTATTCCATTATCCTAGAAATGAAAGCTTAAAGAAATGAAATAAAATAAAATAAAATAAAATCTCTCTCTCTCCTCTCTCTCTCTCTCTCTCTCTCTCTCTCTCTCTCTCTCTCTCCTCTCTCTCTCTCTCTCTCTCTCCTCCTCCTCCTCCTCAAGTATACACCGGTTTTCTTTTAAAAACCATGACCCTCGCGATTTTAAAAAAAAAAAAAGAAAGAAGAAAAACCCAAGATGGCGAAGGAAATGTTCCCGGGGCGGGTTTGTATTTCACAAGACAGCGAGTGTTCCTGTGTGCAGGCTGTCTCTTGGGGGTCGATAGTTGCGTGCTGTCCAGTGACCCCCCCCCCCCCCCCACACACACACACACCAGTGTCAGTGCAAGAAAACCAAGTGGGGGGGGGGGGGGGGGGGCTCTATGAATTTTCTCTTTTTTCTTGAGGGGGGTAGGGGTGATGGTGGTGGTGGTATGACCGTACTTGGGCACTTAACCATATCATCGCTCCATTGTTATATATTTTTTTTACATAATGGTTTTGTTGCTGCTATTAATCTGTGTTTTATCTGAGAAGAGTATTGCAACAACTGCACTGACTTCCGCCACATTGTGTTCTTCTCTGCGTTTCTTCAGCTTACAACCCTCTTGAGGCCAGCGCTGAAATAATAATTTTTAAAAAAAACAACTCTTGTTCAAACTTGGAGGAGACAGGTTTGGGTTCGAATCTTGTCTCCCAAGGCCAGTGTGAGTTTCTCCTTGTCTCCACCAGGTCATGCATGAGTGGTCTGCGCCACGTACCCCTGGGATCCGCGGGCAAAGTACCCCGGCAATAAAACGTTGGATGTAACGTTGAGGACATCGTGTGGTGAAGTGCCACCCTGATAGGCAAACAAGAACTCGGCAGAGAGAAGTATAGGCGGGGAGAAAGACAGCATTTTGTGGTGTTGCAAGGGATGGGGAGGTGGAGGGGGAGTCGAGTGGTGGGGGATGGAGAAGGGCGATGCTCTCCCTGAGGAGAGTACCCTCGAAATCTACGTCATGCGTTGTGACAAGAATACACAGGGCAACAGGACAGCAGGCAGCAGACAGTGCACTGTTGTATGGAGGAGGAGACTCAGGAGGCGAGTGGTCGTGTGATGTTAACACCAGGCCTGGCTGACAGTGTTGGGATACTGGTGTCCATAGCATGGTGAGAGAGAGAGAGAGAGAGAGAGAGAGAGAGAGAGAGAGAGAGAGAGAGAGAGAGAGAGAGAGAGAGGAGAGAGAGAGAGAGAAATGACAATGACACATTCTTTTATTTGGAGGATAATGAATAAGCACTCATGTGCTTTTTTACATCCAATCCCCGCCCGTAGGGATACATCTTAATAATAACCCAACACTTATACAGTCTCACAGTAGAAACATGGGGAAATAACCCAAAGAGAGAGAGAGAGAGAGAGAGAGAGAGAGAGAGAGAGAGAGAGAGAGAGAGAGAGAGAGAGAGAGAGAGAGAGACGGACAGACAGAGACTGAGACAGACAGACTGACAGACACTGAGACAGAGACTGAGGACAGGCAGACAGGCAAACGCAAACGCAAACGCAATTTTATTTCACGAGAGTAATAGATTAAGTTACAAGCCTTGTTTTCATCCACCCTCACATGAACAGGAAACAAGACTCACACACAAAAACATTGCAAGAAAACCAAAAGCAAAGAATGTAAATTAATAACACACATGGCTATCATGGGAGAGAGAGAGAGAGAGAGAGAGAGGGAGAGAGGGAGAGGGCAGACAGGCAGACAGGCAGAGACTAAGAGACAGACAGAGACAGACAGACAGGCAGGCAAGCAGCCAGACAGACAGGGAGGGAGGGAGGGAGAGGTGATTTAAACTGAAAATTCCTGAAATACATTTTCCCCAACCGAAATCAAATTAAACCAAGAGGAGGATGAATTCACTCAAGTGTTAGCGGGGCTGTGCACACGTTCTGTACAGAAGTATTGAACATTCCGCAGGGCATATACATATATAATATATTTTTTTAATGTACATTTATTTATTCAGCTCTGCTGGGCGTGTTGTGTGCAAATACATCACCCCAACCCATTGAGGGTCATTGTCGTGTTTATCTTCTCTTTTGACAGCGGCCGTGTTCATTACTGTTTAATATCGGGGAGCCAGATGTCACCAGTAACAGCTGCCGTATGTACGGGAACATTCGTGTGTCTAAAGTCTACATTACAGTGGAAAAGTCGTATTGCTACGCCTTTATTTTCTTGATTCAAACTCGTATATTCTCTTTGATTCATTTGTGATCAAACATTTCAAAAGATATGAGTCTAATTTCCAGAAAGTAAAGAGGATGTTTATCACCAGCAAGACAAAAGTTCATCATGGAATCACTAAATCGTGCGCCAAGACTTCTGTGCTGTGGTTCAGAATTGTAATGTCGACTGCTTTTGATATATTGGTATCCTAGAAATTCTGCATTTTTAGTCTGGAATGTTTGAATGAAGACGAGTTTAAAAAAACCCAAATGACTGGAAACTCAGAAGCGTGCTAAGATACACCCCCCACACCACCCACACACACGAAATACAATCAACAACTTCTTCTTATACCTATCCCCGTTGTCTATAGAACCTGTTGGGGCACACTGGAGAATTGCAAAAAACAACGCCCCAAAATGAAGTTAAAACACACAGGAACATGCACAAACAAACCAACAAAACAAACAAACAAACAAACAACAAAACAACAAAAACAAAAACCAACAAGAACGAAACAAACAAACAACAAACAAAACCAAACAAGCAACCACAGAAAAGAAACAATGGGTCAAACAAACAAACATTCAAACAAAAACAAAAACACTACAACAACAACAACAACCCCCATCCCCCCCCCCCCCACCCCCCCACCCTCAAGACCTTTGGACAAACGCTCAGACCATACCTGATCGGGGTACAGTAGAGAGAGAGAGAGAGAAGAGAAGGGAGAGGTAAGAGAGAGAGAGAGAGAGAGGTGGGGGGGGGAGGAGAGGGGGAGATGCTGGTTACCCAGCGCTTATCGACAGGACGGGGCTACCCAAGCAGGCAGCCGGAAAAGCAGATCCAATAAATTGCCTGGTCTTGACTGATGATGGAGTGATAAAGTTCAAAAACAGTGCAGAGAAATGTTTATGTTTGTTTGTTTGTTTGCGGTGGTTTGTTTGCTGTTTTCTCTTTGTGTTTCATGGGGAGTTTCCTGTCCCTGCTCTGTGGACTGCTGCTACAGGCTTTCAGAATATTTCGCAGAACCGGAACTGTGACCAGGACCCATAATTCAGCTTCGTTTTTTTGAAGGGGGGGGGGGGGGGGGGGGGGGGGGGGAGGGGGGGGAGGACGAAGGCAGAGGTAGCCATGGTTAGTGTGAACTTATTACACTCCAATGATTATTGAAATGCAAAATCTTCCACTGGGATCCAGGGGCCTTTCTGTCAGTATAAATAGTCATTCCCCACGCTGCCGAAATTCTGTGCTATAAATTTCCTTCTTTCTATCACCTACCATCTCATTTCGCCTTGTTCCTTTTTCCTTCCCTGTCACTTCCTTGTCTATTTTCCATTCCTCCTGCCTTTTTCCCCCGGAATAACATTGACTGATAACAGTTCTCTCCACGTCCGAGTCATCGCTTAAAGGCAGCGCACCATGTTCACCCATGAGTTGCTGTCTGAGTGTTCGAAGAAACTAATGAAGCAAAACCCTTGTACAGATAGAAACCCATAGTACAGTATTGGCCTACCTCAGTGTGTGCAAGCTGCACAATACAGCGGAGGGTCATTTTCCAGTGACGATTCAACAACTGAGTGCTGTCATTTGCAACATTCTTTATGATTTTCTTCTTCTTTTGATCAAAGTCAAGTCAAAAACACTTTAATCATCCCATGAAGGGGCCAATTAACATATGAGTCAAATCAACAAGGTGAACTAAAATACACTTTGGTATTGATGTGAAACATCTTTTATTTTCAACTTTATTATTTGAGATTATTGAGGGCAGACACAGACAAACCAAACCCGAATTTCATAGCGCGCGCACGCACATACGCGCACACTTACACACACACTCACTCACTCACTCACTCACTTCAGTACGTTGTGTTTTATCATCAATGCCGTCAGCCTGGTCATAAACAGCCGTAAAGTGAGGCAGCCACAAGGCAGTTAGCCAGAGGAGACCCCGCGCTGCTGCTGCCTGGTTTCAGTGTTGACAGAGTTATCTCCTGGTGGAAATAAAGGGAGGGCGTAAAATCCAGGTAGATATATCCCCGTCCTGCAATCTCAAGCGATGAACGGTCCAGTCTTCCTACCTTCTTGATCCTAGTGATCTATGTGCAGAGTTCCAAGGCAG
Organism: Rapana venosa; assembly: GCA_028751875.1. Classification (NCBI taxonomy): domain Eukaryota; kingdom Metazoa; phylum Mollusca; class Gastropoda; order Neogastropoda; family Muricidae; genus Rapana; species Rapana venosa. The sequence continues at coordinate 58,065,294 of CM054151.1, read as the reverse complement.
CCATCCCCTCCTCCCTCTCCCTCCCTGTCTCTCTCGCTCCCTCCCTCTCTCCCTCTCTCTATCTCTCTATCCTGTCCGTGTGTGTGTGTGTGGTGTGTGTGTGTGTGTGTGTGTGTGTGTGTGTTGTGTTGGTGTGTGCGTGCGTGCGTGCGTGTGTGTGTGTGTGATTGTGATTGTGGTGTGTGTGTGGGATGTGGTTGTGTGTGTGTGTGTGTTGATGTGTGTGTGTGATTGTGTGTGTGTGTGTAGAAAGAGAGCAAGAGGCAAGTGGGAGGTGTCTACCACGGCTGTTGGTTCCTGGTTGGTAAAACGCAAAGGACACCTACCTCTCCCTGTCTGGATAGTGTTGGCTGTGAACCTGCAGTTGATTGTGGGGAAACTGCCAAACGTGCATAACTAAAAATCATCATCATCGTCGTTGACATCCCCCTCTTCTTCCTCCGCCTCTTCATCATCATTATCACCATCTTCATTATCATCATCATTGTCATTGCCAATGTCATCATCTTCATGGTCATCGTCGTCGTCATCATCATTATCGTCGTCATCATAATCATGCATTTATCATCATCGTCTCATCACACACCACCACCATCATCATCATCATTCATCATCGTCATCGTCATCATCTCATCCAACATCTCCTCTCTCCTCCTCCTTCTTTTCTCTCCTCCCTCTCCTCTTCCTCTTTTCTTACCTTCCTACCGAGTATTTTTACTCTCTTCTTCTCAAGTGTTGGCTGATTTATTTCATTACTGTTTCTTTATTGTTGATTTATTTCATTACTTCCTCATCATTGCTGATATACCTCAACGCAGTATCACTATTGTTGATACATGTGATGACACTGCAGCATTGTCAGCGGGCCATCAGGATGGCGGTGATGACGGTTATTGCATTGCATACGTCATGTGCGTGTGTGTCGCCAAGAAAGGCGCAGCCATAGCAGACTTATTACCGAAATCAACCCCTTTTCCAAGGAAGAACAGTGCATTCCGTACACTTCGCGACACGTTACATTGCATTGTGTTGTGTTGAGTTAAATGAGGTTTCACAGTCATGGCCTGACCGCTTCGGGGCGATGAGGAGAGGGGGGAAGAGGGTGGAGTGAGGAAAGAGATGAGGGGGGAGGGGGTGCTAAGATGCACAGAAAAGGAAGGGGGTAAAAACAACAACAGCAGCAGCAACAACAACAACAACAACACGGTTGGCCACGCGCAGCCTTGCACCAATTATTCACGTTAGGATCATTGCTTAGTAACTGGTAAGCCAAACCCTCGCGCAAGCTCATGCACACGCACGCACGTACACGCACGCATGCATGCACACTACTAGCTCGCAGGCGCGCGCGAGCATACACACACACACACACACACACTGAAGAAAACAACACGGCTTGATTAATTAAACAACAAGGGCGACACATGGAAAGGGGAAGAAAGAACAAGAGATCATCAGCCAGGAGACAAGGGAAACAATGTCAGCAGAGGGGATGGGGCATGAAGGGGGGCATGAAGAGCGATAAGGGGGGGGGGGGGGGAGGGGGGGGGAGGGGGGGAGGGGAGGGGGGAGGGGGAGTGGGGGGGGGGGGGAGGAGGGGGAAAAGAACGAAAAGAAAGAAGAGCGGGAAATTGAAGAACGAAGAGTGGAAGGAGGGGAACAGAAAGAGGGGGGGCAACGTAAAAGGTGGGGGGTAGGAAAGATAAAAGATTCAGTAATGAAAGAAGGCAAGCTGGAAAGGAAGAGAGAAAGAAAGAAAAATGAAAGACAGATGAAAAAGAAGTGAAAAGAAAAGAAAACAGAAAAGAGCGAGAGCAATAGAGCGAAAACGAAGAAGAAAACAAAAGAAGAGAAAAAGAATGGAAAGTCTATTTCATTTCATGAAACCAAGTCCCAAAAGAACTGGTTTTCCTAAGTCCACTTAAAGCTAAAGCACTTAGTCATGTCATCCTATACTGTAGAATCAATTCTTAATAATTATGTTGTATTTTTTGTATAAGCATACTCGTGTTACGCTTTTGAGCGTTATAGATTTTAATGAAAGGCGCAGAATACATTTATAACGTTGTATTATTATTATTATTATATTATTATTATTATTATTGTTTTGTTGTTGTTGTGACCAGATCGAAAACACTGTTGCTTCTATCCGATGGAACGGAAGGGAGACAATACTGGTAAACACAGCACCGGAAACCCACGCAGCAATGGAATTGTCAAGAAAGTGCTGTAATTCGAAAAACGTTTCTTTGAAACGAAATAAGAGGAGACAACAAAATGAACTAAAATCACAAGGACAATACAATGAAGTAAAATAAATAATTGGATTAAAAAGTTCCAAAATGAAATAAGTTGTTGATTTTTTTTATAAAAGAAATCTTCCTGGAGTGTTAAGAAATGCCAAGTATCGATGTTCTGAATTTTAAATCAATATGTTCGTTGCACGAATAGGAAGGGAGTAACATCTTGCGCACACGTAAACTATCCGTTCCGCTTTCCGGAATAGTAGGCCATTGTGTGCTGGTGAGAGCGGAAAACAAAATTGACATACACGCGGGGACTGGACAAAAAAAGCACATGATTGCTTATTCCATTATCCTGGAAATAAAAGAATAAAATAAATAAATAAGTACGTGAGAGTTCGGGATTGCTTCATACACGCACACACACGTACCTAAACATGCCGAGTTATATACACTGTCTCTCTCACTGTCTGTCTTTTTTTTTCACCCATGTTTTCCATGCCATGTCAAGTTGTCGTCCACTTCAAAACAAAAGACACAGTGAGGAACGGTAACTCATCCGATGTTACGCTTGTTGGCGGGAGCCAGGCTATGGGGGTTGTCACCCCGTCACTCCAAACCTCTCAGCAAGAGTCCCAGTCTGATCCCAGCACTCACTGATCGCCCCCCAAACATCCAACACCACCAACCTTGGGGGCAAAAAACAAAACAAAAACAAAACCCGATCAAGATCCATCAACAGTGAATGACAAAGTACAACAGTCATTCAGTTCCTTAATCAAGACAAATAAAACCAAGCTTTGCTGAGGTCGCCAGCAGGAATGTTTCAATCACAGAATTTCCAGAAATATGAAGATACTACTCGTCTAAAAAAATGTTTAATAAAAACCCAAACACAAAAACCACCCCACCCTCCTGGCATACTGACGGATGGTTAAAAAGAAAGAACAACAGAAACAGAAACGGGAAAATGTAACATTAGTAAGAAGAGAGGAGAGGCAGAAAAAAAACAAAAACTCGGACAGGCAAACTGAAGATGAAGAAGAATTGTAATAAGAAGGGAGAGAGAATACAAGAAAAATAATGAATTCAAAGACACGCAGAGAGAAAGACAGATTAAAAAGAAAGAAATGATGAAAGAAAGAATGGCATAAGAAAGAAGGCAGGCGATGAGCCTGAGGACAGAAAAAAAGTAAGAGAAAAAATTAGGAAAAGAAGACAAAGAACGTGAGATGAAGGAAAGAAGGGAGAAAATAGGGTAAGAAGGCAGGTGATGAGCGAGAGGAGAGAGAAGAAAGAGGAAGGAAGGAAGAAGGAAGAGGACAGGCGTGTGTGGAAGAAGAGAGAGAAGAAAGAGAAGGAAGGAAGGAAGGAAAGGACAGCGTGTGTGAGAAGAAGAGAAGAAAGAAAGGAAGGAAGGAAGGAAGAGGACAGGCGGTGTGGAAAGATGGAGAGAGGAAGAAGAGGGAAAGGCAACATGAACGGACGCTAGGCCTGGCCTGAGCAATAGAAGAAATGGAACCATGAAGGAACAGATGCCACTGCTGCTGCGATGCAAAGCCACTGTCTACACAAGCTTTCTCCGCAGGAAGGAATGGACAGGATCCCGGAAATAGAGCATCACGTCTGGTTTCTCCTCCATGTTGTTTGAGAGAGAGAGAAGAGAAGAGGAAGAGAGAGGAAGGAAGAGAGACAGGCATGTGTGGAAGAAGAGAGGAGAAGACAAGAGGAAGAAGGCAGAGAGAAGGAGGAGGACAGGTGTGAAAGAATAACGCGGAAGACAAGAGGAAGGAAAGGAAAAGAAGACAGGATAGTAAGGAAGAGGACCGTGGCTGGAAAAAAAGGAGAGAAGAAGAGAAAAAGCACGAGAAGAGAACGGTAGGAAGGCAGGAGACAGGAGGGAAGCTGTGTGGAAGAGCAAGCGCGAGAAGAAGAGAGAAGGAACGGAAGGGAAGAGGACAGGGGCTGTTGTGAAGAGAGTAGAGAAGAAAGAGAAGGAAGGAAGGAAGCAAGAGGACAGCAGGTGAAAATGAAGATAAGACTAGGAAGGAGAGGAACCTGAATGTGAGGCCACAGGCAATAAGTCGGAGGAGAGAGGGCAAGGGAGGCTAAAATTGGTAATGGAAATTGAAATGAAAGCACTGAAAACTGCGCAGGCGAGGTATTCTGAAAGGCGCTGTTTGCATTCTATAATGGGAAGTAACATCACAGCGCCCTGCCCTGCCTGAATGGACCCCATCCTCTCTCCCCTCCACAACCAAGCGCTCTCCCTCTTTTTCTCTTTCTTTTCTCCCTGTCTCTTCCTCCCCCCCCCCCCCCCCCCCCTCTCTTCTCTGTCTTTTTCTTCTTTTTTTCTTCTTTCCTTATCTTTCTGTCCCCCTATAATGGTTATTCATCCACCCTCCTGGTTTTCTGCCTATGCTCTGTTTTTGAGAGAGTGAGAGAGAGAGAGAGAGAGGTAGGAGAGAGGACAGACAGACAGACAGACAGACAGTAGGGCAGTTAAAGTTGTTCAATCAAAACGCTCTTATGCTGACTAAAAAACCAATAAATTATAGTTGGGTTTTTTTCATCTGTGTCAGAACCCAAGGGAGATAATAATGTAAAAGCAAAGTGCAGCTCACGTGTGGGTGTCAGAGACGTCCTCTTGGAGCCTGTTGGGGGCAGTCCCCAAGAGCAAGCTGCGCTGAGACGAGAAGGCGGAATTCGGTGTTGGGTGTGGGTTTTTTTGTTGAAGTATGTGAAGCTTTACTGTTATGAAAAGCAAAATGACAACAAACAGTCAAGTAATACTGTTCCCAGTTTGTAACTGTGCTTTATTCTGAAGGAGATGGCACCCTGATAAGCCTCCGAGTGGCCAAGAGCAATAACTCGGATTGGAGAGGAGGAGCCAATGAGCTAAAATTGGGTACTGGACCTCCTTGATATCCTGATGGTCACAGAAAAACTTGCGTCCATGGAGGAATTTCTATGAAAGCGTTTCAATATAATGGGAAAACACGAAGATTGAATGGACATTTGCCCTCGGTTTATTTGTTTGTTTGGTTTTGTGTTTTGTTTCTTTTGTGTGTGTTTTTATCATTTGTGACATTACTGGTCTGTGGAGGTTTGTGTCATAATGGCTATATAATGAGATATATTGTAGTAGTAGTGTAAGTGTGGGTAGTGTAGTGTGGTGTATGTAGTGTAGTGGTGTAGTGTAGTGTGGTGTAGTGTAGTGTAGTGTAGTGTAGTGTAGTGTAAATGTAGTGTAGTGTGTGTAGTGTAGTATAGTGTAGTGTAAGTTTCGTGTAGTTTTAGTGTAATGATAGTGAAGTGTAGTATAGTGTAGTGTGGTGTAGTAAAGTGTAGTGTAGTGTAGTGTGGTGTAGTGTAGTATAGTGTAGTGTGGTGTAGTGTGGTGTAGTGTAGTGTAGTGTAGTGTAGTATGGTGTAGTGTGATGTAGTGTAGTGAAGTATGGTGAGGTGTAGTGTGTAGTGTAGTGTAGTGTAGTGTGGTATAGTGTAGTGTGGTGTAGTGTGGTGTATTGTAGTGTAGTGTAGTGTAGTGCAGTGTAGTGTAGTGTAGTATAGTGTAGTGATTTTCTCCCCATAATGCTGTGTTGTCACAAAAGATTTCGCCATGTGAATTTTTGAGCTGCTCTCTGGGGAAAACAAGTCTCGACATGTCAGGGACATCTCTCTCTCTCTCTCTCTCTCTCTCTCTCTCTCTCTCTCTCTCTCTCTCCTCTCTCTCCTCTCTCTCTCTCTCTCTCTACTTTAAATTGGGAAGGAGACTATATTACTGACTAGTTTCAACCCATTTAGGATGCTGTAATCCTAAAATGAATCATCAGTTTCGTTTCATATACTGAACAGCACGGTAGGGTTATTTGTCATTCGGTTGGTTTGACTGTTTGTTTTCTTATTCAAGATTGCATTGCTGTCTTAGACTGTTGACAGTAAATTAGATTCACGACACATAGCCATGATTCTCAGGACGTTTTTCCGCATTTCATCTTTCGAAAGTTATGCTGGTGCTTTGTGATCAAACTGGAATGAGTGAGCGTACATAGTTACCAAGTTAAAACCCTAAGTTGTTGACAGGGGAATATGTGTACATACATAGAAGTGAAGCTTTTCAACTGATTCAAAATTGTTTTTGCATTGTGAAATCATTGTTCTCTTCCATTGTATACCCCCCCCCCCCCCCCAACACTCCCTTTTGTTGTATTGTGGCCTAAGGCCGATGTACTATTAAACTATTTCAGAGTTCAGAGTTCAGAGTTCTCTCTCTCTCTCTCTCTCTCTCTCTCTCTCTCTCTCGTGTGTGTGCGTGCCTGTCTGAGAGAAAGAGAGAGAGAAGGGAGTGAGTGAGTGAGTGAGTGAGAGTGTATTTGCCTCGGCGAGTACCAGACTCTGAGTTCATTTTCGGAATAATTCGCAATATTAGTTTCAGTGCGGGTAGAGGGATGTCTTTATTGTTGTTGGTTTGTTGCTGCCAATGTTGCTGTTGGTTTGTCCTTGATTTTAATTTTATTTAACAAGATATCAGCCTTGATGGGGTACCCATGGTCGACTGGGCTGTAGATGATGATGTTGTTGTTGTTGTTGTGCGTTCCCCAGCTTTACACCCTGGGGGTCACCCAAAACATGCACTCTGACTCACTCATCCCACCTGGGAATCACTGAGATAGGAAGTACGCCGGGTGAGAAGTTTGCGTGTATGACTCTTTTCAAGTACCTCGCCACATAGGCAGCCATACTCCGACTTCAGAGGAGTAGATGATGATGATGATGATGATGATGGTGGTGGTGGTGGTCGTGGTGGTGGTGGTGATTGCCATCCGCATTTTACAAGAGAGGAAAAACAGCTCTTTTTGACTCGCAAAAACCCTAATGCTGACTCCAACTATTCTTTCAATACCAAGAAGAAAAAGAAAGAAAGGGAAAGAGAAAGATAGAGAAAGACAGACAGAGACACAGGGAGAGAGACGTGATAGACAGACAGATAGACAGACATACAGACAGACAGACAGACAGACAGACAGAGAAAAGGAAAGAACAGGGAAGAAGTAACATAATCTAAAATAAACCAAGCCCTAAGTCGTTTACAGTAACAGGATACACATTCACAAATACTTCACACACAACACACACATGCAGGAGGAGGTCAGAGACAGACAAACAGACAGACAGACAGACAGACAGAGAGAGAGAGAGAAGAGAGGGGGGGGGGGGGGGGCTAGCAAAGGCATACACAATAAGGGAAGTATTATTATTGTGAACATTACGTAGTACTCTGTCTCTCTTCTCTCTCTCTCTCTCTCTTTTCTCTCTCTCTCTCTCTCTCTCTCTCTCTCTCTCTCTTCCTCTCTCTCCTCTCTCTCTCTCTCTCTCTCCTCCCCCCTCCCTCCCCCCCTCCCTCTCTCTCTCTCTGATGAGGATGATGATGACATTGATAAAGTAACAGGCCAGATAAAAGCTTTGAGGCAGTGTGTGGCTGAGAAGACAGTGTGATGCAGGAGTAGTTTTATTTATGGCTTTTAACGTCTCCCTACCTGCTATGCTCCTCTCCTCCTCCTCCTGCTCCTCCTGCTCCTGCTCCTCTTCCTCTTTATCGCGTTATCCAGTGTAGTGAAAAGCCACATTCCTGGCATTGTGGCTGGCCCCCTGCACAATCCCTCATTGTTGGGGCAGCAGAAAGACCAGTCTGTGTCGCTTCTTTTAGCTCACTTTTTCGGTCTGTCTTCTCATTCCTCAGCTAATTTATCAGAAATTCGCCTGTTTCGTTTTCTGTTATGATGAGGGATTGTTCTCATTCTTGAACAGTATTGCCACCACCTGTTGTTTGTGTCGTAGGCCAAGTGGATAAGCCGTTAGGTATGTAATTCTAACGGTCCTGAAGTTGTGGGCTGTTGGTTCAAATCTTGGTGATGATTGTATTAATTTTGAGGATTTTTTACGATCTTCTTAATCAACTTCTGCGCGGGTTTGCCGATGTTTTACTTCGTTTCCTGTATACATGCATGCAGAAGATTAAATATGCACGTTAAAGATGCCGTGATACATGTCAACATGCAGAAGATTAAACATGCATCGTTAAAGATGCTGTGATGCATGTCAACATGCAGAATATTAAATATGCACGTTAAAGATGCTGTGATACATGTCAACATGCACGTTAAAGATGCTGTGATACATGTCAACATGCAGAAGATTAAACATGCACTTTAAAGATGCTGTGATACATGTCAACATGCATGTTAAAGATGCTGTGATACATGTCAACATGCAGAATGTTAAACATGCATGTTAAAGATGCTGTGATGCATGTCAACATGCAGAAGATTAAACATGCATGTTAAAGATGCTGTGATACATGTCAACATGCAGAAGATTAAACATGCATGTTAAAGATGCTGTGATACATGTCAACATGCAGAAGATTAAACATGCACGTTAAAGATGCTGTGATGCATGTCAACATGCAGAAGATTAAACATGCACGTTAAAGATGCTGTGATGCATGTCAGTGTTCAGCAGTTATGGGGAAAGAGGAAAATTCCCACCTTGTGTCTGAAGGGTCGCCAGCTGCGGATCATGCAGATGGCGGCCATGTGTCGGGGATCTCTCTCTGTCTGCAAACACCAGTGCTGGCTGCTGCTGCTGCTGCTGCTGCTGCTGTTTTCTTGTCAGGTGTGGAGTGATGTACATGACATGTTGTGCACGTGCTGCTACCCCCTTGTCAATATTGATGTTGGCTCTGTGGTTCGCGGTGTAGATTGTCAGCTGAAGGCTGTGGGTTCGACCTCTACCTGCAGTGCATGTTGTAGGACTTAGGAGGACATGGCTGGCTCCTAGCCAAAGGTTGTGATGTGCTGTGTGTGATAAGAAGGCCAGTACCACACAGACAAGTATCATACATGTTATGGATATGAATTTGAGTTGCTGAGATTAACGTCACTAACACTGCAGGTGTCTGTAACTCTCGGGCCTGGTTGACATCAGGTTATGTTACAGAAGGAACCTGTGTCAAAGCTGTCCGCAGCTATACTGTAGTGTATCAGTGTGATCATCGCCCTTCTAGATCACAGCACAGGGAAGAAACACGTCACATGATTCAGTGCTCCTTTTTCTCAACTCAGTGCTCTCAATGTACACACACACACACACACCGATGTGGTCGTAGGGGAGTGAGGCATCAGATACCTCAACTTCTCAACTTCGCTAAATGAGGGCGGCACCCATCCTCTACTCCCCTTACCTCACACCCAAAAGGCAGGCACCCAACACTGACTTACTACCAACCACAACACCACACCACCCACACACACCACACTCACACACACGCAAAACACACGCACAACCACACAAACACAAAATTACACACACACCCGATGTGGTCCGTGGGAGTAAAGATACCTCAACTTCTCAACTTCGCATATTGAGGGCGGCGCCCATCTCCTCTCCCTCGCTGGTTTACCTTCCCTGACCCTAAAGAGGCAGGTACCCATTGACAGCTGGGGACTGTACTGAAGCCAAGGCGCACAAACGGTCACCCACCCAACTCGTAACCACGCTCGATGCTGCTTAACCTTAGCTGGGTGAAAACGAGTGCTCTGACCACTGAACTGTCCCGATCCCATTTATATATATATATAATTGAGAAAATAATATATATATATATTATAATATAATAAAAAAAAATATAATATATTATACAGAGAGAGACTGAGACTGTTACTGCCCCTGATGCCCACCCCCTCCCTTTCAACCTTTTTCGTCTCTAAAGTAGCTCACACAAAAAAACACACAGAAAGAATGGAAGAGGTAGTAAGGTAAGGTAAGGTAAGGCAAGGTAAGGTAAGGTAAGGTAAGGTAAGGCAAGGTAAGGTAAGGCAAGGTAAGGTAAGGCAAGGTAAGGTATAAGGCAAGGTAAGGTAAGGCAAGGAAAGGTAAGGTACTAAGGTCAAGGGAAGGTAAGGTAAGGTAAGGTAAGGCAAGGAAGGTAAGGCAAGGCAAGGTAAGTAAGGCAAGGTAAGGTAAGGTAAGGCAAGGCGGGGCCAGACACAGACAGACACACAAAACAACACCAACAACACCTGAATACTGAGGGGAGGGAGCGGGATGCATGGAGTGGAAAGAATAGAATACAGGGATAAAGAGGGGGGGGGGGGGGGGGAGATAGATGAAGGGGCAGGGGAGGACAGGGGAGGAACACAGGGGGGCTAGGTACGAGTGGGGTTAGGGGTGTGTGTGTGTGTGTGTGTGTGTGTGTCACCACCGGGCCGAACTGCAGCTCTACTTTACCGCTCCTTCACCGCTTCACGTTCACCGATCCATCAGCCTGCCTGCCTTCCAGTGGTGGTGGAGGTGGTGGTGGCGGTGGTGGTGGTGGTGGTGGTGGAGGTGGTGGTGGGTAGTGTGGCTGATTCACGTCAGCTGAGGACATTTATGTGCTGCTCAAGAGTCAGGCTTGAAAAGTATGTCCATGCCATTTTCTTTTTTGGATCGCTTGGTTGCTTGTCGAGCTTGTGGGTGGCTGGGTTTGTTGGTTTGATGGGTAGGTGAGTATGTGGCTGGGTAGGTGGGTGGGGAATGTGTTGATGGTTTTGTTTTTTCTGGTTGGTGGGTTGGTTGTGGGGTTTTGTTTGTTTGTTGTTTTTTTTTTATTGAGCTGGCTTTTGTTTTGGTAAGTTTTGGTTTATTTATCTTCTTTTTTAAACCAGAGACTCGTTATTGTTGTATGTGTGTCTGTGTATGTTAGATTAGACTGAAACAAACACACAAATTAACAAAAAATGGAACAAACAAATAGCCGGCGACAACAACACAGCAAGTTGTCCATAATCAGCAACAAGGCAGGCAAGATGATCCACTCTGAGACAGAGCCTGACTGCAAACCTCAGCATCTTTGTCTACTGGATCGTGTATGATACTGGTGCTGCTGCTGCTGCCAGCATCCACTAAATAATGTCACCCATCCTATCTGGACTCTGCCTCCTCTAGGCTAGAACGAACAGCTAGGAGCGCACAGTGAACAGCGGCATCAGTCAGTTCATTGCGCTGAAGTGTGAATTAATTAATGTCCCCTTCGTCAGATTACTCTCTGCTGTCCTTCTTAGCTGAGCCTGCTTCCTCTGGGTTGCCTTGCATTTCTCTCTGTCTCTGTCTCTGTCTCCGTCTGTCTGTCTCTCTGTCTCTGTCTCTGTCTCCGTCTGTCTGTCTCTCTGTCTCTGTCTCTCCCTCTCTCCTCCCCCCTCTCTCTCTTTCTCTACTTTTCAGTAACCCTTGGGAATAAAGATTATCAATCAATCAATTAATCAATCTCTCTCTCTCTCGTTCGCTCGCTCGCTCGCTCGCTCGCT
>CM054151.1:58036201-58048701 GCA_028751875.1 Rapana venosa | reverse complement strand
GCCTATACACTACACTACACTGCACTACACTGCACTACACTACACTACACTACACTACACTACACTGCACTACACTGCAAGCTTAAGGCCAGTACAGTTCAATACAAAAACAATGCGGCAGGTGATTGGCACAAATCTCCCCACTGATGGAGAACAGGTGGTGTCTGATTCAGAGAATAAGAAGGGAGACCAGCCTTTGGTCAGTCTCAGAATGCCAGCATGGGAAAGGGATTGTCTGCCCTTAGCCTCACCCCAGGAATTCAGAAATAATGATTGTCTTTCCTTGCCCTCGCTCCACACGCTTTCATTCCTCTTCAATTGCAGGAACTAAATCTCCAGCACCTGGCACAAACCGTCACTATGCTGCGGAAGTCTATGCAGAGGACTGCTGTCCGGTAGGCTAGATACTGTACCACACGCCCCTGGATGAATGGCTGGTTAGGAGACTGGCTGTAACAGGCCTGATAAGGAGGAAGTTGGCAGAGAAGTATAGTAGAACCAGACGTAGGAAACAAAACAAACAACGGCGTTATAAGAAATATACAGAACCGCATAAAAATAAAGTAACTCATGGAATAAACGAACAAAACATTATCAAGAGAAACAAATAAAACCTTATAGGATGAAAAGAAACAAACAACAAAACTGTATAAGATTTAAAGAAACAAACAAAACCTTGTAAACGAAAGAAACAAATCCTTTTAAAATGAAAAGGAAGAAACAAAACCTTTTAAAATGAAAAGAAAGAAACAAATCCTTTTAACATGACAAGAAAGAAACAAAACCTTGTAAACGAAAGAAACAAAACCTTGTAAACGAAAGAAACAAAACCTTGTAAACGAAAGAAACAAAACCTTTTAAGATGAAAAGGAAGAAACAAAACCTTTTAAGATGAACAGGAAGAAACAAATCCTTTTAAAATGAAAAGGAAGAAACAAATCCTTTTAAAATGAAAAGGAAGAAACAAAACCTTTTAAAATGAAAAGGAAGAAACAAAACCTTTTAAGATGAAAAGGAAGAAACAAAACCTTTTAAGATGAAAAGGAAGAAACAAAACCTTTTAAGATGAAAAGAAAGAAACAAAACCTTTTAAAATGACAAGAAAGAAACAAATGTTATAAAATGGGGAACAAAACCTGACCAGATTTAAAGAAACAAACAAAAATCTGATAAAAGAAACAAACAAAGCCTTGTACAGGATAAGAACACATAACAAAACGTGTTAACAACAACAACAACAACAACAACAAGCACAGAGAAGACAGGGTGAAGAAAGGAAGTGGGGCACTGTGACAGCTAACCAATCATTTTGACTTCACCTGATACCTGCTTAACTTCTTCAGCAGTCGGTTAGACACTTCACCCAACCATCAGTCAGTGTGTCTTCAGTCATCAGCTGAACCCGGCGGAGTCCGTCTCTCTTCAGGTGGCGGGGATGCATGCTGGGCATGTTCGTGCTCTCCATGCCACTGGCCATAACTGACCTACCTGCTTTTCTATTAAAAAATAAAGAATGAGCGGGGTTTGTAAAGTGTGCGCAAGATCTTATACCACCCCTCGCCAACCAGATCTGGGCGTTTTGTCTCAGCTGAATGACTTTGCAGAATTTGAAGCGGAATGGAATCTCAACTTCTTTATTGTTTTTACAACAGCAACTCTGAAACCTTCCACAGCTGTTGTTTTGGCGGAGGAATCTGGCCTTTCACTGTTAGTCTGCTGGCTGCCACTCTACCTCAGCCAGACCAGACCAGACCAGGCCAGCCGCACGTGCTACTTTTAGCCCTGCCACCCGTACCCAGTGTTGTGTCAGCTGCTGGCTGATAGGCTGATAGGCAGACAGACAGACAGAAGAGATAGTGGGGAGAAGAGAAGGAGGAGAGCTCACTGATAACAGGGTTAGGTTCCTGCTCTATAGTCTAGCGGAAGATGCCAGCTTGAGTCTCCGTTGAGGCGTCAGTATTGTTTGCTGTATTGCGGATTGTCCCACAGGAGTTAGCGCTGCTTCTGGTTCTCTTCCCTGCAAGTTCTTCACCTTCACCTTCACCTTTACATTCACTTTTCCCTTCTTCACCTTCATCTTCACCTTCACCTTCACATTCACCTTCATCTTCTCCTTGACCTTCATCTTCATGTTCATCTTCACCATCAGCTTCACCTTCACCTTCACCTTCATCTTCACCTTCACCTTCATCTTCATCTTCACCTTCACCTTCGCCTATCCCGTAGTGTAGTCGACTATTGGGACGCCACTGAAGACTTCTTCGGGAGAGGCTGAAAATTGAGGTTCCTGATGTGAACGCATGCTGAACATCTCGCACACATAATAAAATCCTGTCCATCTTTCGTAGATAACTAAGCCAGCTGTGACCAGCGACAATCCTGACACGAATGTACCCAGAATGCATCCTGCCACCTGGAGAGGACTGGGCTCCGCCAGGGTCAACTTACTCACGACAGACTGCCTGAAAACCTCAGTGCAGTGCTCCACAGACTCTTCAAGGAGTTTGAAGAAAAGTCCACACAAATCAGTGGGGACAGAGACAGAGAACGGAAAGATAGTGAAGTGCTTGTTGCAGCAAGGGGTGAATTGAAATACATTTATTTAGTTCCTCACTATACACTGTTCCGGCTGGGGGGATTGTACGCATCGTGGAAAAGAAAAGGGGGGGGGGGGGGGGTGGAGGAGAGAAGAGAGAGAGAGAGAGAGAGTCTGGCGCTATTGATTCAGCCATCCATACCATCATTCCTTTCAAGAATTTTGACAAACTCCGAAGACAGAAAGAAGAAAGGACAACGTCGTGGTGACAAACAACATAAGATAAAAGAGACTGCCAAGATAACGGGAAAAGAAAGAAATAAAGAAAGAAAGAAAACGCAGGAAAGGAGGCCAGCAAGAAAGAAGAATGGAAGCAGAAAAAGGAAGGAAGGGAGGAAGGAAGAAAGAAAGACAAAAACCAGACAATCGTTTTATGATGAGGGCAAACGACTACCTGCCTGCAAAATTCCGTTATTATCGTGAGACAGACAGACAGACAGACCGTGAGAGAGAGAGACAGACAAACAGACAGAGACAGAGAGAGAGACAGACAGACAAAATCAAAGAGAGAAAGAGGGACAATGAGAGAAAGAGACAGACAGACAGACAGAGACAGACAGACAGACAGAGAGGCAGAGACATGTAGACAGACAGAAACAGACAGACAAAAACGGTGAAAGAAAGAGAATGGTGGACAGACCACAGACAAAAAAGCAACACAGAGACACAGGACAAACAGACCATCCCTACCCAAACAGACGATGCGACAGACAGACAGACAGACAGACAGACAGACAGACACACAGAAAAAAAGAGAGAAAGATGGAAAGGGGGGGGGGCAGGGAAGGGAAGGAAGGAAGAGCAAGTGGCGGGTAAGGCCCAAGGTGTCATTGGTTGTCGATCAGGGAAGTTGTCTACAAGCGGCCATCGATCGCCGATACCGCCCTTCCGGGACACCTCGGCCATTGTCCCGGCCCTGCCTCCCAGTCCTCAGGGGTGAGAGGGGGGGGGGGATTGTTCCTCCCTCCCCTCCCCTTCCTCTCCGCCCCTAACGCTAATTGATGACGCCATCATTGGAGGGGGGGATGGGAGAGGCTGGAGAGCTTAGTGCCTGGATCTCCCTCCTCCCTCTCTGTCTCTCTCTGTCTCCCCCTCCCCCCCTCTCTCTCTCTCTCTCTCTCTCTCTCTGTCTCTCTCCCTCTCTCTGTCTGTCTGTCTGTCTGTCTGTCTGTCTCTATCTCTCTCTCCCAGTCGGATTTGTCTTCTACGGGCAGTGATGAATGAGCAGTTAGGTGGCATAGAGTGGCAGGTGGTTTTTGGTGGAAAAAGAGGTCACAGTGTTTTCGCTACGTTTGGGTTTGTACCTGGAGTGTTGTGTCTTTAAAAACTGAGAGAGGCGCTAGCTATTTCCCTCAGTGAGTGAGTATTGCCGGTACTGAAAGCTCCACTACACGTAGTATAGCTGCCTTTTCGGCTGTATTTTAAAACAACAACAACAACCGCTTCAAACGAAATAGCAGGAAGGTGTGCGGGGCCTACTCTTAAAAACGCGTCTCTGAGGTGAGGTAGCTAGGGTTTGTTGAGAATTGATGTGCTTAGGTTGGAACTTTAGAGGAAGAAAAAAAACCTGTGTAAGAAGAAGAAGATAAAGAGGGAAAAGAAGCTGGTAAAGAAGAGAAAGAGTAAGATAAAGTGGAAGAAGAAGAAGGAAGAAGATATAGAGAAAAAAGAAGATAAAGTGGAAGAGACAGAAGATAGATAAAAAGAAGACGGAAAAGGAGTTTAAGAAGAAGAGAAAGATTAGGAAGAAGAAAAGAAAGAAGTAGACGATAAGAGAGGGGGAGGAGGAGGAGGAGAAGAAGAGAAGAAGAAGAAGAAGAAGAAGAAGAAGAAGAAGAAGAAGAAGAAGAAGAAGAAGAAGAAGAAGAAGAAGAAGAAGAAGAAGTCTCTGGGAATTGGAAGCACAAGTTTCAAAAACAAACGCTATTATTCAATGGATTTTGTCAAACTGAACTGTGTGGTCAGAGCTGTTTGTGTTGTGTTGTGAATGTGTTGGTGTAGTGTTGTGAATGTGTTGGTGTAGTGTTGTGAATGTGTTGGTGTAGTGTTGTGAATGTGTTGGTGTAGTGATGTGAATGTGTTGGTGTAGTGATGTGAATGTGTTGGTGTAGTGTTTTGAATGTGTTGGTGTAGTGTTGGTGTAGTGATGTGAATGTGTTGGTGTAGGGATGTGAATGTGTTGGTGTGGTGTTGTGAATGTGTTGGTGTAGTGATGTGAATGTGTTGGTGTAGTGATGTGAATGTGTTGGTGTAGTGATGTGAATGTGTTTGGTGTAGTGATGTGAATGTGTTGGTGTAGTGATGTGAATGTTTTGGTGTAGTGATGTGAATGTGTTGGTGTAGTGATGTGAATGTGTTGGTGTAGTGTTGTGAATGTGTTGGTGTAGTGATGTGAATGTGTTGGTGTAGTGATGTGAATGTGTTGGTGTAGTGATGTGAATTTGTTGGTGTAGTGATGTGAATGTGTTGGTGTAGGGATGTGAATGTGTTGGTGTAGTGCTGTGAATGTGTTGGTGTAGTGATGTGAATGTGTTGGTGTAGTGATGTGAATGTGTTGGTGTAGTGATGTGAATGTGTTGGTGTAGTGATGTGAATGTGTTGGTGTAGTGTTGGTGTAGTGCTGTGAATGTGTTGGTGTAGTGATGTGAATGTGTTGGTGTAGTGATGTGAATGTGTTGGTGTAGTGATGTGAATGTGTTGGTGTAGTGATGTGAATGTGTTGGTGTAGTGTTGTGAATGTGTTGGTGTAGTGTTGGTGTAGTGATGTGAATGTGTTGGTGTAGTGATGTGAATGTGTTGGTGTAGTGATGTGAATGTGTTGGTGTAGTGATGTGAATGTGTTGGTGTAGTGATGTGAATGTGTTGGTGTTAGTGTTGGTGTAGTGTGTGAATGTGTTGGTGTAGTGATGTGAATGGTGGTGTGTGATGTGAATGTTTGGTGTGTGATGTGAATGTGTTGGGTGTAGTGATGTGAATGTTTGGTGTGTGTGTGAGTGATTGTGAATTGTTGGTGTAGTGTTGTGGTAGTGTATGTGAATGTGTTGGTGTAGTGATGTGAATGTGTTGGTGTAGTGATGTGAATGTGTTGGTGTAGTGATGTGAATGTGTTGGTGTAGTGATGTGAATGTGTTGGTGTAGTGATTTTGGGATGTGTTGGTGTAGTGATGTGAATGTGTTGGTGTAGTGATGTGAATGTGTTGGTGTAGGTGATGTGAATGTGTTGGTGTAGGTGATGGTTGGTATGTGTGAATTGTTGGTGTAGTGATGTGAATGTGTTGGTGTAGTGATGTGAATGTGTTGTGTAGTGTGTGATTGTGTTGGTGTAGTGATGTGAATGTGTTGGTGTAGTGATGTGAATGTGTTGGTGTAGTGTTGGTGTAGTGATGTGAATGTGTTGGTGTAGTGATGTGAATGTGTTGGTGTAGTGATGTGAATGTGTTGGTGTAGTGATGTGAATGTGTTGTGTGTATGTGTTGGTGTAGTGATGTGAATGTGTTGAGTGTGTGAATGTTTGTGTAGTGTGTGAATGTGTTGGTGTAGTGATGTGAATGTGTTGGTGTATGTGATGTGAATGTTGTTGGTGTAGTGTGATGTGAATGTGTTGGTGTAGTGATGTGAAGTTTGTGTATATTGGTGTAGTGATGTAATGTGTTGGTTATGTGATTGAATGTGTTGGTGTAGTGATGTGAATGTGTTGGTTGTAGTGTTGGTTGTAGTGATGTGAATGTGTTGGTTAGTTGATGAGAATGTGTTGGTGTAGGTGTAGTGATGTGAATGTGTTGTGTGTGAGTGAATGTGTTGGTGTTAGTGATGGTGATGTGTCTGTGTAGTGTTGCAACTTTGTCTGGTGATATGTGAATGTTTGGTTATCTGTAATGGTCAGTTAAGCGTTGGTGTAAAGTAGTAGACATTTGTAGGTCTTGTACTGTAAGAATGCCTGTTGGAGTAATAGTATCTGAATGTTTCTTTTTGTCTTTGGTGTAGTGATGTGATGTTGTGTTGATGTAAATTGTTGGTTATGATTGTAAATTCGTAGAAGTGTGGTGTACCATGCTAGTTTTGTAGTGAGTGCATGTGTTGGTAGAGTTGCCAGTTTAATGAAACTAGAAATATGTGTTAAAGTTCAATGTTATTTGCTTTCAAATTGTACTCATGATCTGAATGTTTGAGAAATTTCACTCTTTGATCGATGAATACGTTTCACAAATCTCTGGTTCCCATGTTTGATTTTTGGGTTGTCGTGGAGGTAGTGTAAAAGACATAATAAAATCTCATTCATTTCATTTTTAATCTCGTCTGTAAATCAAGCAGTAGCAATAATTGTCATAACCTCTAGAAACAGTTTTACCAACATTCTGGTCTTTGTTCAACAGTGACAAAGGAGGCAACTGTTGGTTTCGTTCGTGACAGAGAAACCATGCAAGAGAATCCATACAAGTCAAGCATAAATAGCGAAACGAAGCTGTGCACCTGTATCTTTAAACTGAATTTCTTTACCGATATGCTTGACGAATTCGCAAAGGGAACAGAGGTGTGTGTGGGGGGGGGGGGGGGGGGGGGGGGGGGGGGGGGTGGGGGGGTGGAAGGAGAAAAGCTACTACGATGACCCAGATTTTTTTCTGGTTATTTTCTGGTAAAGAGGTATCGTGCCTTTGCACACGACTGTGTTGGCTTGGATTTTGTATGAAGGATCATTGAAGACTGAGAGAAATGACATAACCACAAACCTCTCACATAGGTTAAACTTTGATTTTTGTTAGAGTCAGTAGGTACTAAGAGAAATGACATAACCACAAACCCCACATTCGTTAAACTTTCATTTTGTTGGTAAGTTCGAGTTAATAGGTACTAAGAGAAATTACATAACGATAACGCTCACACAGGTTAACCTATGATTCCATTTTGCGAAACTATAAAAAAAAGAACCACCCCCAGGTGGGTTAAAGCCTGGTTCAGAGGAGGGAGAATTACCCCTGAGTCACCGGTAACCCCGCCAACAGGGCTGGCCCCGCGTGTCGTCAGAGGAGATTAATCCTTTGTGCTCTTGTGCTTTTGTCTTCCAGTTTTTCTTCGTCAGTTGAAAAACATGTGAAAGGATGGCGTTGGATTGGACAAAGGTCAGGACTGACCGTACAGAGAAAGGAGGATTACACTACCAATGAATGTTTCGGATCATTTCCTATTGTGGTGATTTCTGTAGCAAAGGCCTGGCTATGTGTTCGTTTGACTGACTGGCTCAAAAAACAAACCTGGACATTTTGCTTGGAATGTTAACTGATGACTAAAACGAGGGAGGAAGGAGATGGCCTTTAGTAATGACTGTGCCATGCCCATTCCAATGCCGAGAGAGCGGGCGGGGCCATTGTTGACAGGGAGATGAGGGCTCCGTCACCTGGAATTATCATCTTTATTTCTGATTGTGCTCATTGTGGATTTTGTGTAGATATTTTGGATTTTGTGTAGATATTTTTTCCGTATACTGTGTAAGTGTATTGCTATGGGCTTTATTTTATTTTATTATCATATATATCCCTAAGGGCGGGGACTAGATGTAAAAAAGCACATGGGTGCTTATTTATTATCCTCGAAATAAAAGAATTTGTCAGTCATTTCTCTCTCTCTCTCTCTCTCTCTCTCTCTCTCTCTCTCTCTCTCTCTCTCTCTCTCTCTCTCTCTCTCTCTCGTTTACACATACATACATCCACACACACGTGTGTGTGTGTGTGTGTGTGTGTGTGTGCGTGTGCGTGCGTGCTCATGCCTTCACGCACTTGTCACAAAGGGAAAGAGACAGAGACGGAGCAGAACAGAAACGAACATTGGGCTGTCTTGTCTTGTCTTGCCTTGTCTTAACATGTCCTGTCTGGTCTGGTCTTGTGTGGCTGAATGTGGGTGGAGGTTATGATTTGGATTCCTGGTTTTCATGGGGGTTGTTTTTAGTACATTGGTTGAGCGCTGTTTTCTTTGTTTTGTTTTGTTTTCAAGTCGTGTCGTCACGCCTTTGGCTGTATAATTATATTTATTTAGCCTTCTCTCCGTAAGAAAGACAGACTGGTATAATTATTTACATTCGGCACTTTGGTTTATAGTTTCATCTAACTGACTTTACCACGACCCCCTCCCCCGTCTCTGTAACACACACACACACACACACACACACACACACACACACACAGATGTGTGTATCTTAAGTGTGTGTGGGGACGTGAGCGCGCACGCGCGCAGGTGTGTATGAGTATGTGTGTGCGTGTACATGTACATGTGGTAATTTGTATTTTTCGATGTATTCTCTTATCGATTTTCCTCTTTTTACTGGTTTAATTTAATGGTAAAGGATGCAATAATGTAGTATTTCAGTATAATTATTAATAAATTTGTTCTTAGATTGATGGCTTGATGAAAAAAGCAAATACATTGCTTATTCAATGTACAATCTGGAAATAAAATTTTGACTTGACTTGACACACTGTGCAGCAAACCGTATTAAACAAAAGATGTTACTTCACAAAAGTCGGACTGAACTCCACCAGTTACAGACGTATATCTGCTCCAATTTTGTTAAAACTCTAGCCCCGCCGACCACAGAGGCCATACATGTGTTTGTAAGTACACAAATATATACACTTGCAGAAGAATTTGGAGAAAAACCACGACCTAAAAAACAAACCAGCACACAGATCCCGAAATTGGGGGAGTCGTATAGCCCCCGACCTGTTTGAAATTCTACTCCGATGCCTGTTTATCGTCTGTCGCTTACTCCTCCCCCCCCCCCCCCACCACCCCCCCTCCACCCCTCCCTCCCCGACGCGCACCCCACCCACACTCTCCACCCACTAACCCCCCCCACCCCCCCTCCATCTCACCTACCCGTATCGGCTTTAATTTTTTTTCTCGCGATGGAATTTCCTTGCTCAACCAAGCAGCCAGCTTCCGTTGCATAAGTTGGCGATCCGTACGATCTCTTGTGGTTACAGACCTTGCTCGTTGTGGTGTTGGCGTGTGTTCTTGTGTGTGTGCTGTGTTGTGTGTGTGTGTGTGTGTGTGTGTGTGTGTGTGTGTGGTGTGTGTGTGTGTGTGTTGTGTGTGTGTGTGTGTGTGTGTGGTGTGTGTGTTGTGTCGTGTGTGTGGTGTGTGTGTGTGTGTATGTGTGTGTGTGTGTGTGTGTGTGTGTGTGTGTGTGTGTGTGTGTGTGTGGTGTGTGTTGTGTGTTGTGTGTGTTGTGTGTGTGTGTGTGTGTGTGTGTGTACCCACGATTTGTCGGTGGGTTGGTCGGTGTTAGTGGTGGTGGGGGGAGGGGTAGCTTTTGTGTACGGGGATTACACAACTCCAGTTTTGAAGGAAAACAAGTTGACTCAGGTGGGAAGAGAGAGAGGCTGGCGTTTGCTCTCTCTCTCTCTGTGCTTTACTCTCTGCTTCTCTTTGTTACTGTTAAGTCCTCCCCCCTCCCCTCTCCCTCTCTCTCTCCTTCTCGCTCACACACACACACATACTTTTTGGTTATATTATCCTCACTCTTTCGTACATATGGGTTCGCTTATTGCAATCTGAAAACCAACAACTAAGCTCTCTCTCACACACACATACATACACACAACACACACATACACACACGTACACATGACAGACAGACACTGAGCAAGACAGAGAGAAAAAGGAAAAGACAGAGAAGGGGAAAAAGGAGATACAATTTAACGAGAAAGTTTTTCTCTTTGCATTTGACATCTATCTTCTCTTTACATTTGAAATCTATCTTCTCTTTGCATTTGACATCTATCTTCTCTTTACATTTGAAATCTATCTTCTCTTTGCATTTGACATCTATCTTCTCTTTGCATTTGACATCTATCTTCTCTTTGCATTGACATCTATCTTCTCTTTGCATTTGACATCTATCTTCTCTTTGCATTTGACATCTATCTTCTCTTTGCATTTGACATCTATCTTCTCTTTGCATTTGAAATATATCTTCTCTTTACATTTGACATCTATCTTCTCTTTACATTTGAAATCTATCTTCTCTTTGCATTTGACATCTATCTTCTCTTTGCATTTGAAATCTATCTTCTCTGTGCATTTGACATCTATCTTCTCTTTGCATTTGACATCTATCTTCTCTTTGCATTTGACATCTATCTTCTCTTTGCATTTGACATCTATCTTCTCTTTGCATTTGACATCTATCTTCTCTTTGCATTTGACATCTATCTTCTCTTTGCATTTGAAATCTATCTTCTCTTTGCATTTGACATCTATCTTCTCTTTGCATTTGACATCTATCTTCTCTTTGCATTTGACATCTATCTTCTCTTTGCATTTGACATCTATCTTCTCTTTGCATTTGACATCTATCTTCTCTTTGCATTTGACATCTATCTTCTCTTTGCATTTGACATCTATCTTCTCTTTGCATCTGACATCTATCTTTTCTTTGCATTTGAAATCTATCTTGTCTTGAGAATTATGTATTTAGTATTATCCCTGAAACACACACACACACACATTGTCTCTCTCATTGACTGTATAGGTTTGGATTTTTTCTTTTCTTTTCTTTTCTTTCTTGTTTTTATTGTGTGAGTGTATTGGTTTTTTTATAGTTTATTTCATTATCATGACATATAATTTGAACGAGTATAATAAAAATGAGTGTTGATGGTGATCGTGTACTGTTTTGAGAATTATATATTTAATATCATCTTTGCATTTGAAATCTATCTTCTCTTTGCATTTGACATCTATCTTCTCTTTGCATTTGAAATCTATCTTCTCTTTGTATTTGACATTATCTATTTAATCTATCTCTTTGCATTTGACATCTATCTTCTCTTTGCATTTGAAATCTATCTTCTCTTTCATTTGAAATTATCTTCTCTTTGCATTTGACATCTATCTTCTCTTTGCATTTGACATCTATCTTCTCTTTACATTTGACATCTATCTTCTCTTTGCATTTGAAATCTATCTTCTCTTTGCATTTGAAATCTATCTTCTCTTTGAATTTGAAATCTATCTTCTCTTTGCATTTGACATGTATCTTCTCTTTGCATTTGAAATCTATCTTCTCTTTACATTTGAAATCTATCTTCTCTTTGCATTTGACATCTATCTTCTCTTTGCATTTGACATCTATCTTCTCTTTACATTTGACATCTATCTTCTCTTTGCATTTGAAATCTATCTTCTCTTTGAATTTGAAATCTATCTTCTCTTTGCATTTGAAATCTATCTTCTCTTTGCATTTGACATCTATCTTCCGCTACGTGTTTACATCTTCAGAATAGCTATGCATATACTGTCTTCATACCATACAAAGGAAATATAAACACACACGCACATCCCCCCCCCCCCCACACGCACACACACACGAACACACACACACTCACTCACTCACACACATTTAGTGCTTATTCAATGTACCATCAGAAAATAAAAGTTTGACTTTGACTTTGGCTTGACTTTCACACTCACTCTCACTCTCTCTCTCTCTCTCTCTCTCTCTCTCTCTCTCTCTCTCTTCTCTCTCTCTCTCTCTCTCTCTCTCTCTCCCTCTCTCTCTCTCTTTCTTGTTTTTTTGTTTGTCTTTTAAGAAAAGTTATTTTCCCTTTGTCTCTACTGTTTGAGAGTATGAGTATTGGATTCATTATTAAGATGTATCCCTACGGGCGGGGAATGGATGTAAAAAAAAACACATGAGTACTTATTCATTATCCTGTTAATAAAAGAATTTGTCTCTCTTACTTACAATGTGTAGATGCTCATTTTATGACTTCATTGTGTGTGTGTGTGTGTGGGGGGGGGGGGCGTCCTCTTTATTGTGTGAGTGTATGGGTATTGGGCTTACTTTATCATCATGGCGTTCAATTTGTATGAGTATAATCAAAAAGTGTTGATGGTGATTGTGTGCTGT
>CM054151.1:58016201-58018701 GCA_028751875.1 Rapana venosa | reverse complement strand
AGAAGAAGAAGAAGAAGAAGAAGAAGAAGAAGAAAGAAGAAGAAGAAGAAGAAGAAGAAGAACAAGAAGAATTGTGAAGAAGAAGAAGAAGAAATTGGGAAGAAGAAGAAGAAGGAGGAGGAGGACGAGGAGGAGGAGGAGGAGGAGGAGGAAGAAGAGGAAGAGGAGGAGGAGGAGGAGGAGGAGGAGAATTGCGAAGAAGAAGGAGAGTTGCGAAGAAGAAGAAGAAGAAGAAGAAGAGAAGAAGAAGAAGAAGAAGAAGAAGAAGAAGAAGAAGAAGAAGAAAGGAAGAAGAAGAAGAAGAAGAAGAAGAAGAAGAAAGAAGAAAGAAGAAGAAGAAGAAGAAGAAAAGAAGAACAAGAAGAACAAGAATTGCGAAAGAAGAAGAAGAAGAATTGAGAAGAGAAGAAGAAGAAGAAGAAGAAGAAGAAGAAAAAGAAGAAGAAGAAGAAGAAGAAGAAGAAGAAGAAGAAGAGAAGAAGAAGAAGAGAAGAAGAAGAAGAAGAAGAAGAGAAGAAGAAGAAGAAGAAGAAGAAGAAGAAGAAGAAGAAAGAAGAAGAAGAAGAAGAAGAAGAAGAAGAAGAGAAGAAGCAGCAGAAGAAGAAGAATTGCGAAGAAGAAGACGAATTGCGAAGAAGAAGAATTGCGAAGAAGAAGGAGGAGGAGGAGCAGAAGAAGAAGACGAAGAAGAAGAAGAGTAAAAGAATAGCGAGGAGAAGGTGGAGGATGATGATGATGACGAACAGAACAGAACAGCGTTTATTGCCATGGAAGCCTAGAAGGCTTATATAGACACAAGGAAACAAAACGGTTAGGGAAAGTCATGGAACTGATGATGATGATGATGATGATGATGATGATGATGATGATGATGTGGATGGTGATGGTGATGATGATGATGATGATGACGACGACGACGACGACGGACCACAATGATGACTTTACAAATGAAACTGTTATGTCAATCCTCATGAACATCACAAGTGAAGAATTGCAATCTGCACATCTCGGGCAGTGTGTTTGGTATTTTCCTAGTGACAGGTCAGCCATGACCTGAGCACCGACAGCCTGGTGGTCAGAGTAATGAATTCGTGATCTGATGACCTGACCCCGGTTCCATTCTCCTTCAAGAGGAGTTTTCCTCTAGAATTAACAAAAGTGCCGACTCCACTCCCCTCAAAAGTCCTTTGGATGAGACTATAAACCGAGGTCCCGTATGCGAACGCACGCAGAACATCTTGCACTTACATTAAAACCCGATCCGCTTTTCGGAAGAGTAGGCCACTGTGTGACGCGTGAGAATGATGTGATCTTTACGAACCTGGTCATTTCCTTCAGGGACTGATTAAAAATAAAAAAAGTCTTGATGAGTATGGTCCGTTATGCAACGCATAAATGATTAATTAAACGATCGCTTTTAATAGCCCTGCAGGAAACGGGTGACAAAATTTATGCAATGCATACACAAGCTATGTAAAATAAAATAAAGACTGACGTTTTTGTCTTTTTGAAATAAAAATAATAATTAATAGCCGCATTGCAAGGATACATCAACATTCATAATTTATTTGTTGTTTAAACATCTTCTTTTCTTTTTTATCTTAATCCCTCCCATTTGATCAATTTCTTTGTTGTTTCTTCTTCTTCTTTCTCTCTTCTTTCTTTTCTTCTTCTTCTCTTCTTCTCTTCTCTTCTCCTCTTCTCTCTCTCTCTTCTTCTTCTTCTTTCTTCTCTCTCCTTCTCCTCCTCTTCTTTCTTCTTCTTCTTCTTCTTCTCTTCTTCTTCTTCTCTTCTTCTTCTTCTTCTTTCTTCTTCTTCTTCTTCTTCTTCTTCTTCTTCTTCTTTCTTCTTCTTCTTCTTCTTCTTCTCTTCTTCTTCTTCCTTCTCTCTTCTTCTTTCTCCTCTTCTTCTTATCCTTCTCCTTCTTCTTCTCTCTTCTTCTTCTTCGCAATTCTTCTTCTTCTTCTTCTCTTCTTCTCCTTCTCCTTCTTCTTCTTCTCCTTCTCCTTCTCCTTCTTCTTCTTCTTCCATCCCTGGCTATGCTACATTTTCAGCCTGATCTGGATGGCGAGGTATGCAGTCTGTCACACTGACCCCCCTGCTCCCTACAGTTTGTTCATTTTTTCTGAAGCTATTACTGCGCTGGGCCATGTCTGGTGTCTCAGCATCATTTGTCGCTTCATTCTTGGGCTACAAACGACATAATTATCTAGTTATCATCGGCATTATTTCTCTCGACGCTGTGTGTGTGTGTGTGTGTGTGTGTGTGTGTGGTGTGTGTGTGTGTGTGTTGTGTGTGTGTGTGTGTGTGTGTGTGTTGTGTGTGTGGTGTGTTGTGTGTGTGTGTGTGTGTGTTGTGTGTGTGTTGTGTGTATAAATTGGTTTGAGATTCTGATACGGGTTTGTGCTATTTTATGAGATACATGTTTACTTTAAAGATACGCTTGTAACCGAATTGCATTTCTGTTGTTGTTGATGTAATGAAGTAGTATTCATATTC
>CM054151.1:58001201-58011201 GCA_028751875.1 Rapana venosa | reverse complement strand
CACACAGAAAACACACACAAGCCAATATACAAAGAAAACGCACACAAGCCAATAAGCACAGAAAACGCACACACGCCAATAAACACAGAAAACTTACAAGCGAATACACAAAGAAAAGCGAATAAACACAGAAAACACACACAAGCCAATAAACACAGAAAACACACGCAAGCCAATACACAAAGAAAACACACACAAGCCAATACACAAAGAAAACACACACAAGCCAATACACAAAGAAAACACACACAAGCCAATACACAAAGAAAACACACACAAGCCAATAAATAGAAAACACACAAGCGAATACAAAAAGAAAAGTGAATAAACACAGAAAACACACACAAGCCAATAAACACAGAAAACACACACAAGCCAATAAACACAGAAAAAACACACAAACCAATAAACACAGAAAGAACACAAGCCAATAAACACAGAAAGAACACAAGCCAATAAACACAGAAAACAAACAAGCCAATAAACAAAAGAAAAAGCAAACAAGCCAATAAACAAACAGAACTATGGCATTGGCAATCTTGGGATGGCACGGGGCAAGCATGGCATATTTCGGCATCCAGCGAGACGCCAGACCTGGTTGTTGCTGATGATGGTTTCAGCGGCGCGGGGCCAGTGTCACGCGCTTACGTGTTGCACGAGCCGCGATGGTGTCTGTCTCTGTCTCTGTCTCTCCTTCTCTCCATCCTCCCTGCCTGCCTGCCTGCATGCCTGCCTGTCTTCTCTGCACAGCAGCAGCAGCAGCAGCAGCAGTTAAAACCCAGGCTGTCATTTCTTGCAGAGATGTCTTGGGAGTTTGCAGTGTGGCTGCAAATGTCAGTAGTGTCTTTGGAACTCGTGGGGTTTTTCTCTTTCTCGGTTTTTTTTCCTTTTCTTTAACACAGTGAGTATCGGTTGTTATAGTTTTGGTGGTGGTGGTGGTGGTGTGGTGGTGGTGGTGGTGGTGGTGGTGGTGTGTGTGTGTGTGTGTGTGTGTGTGTGTGTGTGTGTGTGTGTGTGTGTGTGTGGTGTGGTGTGGTGTAGTGTGTGTGTGTGTGTGTGTGAGATTTTACCTGCGTGTGTTTCTCTCTTTCTTTCTTTTCTTCTTTCTTTCTTTCTTTTCTTCTTTCTTTCTTTCTTTCTTTCTTTCTGTGTGCGTGCACGCGCGCACGTAGGTACGTGGGCTGCCCGCTGGGTTTGACATGGCTAAACTTTGTTTGCGGGCAGATAAAACTGTGAAATCAATATTTTATCAACATGTTTCCCTTCCGCATTGGACAAGGCTGACTACAGCACTATCGAACAGTGTGTGTGTGTGTGTGTGTGTGTGTGTGTGTGTGTGTGTGTGTGTGTGTGTGTGTGTGTGTGTGTGTGTGTGTGGTGTGTGTGTGTGTGTGTGTGTGTGTGTGTGTGTGTGTGTGTGTGTGTGTGTGTGTGTGTGTGTGTGTGTGTGTGTGTGTGTGTGTGTGTGTGTGTGTGTGTGTGTGTGTATGAATATGAGTGTGAGTGTGTGTGGTTATATGTATGTATGTGTATATATATAATATATGTATGTATGTGTATATATATATATATATATATATATATATATATATATATATATATATATATATATATATATATATATATATATATATATATATATATATATAGATGGATGGATGGATCTTGTTGGGTTTTTTTTTTTATAAAGTAAGACTAAGAAAATGCAAGAAATTTTAAGTTTCTATATAAGCAAAAGGCAGAGAAACAACAAAAAATAATTAAACAGCAACAACAAGAAGAAACCAAACTAAAAGCGAAAATGACACGAGCCACTGTTGCCCCATGGTTAGTGCAGCAAACTGTCGACCAGAGGCGTGGGGTTTGAACCTGACAAAGGGGCTGTGATTGAAGCGCTGTCACTCTCTGGCCAGCTTGTGCCGGGAGTGGACAGCGCTGTGTGGTGGCTGAGCACTGAGGCCACACACTGCAGCCTGTCATCTTCGTGTGCTTGCCATCAAGTGGAGGATGGTCATCCACATGTCGATCACTGTGCAGGTCTCTGTCTGTCCGTACTCTCGAACCACCACGGTGGTTGGTTGATGGCAGGCTACATAATGTGTACAGTCCCTGAACTGGATAGTTCCGCTGGGACCCTAACACAATCAAACCAATAAGCTGAAGAACACATGGGGGAAAAAGTAGAATGTCAACGTGTTCAGAACAGTGATGTGAACTCCTGTAAGACTGTCTGTCAATAGAGGGATGTGGTGACAGTCACCCTGTCGTGGGCATCTCACTTATTCTTATTTATTTATTTATTCTTTTATATCGAGGATAATGGAGTAAGCACTTGTGTGCTTTTTTACATCTAGTCCCCGTGTGTACGGGATAGCTCAGTGGTCGCAGCACTCGCTTTCCCCCAGCCAAGTTAAGCAGCGTCGAGCGTGGTTACCAGTTGGATGGGTGACCGTTTGCGCGCCTTGGCTTCAGTACAGTTCCCCCAGTTCACCCAGCTGTAAATGGGTACCTGCCCTCTTTAGGGTCAGGGAAGGTAAAGCAGCGAGGGAGAGGAGATGGGCGCCGCCCTCAATATGCTGGCCCTAGAGAAGTGAGGTCTCTGACGCCTCGCTCCCCTACGACCTTACAGGTTATGGGACTCCTTTACCTTTACCTTTTACCCCGTGTGTATGCGGTTTTTGTAAATTTTGTCATCCGTTCCCACCGGCACACAATGGCCTACTCTTACGAAAAGCGGAACAGGATTTAACATGTGTGCAAGATGTTCTGACACCGCTAGGCCTAGCAGGCTATTCTTTGTCATCAGTAGGGGGTTATTAAGAAAGATAGAAAAAAAGAAAGGAAGGAAGATAGAAAGAAGAAAAGAAAGAAAGAAAGGAAGGAAGGAAAGAAGAAAGGAAGGAAGAAAGAAAGAAAAGAAAAGAAAAGAAAGACCGACAGAAACAAAGACAAGAAAATAAAAGAAATAAATAAAATAAAAGTGTTTAAAAAACACCAAAGAATTTTTTTTTTAAAGAATATAAAAAAGAAAGAAAAACGACAAAAAGGGAGGGGTAAAGAAAGAAACAAAGAAAAAAAAGAAAGACAGAAAAGAAGACAGACCACAACGAAAAAACACAGGAAAAAAACACGAACACTGCAAGAAAGGAAAGCACAACACAAGGAACAAAAGCTGAAAAGAACAGAAGGGCAACTTACTTGCTTGCTTACTTACTTGCTTACTTACTTGCTTGCTGCTTGCTTACTTACTTGCTTGCTTACTTACTTACTTGCTTGCTACTTACTCCTCCTCCTCCTCCCTGTTATGGAAGGCCACCACCTCCACCACCAACCTACAGCCGACATCAAAGAACGAAACGGAAAGACGAAAGGAAGGGGAGAGAACAGGGACAAACACAGAAAGGCTTCTGTCAGGTTGAAAGTGACTTTGCAGCCTTTTCCTACCATCATAAACAAAAGACAGCAACTTCAAACGCTATGGTAGCTTTTGTTTAAAAATGTAGATAGTGAAGAAACGAGTTCCGAAACGTTTCAACTGCGGACTGTTTGGATGACAGGTTTAAAGGGACAGAACTCCCTTGTTGAAGAAGACACTGTTTGTTTGTTCTTCAGATTATGACTAATGTGTGGGGCGGGATTTGTACTAGATCAGTGAAATCAGATTTGTTTGCTGTTGGGAAATGATTTTGTACTGGATATACTATACACTTTAACTCTCTGAAGGTATATTATACTTTCAGAAAGAGTTGCAGTGTGTGTGTGTGTGTGTGTGTGTGTGTGTGTGTGTGTGTGTGTGTGTGTGTGTGTGTGTGTGTGTGTGTGTGTTCTGGTCGCATGCAGTGTAACAGATCACGATTTCTTTTCTTTCTTTTATATAATTACTTGATTTATTTTGTTTGCGGTTTTTGTTTTGTTTCGTTGTTGTATTAATTTTGTTTGTTAACTTTTTGGATCTTTTGGGGATTTTTGGTTAATGGGTTTGTTTTTTTGCTTTTGCTTCATTTTTGTGTTTTGCTACGAGCATTTTCTCCAAAAGCGGGTGTTTTTTCTCCCTTTCTTCTTTGCTTTTCACCTTTTTTCCTCTCGATGTTATGCAATAAACATAAATTATCCTTCGTTTCTTCATGTGTAGCATCTGGCGCAACAACTGCGCGCAGTGTGAGGTGCAGCCTGTGGTGTATGACCACACGACGCCTGCAAACACACCTGGGGGGGTGAGACCCAGTGTCTGTTCCCATGATGTGTGTGTGAGAGTTGTCAAGTTTCCATCAGACCTGAGATAACTCGTCCTGATTGTCTGATAAAGTGGGAAATCAACGTCCGTCCCAGCAGAGGCAAGAAGACAGGATTGTGGTGTTGACATGGACTGATATGCAGGTGAATGATTCACTACAGGCACGTGACTCATCCGGGACTTAAGTAAGCCGTTTATGAGAAGGACAAGCATTCCGAGCCGACGGTTAATTAATTCTGGATATTGGATTCTGGGATCCTTTGGCTGGTTTGACAGTGGTGAAGAAGAAGTGTTAGTTTGCGAATATCTAACGTCAGAGTCGGCAGTTTGTGTTGTGTGTGTTCGGATGGTCAGCAACAAGAAAAGTGTTTTCAAGGTAGGCTTGCCAGGTTCTTGATGAGGGGAATGTGGTGGTTGTATTCTTACACACAAGTGTGTGTGTGTGTGTGCGTGCGTGCGTGTGCGTGTGTGTGCGTGCATGTGTGTATGTATTATGTATTATATATGTATGCATATATGTATATCTGTCTGTATGTCTGTCTGTGTTTGTGTGTATCTGTGTGCATATGTATTGTTTGTCTTCGTTTTAACATCTATCGAGTAAAAGGGATTTTAGACAGGTATGTGTGTATGTATGCGACTATGTTGTTGACTTCAATTTTACGTCTGTTCACTTTTAGTGATATCAGATGCGACAATGTGTGCAAAAGCGGGTGCGCGTGATTGTTAGTATTTCTGCCTAGCCACTTGACACAAAGTCTGTAATATGACACAATTTGGAGAACATACACACTCTCACCCTTTCTCTCACTCTCTCTCTTTCTCTCGCTCTCTCTCTCTCTCTCTCTCTCTCTCTCTCTCTCTCTCTCTCTCTCTCTCTCTCTCTCTCTCTCTCTCTCTCTCTCTCTCTATCTACTCTCTCTCTCTCTCTCTCTCTCTCTCTCTCTCTCTACACACACACACACACACACACACACACACTTACTTCTTTGATCATAAGTTCTTACAGACTACAGAATTATTCATTCTATGTCCAGTTTTATATTCTTAAAATGTTGATCGTTGTCGTTTTTTGCTCATGATCAACTTACTTCTTTGAACTTTGATCATAAGTGCCGAAAGACTACGCAGTTGTCAATGCTATATCCAGCACTCCAGCCTGAAAATGTCGACTGGTAGTTGTCGTTCTATGCTCAAAATGAACGACATCCTCACGGCCATGACTAGTGTTGGACCTGCAGGTCACCGTGTTTACCTGTACCTCAAGTCAGACTGGGAGGGGGGGGGGGGGGGGGGGGGGGGAAGGATGATGTCAGAAACTCCACTATAAAGTAGCCTGTGTACAGGTGTGTCACAAATCGATATTTGACCATTACCTCTTGGCCGACATCAGGTTTGGTGTGGCTGGGTAGGGACACAACTTACTTCAGTGCATCTGTATGGTGTGTCATGTCATGAGTGCAGATACCTCGTTATACTGTCCAAGTCTTGTTGTCAATGATGAGAGCATTGAGTGCACGCACACACACACACACTTTATCTCTCTCTCTCTCTCTCTCTCTCTCTCTCTCTCTCTCTCTCTCTCTCTCTCTCTCTCTCTCTCTATATATATATATATATATATATATATATATATATATATATATATATATATATATATATTATATACACGCACGCACGCACGCATACACACATACACACACATACACACACACTTGTATATATATATTTTTTTTTAATATATATATATATATATTTTATATATATATATATAATTGTATATGTATGTGTGTGTGCGTGCGTGCATATATATATATATATATATTATATATATATATATATATATATATATATATATATATATATATATATATATATATATATGCCTTTTAAACAGGCAAGCAATGAATGCTAAAAGTTCAACAACAACAACAAGAACAACAAAAGCAACAAAAGCAAGTACCGTGTTGTATGGTTGCCGGGAAGATAAGTCATGGCCCAGGACCCCTATAGATACCTGGGATTGAAATCCTTTCAAAGCTTTCGCTTCCCTCTTTTCTTTCTTTTTTTTTTTTTGGGGGGGGGGGGACTCTCCATTATTTGGCTTTATCTTGGCTGGTGGCCTGGATTCCCCCCCCCTTCCCCCCCCCCCCCCCCCCCACCCCCACCCCCTGGATCTTTCCCAGTCCTGTCAGTGCAGACCTCTTTCTGCTAAACTTTACCAGTCTAAGTAAACTCTTGTCGGCAAAAATGGAAAGGGAGGAAGAGGGTGGTGGGTAGGGAGGAGGGAGGACTCTCCATCAATGAAGACCAGCTCGTGTTACTCAGCTGCCCTGTTCTTTTAATTAAAGACTGCCCTTCAGGCCCCCCTCTCTCTCTCTTCTCTGCGCTGCTTACCTTCCTCCCTCTCCTTCTCTATCTCTCTGTACCTCTGCCTTCGTTGTGTTGTACTGTGTGTGTGTGTGTGTGTGTGTGTGTGTGTGTGTGTGTGTGTGTGTGTGTGTGTGTGTGCATTTGACCTGCTGTAGCCTACACGTGATGTGGCCACCCCGTGGAACGGAATGGAGGAGGATTCTCAGAGCCACCCTGCTTATAGCAGCAGAGCACGCGCTAGTAGCCAGCCTAGCCTGCCACTGTGCATCAGCTGTATGGGGGGCAGGAGACTATGCTGGGCGAGATACTGATGAAATGCGTGTTTCTACATGGCTCTTCTCTAACTCTAGTTTTTCCCATACAGTCGTGTAGACAGACTCTCATACACGAATCTGTCACTACGGTGTTTTACATGACACTCGAGAAACTCTACCATTTGCTTTGTGTAAAGTGATCACGATCATGATCACGTTACAACACAAGAAAGAAAGAAAGAAAGGTGGCAGGTCGGTTAGGACGCTCACTTGCCTGACCAGTAAACCATGAGGTTCTGGGTTCGATTCCCAGCCCTGCTCTTTCTTTCCCGGTTTGACGGGAAAATGGAACTGACTGTCAAAGTTCTTCTGGCGAGACTCTAAACAGAGGCCCCGTGTGCTAATGCACGCAGAACATCTGGCGCGCACGTTATAAACCTGTTCCGCCAATAGGAAAAGTAGGCCATTTCGTGCCGGTAGAAACGGATGGCAAAATGTGCATGCACACAGTTGTCGTGTTTAAATACCCTCCCCAATGTGTGAGCTTAGCTACCTACATGATGTGTGTAGTGTAGGGGGGGGGGGGGGGGGGGGGAACTGGACACCATTCCTGAAGTTTGAGTGCAGCTACCTAAATGGTTTGTGTGTGTGGGGGGGGGGGGGGGTGGAGGGGAGGGGTGAACCCGGCCCCTTCACAAAATTCTCATCCTTGGTGAACACGGAGCTCTAGCCGAGGAACCAAAAACAAAAAAAATGTTACAACACACATGTCACCAGGACTACCTACCTCCCTCTCCCAGCAGACGGTCAGGTTTTCAGCATGGATGCAGATGTCGGCAGCGGACAGGAGTAGTTCAAGTAAAGAGGAGGGTAGGGTAGGGGAGGGGAACGATGAGCATTGATTGGTGAAAAAGTGCTTTTCCTGGCGTTTACCATTCCAAGGGCAAGGTTTTAAAAGCAAGCAATCGCTGTAGCATGGTATGGATGGGGTTGTGAGGTTGTTGTTGCAAGTGCATGTCGGGAGGGAGGGAGGGAGGGAGGGGGGAAGGGGATTTCGCTTTGATGGCATACCGTGCATGCAGGGGACTGTTCTTCTGTCTCTTGCAGCTGAAACTGAACCTGTGACATTGCAGTCCTTCAACAGCGTTTTGTTTTGTTCTCAAAAGGTAACGCGCTATATAAAGTTCGTGTATCATCATCATCATCGTTATCATCATCGTTATCATCATCGTCATCGTTATCATCATCATCATTGTTATTATTATCATCATCATCATCATCATTATTATTGTTAGCATTATTATTATTATTATTAGTCACCTTTTGAATCAATCCATCAGTCAGTAAAAAAACCCACAAAAAACCCCAACAACAGCAACAACAACAACAAACAACAACAACAACAGGATACACTCACGGAAAAGGATGACAGCAAACAGTGCAAAGTGACTGTGGCTAATGCCTGCCATTTAATACACTGATCAGCTTGAGATACTGCCCTTAGCTATCACCCGGTGCTGGACCTTTGACAGATTATACAACGTCTGTTGACAGTGTCGCCATCACGAACCTCATGTCCACCATTCAGGTCATCATCAGCATCATAAACCAGATTCTAAGCTCTCGCCCTTCATTTCCTGACTGTTCATCTTGTCTGTAACCGCACCGACCACCAAGGCCATACCAGCGCTGTGGTCATCTTTTATCATGTTAAGTAACCCCACTAGCATTCACCTCAAGTTCAAAACCAACGTAATCTAATCTTCAAATGATCTAACACTGTCAATCTAGAGAGGGGAGGGGAAAGCATGAAATGACAAACTACCTTCAAGAAAAGTGTAACCAGCCTGCTGAAAACACTAACCATTCCGTTTAGATGACCGTCCCCAGGTATTCATTTTGTAAAGGATAGTGAACACGTCAGTGTACAAAAGCTACACAGAAACATGTCACGTTAGCCAACACACTGAACAATGGGCAGCGTGCAGCCTTCCCAGCGCTGGGCCCAGAAAAACAACAACACAAAAACAAACAAACCAGGAAAATTGCCCCATAACGTTTGACAAGGAAATATTTGACAAATGTTCCTGCAAAAGCAATTCATGAAAAAAATCATATGACGTATATGAACAAAATGCTTGTCAGATTTGCTCGGGGGGAAAAAAAAGAGTGGATAATGGACTTGGACGGCAGAAAATCAGCAAAACAGAACTGCTTCGGTTTTAGTGCGTGAATAATTTGATGTGCATGGTCTTTTTCAACAGGCAGGTGGTAAGTCTGCTGGATTTTAAAACGAAAACAAAAACCTACAAAAAAGACATTGATTTTAGTTTGTTCCTCGCCCGGAACTCCGAGGTTCACCAGTGGTCAGATTTGGCGTATGCGACCGTTTTTGCGCATTTTGAAGGTGGCTGCATTCCGACTTCAGGGATGTACGCTGGGTATGCTCGTGTTTCCGTAACCCACCGAACACTGACACGGGGGGTCGGCCCGATATTGCGGGGCCCGCTATTGCGCGACAGTGTGGCAAAGACAATGCATATTTTTAAACAATAAAGGGAAATAAAGAGGTGTCAGTTTTTTTATTCCACAAAATCACTTTTGCAATCCCAACATTCAAAGCATCGAGCTCAAAACCACTACCTTATAAACAAATCTCAGGTGGTCATAATATGATACCAACAAATAAACTGGCAAAGAAAATGTTGATATTGCATTCATTCGAATCTTGAAAATAAATTCAAAACATAACACGGCATCCTGAAGTCATCTTTGGTCTTCTCAACTTCTCAATAAAAAACAAAAACTAAAGTAACTTGGAAGAACAAAATTAATACATGAGGAAATGCCAGTCATTTTTCGCATTTTCCGAAAACCTGGACAAAATGAACTTTTCCGCTTCTTCGTTCGCGCAATAGCGGACCCCCGCAATAGCGGACCGTGCAATAGCGGACCCGCCCCCTGACACGAGCTGTGGGATCTTTAACACGCGTGTCTGCATTTAAAGTTGACCTGGGAGATCGAAAAAACAAAATCCTCACCAGCCGCTGCCGAGATTCGAACCCCTGACTTCATGGATCCTTGGGGTTGACGTCGAACGGTCTTGACCACTGGGCTGCAGCGCCTGTATGAAGATTGA
>CM054151.1:57986201-57996201 GCA_028751875.1 Rapana venosa | reverse complement strand
TGCCCTGTGTGTGTGTGTGTGTGTGTGTGAGTGTGTGTGTGTGTGAGTGTGAGTGTGTGTGTGTGTGTGTGTGTGTGTGAGTGTGTGTGTGTGTGTGTGTGTGTGTGTGTTGTGTGTGTGTGTGTGGTGTGTGTGTGTGTGTAGTGTGTGTGTGTGTGTGAGTGAGTGTAGTAGGGCTGGGCATGCACAGAGCCACAGACAGGAGAGAAATGTAATTGATTTCTGCGATTGTTTTGTCCATGCCACGGGAGGGGATTTACAGCTGCTGGTAATAACTTGATCCTGGAGTCAGGCCACAGCCTTCTGTCTGTCCGTCGGTCTGTCGGTCTGTCGGTTTGTCTGTCTGTCTTTCTGAGTCATGCAATAGCCTTCTGTCTGTCTGTCTGTCTGTCTGTCTGTCTGTCTGTCTGTCTGTCTGAGTCATGTGATAGCCTTCTGTCTGTCTGTCTGTCTTTCTGGGCCATGTGATAGCCTTCTGTCTGTCTGTCTGTCTGTCTGAGTCATGCAATAGCCTTCTGTCTGTCTGTCTGTCTGTCTGTCTGTCTGTCTGAGTCATGTGATAGCCTTCTGTCTGTCTGTCTGTCTGTCTGAGTCATGCAATAGCCTTCTGTCTGTCGGTCGGTCTTTCTGAGTCATGTGATAGCCTTCTGTCTGTCTGTCTGAGTCATGTGATAGCCTTCTGTCTGTCTGTCGGTCTTTCTGAGTCATGTGATAGCCTTCTGTCTGTCTGTCTGTCTGTCTGAGTCATGTGATAGCCTTCTGTCTGTCTGTCTGTCTGTCTGAGTCATGTGATAGCCTTCTGTCTGTCTGTCTGTCTGTCTGAGTCATGTGATAGCCTTCTGTCTGTCTGTCTGCCTTTCTGAGTCATGCAATAGCCTTCTGTCTGTCTGTCTTTTTGAGTCATGTGATAGCCTTCTGTCTTTTTGAGTCATGTGATAGCCTTCTGTCTTTCTGAGTCATGTGATAGCCTTCTGTCTTTCTGGGTCATGTGATAGCCTTCTGTCTTTCTGGGTCATGTGATAGCCTTCTGTCTTTCTGGGTCATGTGATAGCCTTCTGTCTTTCTGGGTCATGTGATAGCCTTCTGTCTTTCTGTCTGTCTTTCTGAGTCATGTAATAGCCTTCTGTCTTTCTGTCTGTCTTCTGAGTCATGTATAGCCTTCTGTCTGTCTGTTGTCTTGAGTCATGATAGCTTCTGTCTTCTGTCTGTCTTTCTGAGTCATGCAATAGCCTTCTGTCTGTCTTGTCTGAGTCATGCAATAGCCTTCTGTCTTTTGTCTGTCTTTCTGAGTCATGTAATAGCCTTCTGTCTTTCTGGTCTGTCTTTCTTGAGTCATGTGCATAGCCTTCTGTCTGTCTTTCTGAGTCATGTAATAGCCTCCTGTCTTTCTGTCTGTCTTTCTGAGTCATGTGATAGCCTTCTGTCTTTCTGTCTGTCTTTCTGAGT
This sequence comes from Rapana venosa, assembly GCA_028751875.1. Taxonomy (NCBI): domain Eukaryota; kingdom Metazoa; phylum Mollusca; class Gastropoda; order Neogastropoda; family Muricidae; genus Rapana; species Rapana venosa. Next base: position 57,994,755 of record CM054151.1, on the reverse strand, counting down.
CATGTAATAGCCTTCTGTCTTTCTGTCTGTCTTTCTGAGTCATGCAATAGCCTTCTGTCTGTCTTTCTGAGTCATGCAATAGCCTTCTGTCTTTCTGTCTGTCTTTCTGAGTCATGCAATAGCCTTCTGTCTGTCTTTCTGAGTCATGCAATAGCCTTCTGTCTTTCTGTCTGTCTTTCTGAGTCATGTAATAGCCTTCTGTCTTTCTGTCTGTCTTTCTGAGTCATGCAATAGCCTTCTGTCTGTCTTTCTGAGTCATGTAATAGCCTTCTGTCTTTCTGTCTGTCTTTCTGAGTCATGTGATAGCCTTCTGTCTTTCTGTCTGTCTTTCTGAGTCATGTAATAGCCTTCTGTCTTTCTGTCTGTCTTTCTGAGTCATGCAATAGCCTTCTGTCTTTCTGAGTCATGTGATAGCCTTCTGTCTGTCTGTCTGTCTGTCTGTATGGCTGAGTCATGTGATAGCCTTCTGTCTGTCTGTCTGTCTGTCTGTCTTTCTGGGCCATGTGATAGCCTTCTGTCTGTCTGTCTGTCTGTCTGTATGGCTGAGTCATGTGATAGCCTTCTGTCTGTCTGTCTGTCTGTCTTTCTTCCAATCTGTCTTTTCATTGGCCTTTGTCATGTCTGTTGTTGGTTTTTGTTGGTGTTTTGGGGGGAGGGGGGTGGAGGGGTGTTTTTGCTTCTTTTTCTGTCGCCTTTCCGTCTTTTGTCTTGTCCCTCAGTATTTGTGTCTCTTTGTTTGTCAGCTGTCTGCCTGTCTGTCTCTCTGTCAGTCTGTGGGTCGGTCTGTTGGTCTATCTGTCTGTCTGTGTATCTTGATCTTTTTCTTCCACCACCCACCCCAGCTTCGCTCCCTCCCCCCCCCCCCCCCCCCCTTCTCTGTCTCTGTGTCTTTGTTGTGTGTGTGTGTGTGTGTGTGTGTGTGTGTGTGTGTGTGTGTGTGTGTGTGTGTGTGTGTGTGTGTGTGTGTGTGTTTGTTTGTGTGTGTGTGTGTGTGTGTGTGTGTGTGTGTGTGTGTGTGTGTGTGTGTGTGTGTGTGTGTGTGTGTGTGTGTGTGCGGTGTGTGTGTATGTTTGTGTTATGTTGTGCGGTATGTGTACGGTGTGTGTGCGGTGTGTGTGCGTGAGTGTGTGTGTGTCTCTGTGTGAGTGTGTGTGTCTGTGTGTGTGTGTCTGTGTGTGTGTATGTGTGTGTGTCTGTGTGTGTGTGTTTGTGTGTGTGTGTGTGAGGGGGGGGGGGTGTAATACCCTTCCCCTCTGCCTCTCTGCTATGGCTTTCCTTCTCCACATTAATTTTGTTGTCTCTGTGTTTGTCTGTCTGTCTGTCTGTCTGTCTGTCAGCAGTTATCTAACAAGTGCGATATGCAGAGACTATGCCGAGACTTGTCTGTTTTCTGTGCTTCGTTGTGAGCAGCGGAACATGATGGATACCACGGGGTATGAGACTGGGGGGAGGTGGGGTGTGTGTGTGTTATAGACTGCGCATATTTGTGTTGCCTTGGCAACAGCGTGTTGCTGTGGCAGGGCTGCAGCCAATCAGCGGCTGGGAAGGCAGGGAAAGACATGTGGCGCTAACTACCTCATCTGGGGCCATGTCGTTTAGGGCGCTGTGCTATGCGCGAGATGCTGCTCGAGTTCGCAGTGTTTGTGTTAATTGTAGGGCTGAGCAGGGCTGGCGTTTTCCTCTGTCTGTTTCCCTTGTCAGTCAGACTGTCCGTCTGTTTGTATTGTTTGTCAGTCAGTCTGTCTGTCTGTTCCTTTGTCTGTGTCAGAGAGGCACATGTCATCATATAAGGTGCCAGAGGGATGCTGAGGGAATACTGATCATGTAAAGCCTGTTGCGAAAGATGCCTTACGCTCGTAACGTGCCGAATGTGAAATAGGCCTTAGGATTACACTGAGTCAGATATAAAGATGCTTTAGGATTTCAGTCAGTCAGATATAAAGGTGCTTTAGGATTACAATGAGTCAGATATAAAGGTGCTTTAGGATTACAGTGAATCATATATAAAGGTGCTTTAGGATTACAGTCAGTCAGATATAAAGGTGCTTTAGGATTACAATGAGTCAGATATAAAGGTGCTTTAGGATTACAGTCAGTCAGATATAAAGGTGTTTTAGGATTACAATGAGTCAGATATAAAGGTGCTTTAGGATTACAGTGAATCAGATATAAAAGTGCTTTAGGAATACAGTCAGTCAGATATAAAGATGCTTTAGGATTACAGTGAATCAGATATAAAGGTGCTTTAGGATTACAGTGAATCAGATAATTAAAGGTGCTTTAGGATTACAGTGAATCAGATATAAAGGTGCTTTAGGATTACAGTCAGTCAGATATAAAGGTGCTTTAGGATTACAATGAGTCAGATATAAAGGTGCTTTAGGATTGCAGTGAATCAGATATAAAGGTGCTTTAGGATTACACTGAGTCAGATATAAAGGTGCTTTAGGATTACAATGAGTCAGATATAAAGATGCTTTAGGATTACAGAGTGTTAAGTGTAATGGATGTTTTAGGATCATAAGGTGTCAAGTATTAAGAGCCTTAGGATCATTGGATGTCATTGTTAAATTGCTTTAAGAACATGGGGTGCCATTGTATTAACCATGCATTAGGATGATAGGAAGCCTGTGGTAAAAAGATTCCATACGATCATAGATTGTCAAAACTCGTCGATATTTCAGCATCAAGGGGCGCCAACTGTAAGAGAGGCCATAGAATGTTGTTGTAAGAAATGGGCTTTAGCATCACAGGGTTCCAGGTGTAGTGATGCTTGATTATTATAAGGTGCCAACTTTCACAGATTTAAGGTCATAAAGCGTCATTGTTAAAATAATATGCTTTGGGAGAACAGGGTGCCTGTATGAAAGACGATTCAGAGCCAGGTTTAACGGTTGAAAGGGTAACGGAGGGACAATGAATGATTGGCAGTAAATCATGGGATACCAAAGACATCCTCCAGTGTGGCTTTACCACTTCATGGGTCAGGCTGATGTAGAACTGAATAAACCTTGATGACAAACGACAGGGAACGTCTGCATCCGTGTTCTGGCTGGTGTATCTCCTGCTTTAGTCATACACTAGTCAGGAAGAAAGCATGTAGAGGGTGTACACAGACAAGGGGGGTAACTAATTCCTTGGTGTTTGGCAGCCCTTTCTACCTGCCCATCCATCTCACAGCAGTGTGGTAAGGTACAGGCAATGGTGGTGATTTGAGCTGTGAATAAATTGTCATACACGCTTCAGTGAACAACATGCCTTGTATGTGCCAAGTTCTGTCTTGAATGGAAATTTGGTTATTAACGGGTACTTTATTTCAGAATGTCTATCTATCTATCTATCTATCTATCTATCTATTATCTACTTGACCAAACATATTTTTGGGGAAAAAAAGGCAGTGGAGGAAAACAAGTGCAGATAACCCATTACAACTTTTCTATCATTTTGAACACGATTTATCAAAGATTCAATCTTTTGTAACCTAGACTCTCTATCCTTTCACTGGATACATAAAGCAATTCGGGTTCGGATTCTTTCTTACAAAAGAAAAAGGACAAAATATAAAATGGCCGTTGACAAGATTTATTGATGTTTATTTCTTAGAAAATCTAATGGTGGTATAACAACTGACAATGTCCCAAATCAAACTACTCAAATCACAACAGCATTCTAGGTTTCATGGTGTTTCGTGCTCTCTGCACACATTTCCTACTATAAACCATTTGCAAGTATTACAAAATAAAAGAACTTGCTTATAGTGAAATACTTCCCAACTTTAACCAACACACAATCGAACATACACAACAATACCAATGTGAAGTGGACTAAAAACACCCGCTGTGGATAGCACAGCCCAATACTTATTCAATGATGGCTACTTAAGCCATTCTCAAAAACTTCAGTTTGGCAACATGAACCTTTGTTCATTAGTGGCTAGACAGAGGAACTTCACTCCCAGAGTGTTACTGTTCCCATTGTATGCATGGCATATGGTCAATCCCAAGCACAATTTACCCAACAATTAGGGCAAGTAGCATAAACTACTTCTGTGTTCTGTCTTGTACAACTGAATAACTAAGCAGCTTGCAAATATCTGCACTGCCTTTTGCTATTACTACAACCTGCCCGCCACGACCCTCCCAAACATCTTTGCTTCGTTGTTCAAATAGAGGAGTAAAACCATACAGAATGTTTCTCCTTGGGAAACCCACTTGTTCTTCACTAGAACACATGTTTCCTTAATCCATTCTTCACCCACAAAATATAACAACATATATATCAATATGATATGTGGGAAATGCTCCAGTAAATTGCTATTCACGCATAAGACAAATCAACACTAAAAGGCATAAAACTAAAATTAACAATCAGTACTATCAGCTATCACCACATGTGTAGCAATTGGTGCTGCCTTCTTTGATAATCTCTGACCTTCATGTCAGATAAACTTACCACTTTTAACATTACAAGCCACTAATCCAACACACAGTCTGTAAATTATTTCTTTATAATTTAAAAAGGATGTGTTTGGATCAACAACATAAAATTCATAGCTAGGGAAATACTAAAAAACATCAGTGCATATCTAATTATGACATTTTACTTTGACCTAGATAACTTCAGAAATATATCAAAACTATTTTCTTCCCTAATGCTAATATTTCTCTCAAAAATAATATAGTAGCACATATCAACATACAACCCCAAATAATCAAAGCACAATCAATAAGAATTGACACTTACCTAAAAAAGAACATGATTATAGCCCCAATCGTTTGGGTGGACAGCACATGCTGCCTCTAGGCCAACTATGAACCTGTCTTAGCTGGCGACTGTCAACTCTCTCATGATCAGCTGGGAACTGCCAGGTGTCTCAAGTTCACAGGAAGTCTCAGGAAAATGTTGAGATTCCTACACCTTCTTCCTTTACTATTAAAATTTTCTAAACATTTATAAATTTTGATACAAACCAAAAATACTTTTTAAACTATCCAAAATACCACTAAAATACTAACATTCCATCTTTTTGGTAACTTAGAACATATTCAAAGTTTTTGGTACTATTTTCTTTTGGCTTACATTTCATGGAGTGCGTGCTTTGGTCATGGGTGTCCCATCTTTTGTTGGTTACCCTCTAAAATGTTCCCCTTTCATGGACAAATTTTTTGGGTGGGCTACACATTTAAAAACAACAACTCTAGGAAATAATGTCTCTCGATGTTTTGGAATTGTAAGTCATAAGTTACACCCCTATCTCCTAATCAATTTTGGACACAAGAATGATGTCAGTAGTGGAACTTGTTGTGTCTGTTAAGGACAGGGAATCCCATTAGCGACAACATGAAACCATCCTGTAGGGAGGCAGCCAAGTGTGATGACTCCTGCTGTACTGTGCTGTACTGAGCTGTGCCATGCCAGGTCACTTCGCTTGACTGACCACTGTCATCTGGCCCAGATGGGCCTGAAGAGGAGAGAGAGAGAGAGAGAGAGAGACTGCCTGTCTTGTTTGCTCCTTCCTCCCCCCCTCTCTCTCTCTCTCTCTCTCTCTCTCTCCATTCCCTCCCTTCCTGTCTACTATCGCAGAAACAATCTTAATTTTATCATTTGATAGAAATGATTTAGTCCCTATGCTGAATTTGAAATTGCATTCTTCTCGTCCAAATAAGGACAGTGGGTGTTTTTTGTCGTTCACATACATATGTTACCCCTTTTCGAACCTTTTTGTGTGTAATCTTTTATTTACACAACTTGAGGTGTTATGTTTGGACATTTTTGGAGCGTTACATCTTGTTAGTGTTTCTGATTTTTTTTTTACATGATGTACTTTGTTGTTGTTAGGTTTTTTTCGATTCATAGGATTGATTTAAAGTTTTTAAAAAATTGTGTAAGTGTTTGGATATATATAAATTTTTTGCTTTTGTTGCTTGATATTAAAGCAATCTGACGAATTTTTTCTCTCTCTCACTCTCTCTCACTCTCTCTCTCTCTTTTACTCTATCTCAATTGTTTAACTGTAATCAATGTATCTGCTTTGATATTTATGCTGAGTCAGTTGGGGATTCTGTGTTTATTGAATACATTATTATCTGTCTCCTTTCTCAAAGTAATCGTAATCGATGTATGTGTTTGACATGAATGTTCAGGTCAATTGGGGATTATGACTGTGTTTGTGGAATACACATTCATCTCTTTCTGTCCATCATAGGTTGAACTTTTGTTGTCGTTGTTGTAGTTGAGGGTTTTGTTTTATTTTGTGTGTGTGTGTGTTGTTGATAGTCCCTAATCAGGGCAAGGGCCGGATGAAAAATATATGGATACTTAACTCAGTAACCTTTGGAAAATAAAGATCATTCATTCATTCATTCATTCATTCTTCTCTCTCTCTCTCTCTCTCTCTCTCTCTCTCTCTCTCTCTCTCTCTCTCTCTCCCTCTTTGTCCCAGTGATGATGATGATGATGACGACGATGATGATAACAGTGATGTTCGTTGCGATTATTTTGATTTTATTTCATAGATTTTGTCTGCAGTGCACCATGTTTGTAATATCTGTTTGTTTAAACTATTAATTATTTATCATTGATTGCATGACTGTGTAAGATTAGGTTGAATGCATGCGCTTTGATTTGTCTTTGCAAGATATATAAGTTCCATTTACTATTATTATTATTATTATTATTATTATTATTATTATTCACTTTGCATATTATAGTATATTATTTATCTATTACCCTCAGAAATTATGGTTATCCCTCTTGTACCTACTTGTGCTGGTGTGCGTGCATACTTGCCTGTACTGTGTGTACGTGCTTTGACGTGCATTTCCTCATTCTCATCGGCAAACGTCCAGACACAGACATAGGGGACGACAATCCACTAAAGCTTGTGATTATACTTCGTATTGTGTAGAGGGAGAAAGCGGGGACAGGAGAGGGGTACCTTGTCCACAAAGTGGTGGCCGGCAAATGACACCTTTCGGCCATCACCCTGGCTGACTTCAGGGCGGGGCAGGGCAGGGCAGGGCAGGGCAGGGCGGGGCAGGGTATTGTGCACCCTTCAGGCTGATGGCTAGTGGGCTCTGTGGTCCGCTAGGCTCCGGTCACCGTTGAAGAAAAACAAAACATACACCCATTATAAAAAAAACAGACAAGAAAAGAAAAGATCCCCGAGATCTACTTTTGAAAGCTAGAGGCATTGCTACCGTTCCTGTTCGCTCTGACACAAAGGTAAACACCCACCAACAACGCAAATACGAAGACTCAGACCCAAGCATGTTGGAACTGATTTTTTACCTGAATTCCTTGACGAATCACTGAGGCACCGCGCAGAATTCTTCACGCAACGTTTTGTGGCCAAGTTGAACATAGTGGAGCCCATCTCTCGCCAGATAGGAGGATGCATGCAGGGCATACTTGTACTATCCGTCCCACCGGCTTTCTCTTCCATTACGAAGAGTGTGGGGGATTTTTGGCTTGTGTGTATGATGCTTTGCAAGCATTCGCGAACAAGAGCACGATGTGTGATTTCACTGGAACATTTTCAGGGGGAATGGAAGCAGTATTGATCATTCCAGGGAAGAAATTCCTCCCCTCCAACAGACACCTCGGTGAAGACTGGTTGCTCAGCCCTCGTTGACCGCCAGACACTGTGACCACTCCATCCCCTCCCTTTACATCCCCCCACCCCCTGCTCACCCTCACCATCACCCTATCTTTTTGTTTTTATTGAGGAGTGACGCAGTAGTACTGATCGTGCACATCATTTTAGTGTCAGACCACTGCAGGCTCTCCGGGGATCGGTGGCCTGACGGTGGTTCAACACTGATTCTTCTGTCTGTGGTTTGAGGGGTCTGACGGCACCATACATTGTCCTGGCCGCTGTGATAGCGAATGGTCAGACCGGGGTGAGCGGCGTGGAAGAAGCTGCAGTTATAAAGTGACAGAGAACTGGATGCCAAAGGTGACGACCAAAGAAAGAAAGAAAGGAAAGGAAAAGAAAAGAAAGAGAAAAAGTGAGAAGAAAAGGAAAGGAAAATAGAAAGAGAAGGAAAACACCAACCAGCCAACCGACCAACCAAGCGTTCACAAAAAAAATCACCCTGGAAAAAATAAAACAAAACAAAACAAACCCACAGGCTAACAGAACACACACTCGCACGCACGCACAGAGAGAGAGAGAGAGAGAGAGGAGAGAGAGAGAGAGAGAAGAGAGAGAGAGAGAGAGAGAGAGGAGAGAGAGAGAGAGAGAAACGAGGACAACAAAGAAAAGGCATAATGTGTACAGTAATAATGCATGAAGAAATATTTCTAACGCACTCTGACAAAGACACTCTAAAAGCTGGAGAACAAACCACACACTCGCACACACAAAAATTTCAATAGAATAAGATCAAACGGAAAAAAACTCAATATAATACAAAATATATCACGTTACAGTATCTTACCCCCACCCCCACCCTTTCTCTTCTCCCTTGTGGTGTGTGTGTGTGTGTGTAGTGTAGTGTAGTGTAGTGTAGTGTAGTGTAGTGTAGTGTAGTGTAGTGTAGTGCAGTGTAGT
>CM054151.1:57976201-57978701 GCA_028751875.1 Rapana venosa | reverse complement strand
GCGCGCAATATTGTTTTGTTTTTTGGGGGAGTGCAGAATGGGTAGCCTGTTAGTTTTGCTTTTAAACTGTTCCAAACTATAGCCTTTCTTTTCCCAGCACAGTGCTACACAAAGCAGGAAAGATGGCCACTGGTATCGTTAAAACTAACGAAGGATTTCAAGACTAAACAGTTTAAGGGAAAGACTGTTTCAAAACTAGGTCTTTGATTGGGGTAATCTGCCCAGTACGTTTTTATGCTGGTTTATTTTCATCCCAAACAAAGCTAATTAAACACGTGAGTCTGGGTATGATCACATGTTTGGTCGTGTATTTGCAGTCTGTCGAAAGATGGTAAAAGATAGCGTGTGTGTGTGTGTGTGTGTGCGTGTGCGTGTGCTTGCGTACGTGCGTGTGCGTGTATGTTTGTGCGTGCGTGCGTGAGTGTGTGTGTATGTACATGTGTGCATGTTTGCGTGCGTGTGTGCCGACGTGCGTGCGTGCGTGTGTGTGCGTGTGCGCTTATGCAGAAAATCAATAATGCATATGAAAATATCATTGTATATGCCAGCGTTTAGTAAGTTATAAAATCTTCAAAGTACCCAGCACATTCCCGAGGTTTTACAAGCGCAACAAGTTAAACAGTTGAGGAGGCATCTTTCAAGTGGAAAATTTCTGTGTTGTGTTGTGCTGTGCTGTGGTATTGCCGATAACTGTGGAAAGTTTTGCACGAGCTGACACCAGGTGAAAAGTCAAACTGTCATAGAGGAAACGAAGAACAGACAATGCGCAAAGGTCTCGTCGTTACTATTGGCTAGACAGAGAGGTCACGTCGTTACTATTGGCTAGACAGAGAGGTCACGTCGTTACTATTGGCTAGACGGAGAGGTCACAGTCATCGTTATTTTGGGTGAAGTATTGGTTAGGAATATAGGCCACATCAATACTATTGAATAGACATAGGCCACATCAATAATATTAGATAGAAATAGAGGCCACATCAATACCATTGAATAGACATAGACCACATCAATATTATTTATTGGATAGACATAGAGGCCAACATCAATACTATTGGATAGAAGGAGGCCACATCAATACTATTGAATAAACATAGACCACATCAATATCATTTATTGGATAAACATAGAGGCCAACATCAATATTATTAGATAGAAATAGAGGCCAACATCAATACTATTGTATAGACATACAGGCCACATCAATACTATTGAATAGACACAGAGGCCACAACAATACTTTTGGATAGACATAGAGGCCACATCAATACTATTGGATAGACATACAGGCCAACATCCATACTATTGTATAGACATACAGGCCAACATCAATACTATTGTATAGACATACAGGCCAACATCAATACTATTGTATAGACATACAGGCCAACATCAATACTATTGTATAGACATACAGGCCAACATCAATACTATTGAATAGACATAGAGGCCACATCAATACTATTGGATAGACATAGAGTTGACATGGTTCACTGTAAGTTAAACCCAGAGTTGACATGGTTCAGTATGAGTTAAACACAGACGTGACATGGTTCAGTATGAGTTAAACACAGACGTGACATGGTTCAGTATGAGTTAAACATAGAGTTGACATGGTTCAGTATGAGTTAAACACAGACTTGACACGGTTCAGTATGAGTTAAACATAGAGTTGACATGGTTCAGTATGAGTTAAACACAGACGTGACATGGTTCAGTATGAGTTAAACCCAGAGTTGACATGGTTCAGTATGAGTTAAACACAGACTTGACACGGTTCAGTATGAGTTAAACATAGAGTTGACATGGTTCAGTATGAGTTAAACATAGAGTTGACATGGTTCAGTATGAGTTAAACATGGAGTTGACATGGTTCAGTATCGGCAAGACACATCGTTCAACCTTGCCCTGTCTGGCGGGATGTGTGTCTAGATCTCTACCTGTAAAACAATTAATATTGATCGGCACTGCCGCTGCAAAACAGGCAGTCTGCGAAATGAAATGCCACAGACGACAGATCTGCTATGGACCGCCTCGTCTGCTTGCAGTAGGTGCTTTGACGTGTAAAAGTCACTTGATGTTGATGAGGCCGTTGATATGATGTCCTGAAGTCAGTGCCTGCCTGCCTGCCTGCATTGCTGGCTGGGTCTTTGTGGTGGCGCGTGGACTTGGAGCTGTGTGGAGAAGTCTGCTCTCTGTCTGCTTTCCTGCTGTGCTCAGAGCCCTGGTCAGCCTGGACATGTCCGATCTCTTTCAGAAGATGTTCGCTAAAGTTGGTGATTTGTTTGCTTCTTTTCTTTTGTTGTTGTCGTCTGTCTTATCTATTTGTTTTCTCGTTTGTTTATTTATTTATTGTGAAGGAGTTATTTTAATGTCCTGTCATATATAATCGGTGACTGAAAACATGGGATAAAGGCATTCTTACTTTTTTGTCTTGATTTGTTATTGTGTAATTCCTGAGATTTCTGTGACTGTGGGTAACATTTTTACTTATATTATCTAG
>CM054151.1:57966201-57968701 GCA_028751875.1 Rapana venosa | reverse complement strand
TGTACTGCGTGCGTTCGCACTCGGGACGTCGATTTATAGTCTCATCCGAAAGACTTTTGGGAGTCGGCGTTGATGTTAACTCTAGATAAAAAAAATCCTCTTGAACCAGATTCGAACCCGGGTCATCAAATCACGAATGCATCACTCTAACCACCAGGCTATTCTGTCCTGAGATGTTGACTTGATTGACATCTCTCCTGACTGCTTGAAGAGTCGGGGCACTTCATTGCATTGCATTTTTCACCCTGACTGCTGGAAGAGTCGTTGCATTGCATTGCATTTTTCACCCTGACTGCTGGAAGAGTCGTTGCATTGCATTGCATTTTTCAGGCAGTGTGTCTGGGGCAAGATGAAACCTGGCGGAGCCCATCGCTCTCCGTGTTGCTGATTGCGTGCTAGTCGTTTGCTTGTTTCTGTTTGTTTTTGAGGGAAGGGAGGGGGGGGGGGGGGGTTGGGGGGGGGGGGGGTAGAGAGAGAGAATTTTTGTCATTTTTTCAACCAGTGACTAAGAGAAACATAGAATGTCACTGAATATTCCTTTAAAAAAATTAGCCACTATTTTTGTGCTGGTTGAAAAGAAGAAAACTGTTAGTTTGGGGACCTTCTGGATGACTTCGTGACCCTGTCAAAAAAAACACACACACAAAACGTGATGTTTGGGATTTGAGTCCTGTATAGTCATTTCTTTTCCTTATTCCACCTTCCTTTTGTGTGGTGGTCTGGGTGCTAGTCTTTCGAAAGAGAGGACATACTGGTTACGTGTATTAACTTGCCGTCATCGTCATAAAATAACCCACGACAACAAGAAATGGATTTTGGCGAGAGTCTGCAGGAAAAAATCCACATTTTTAAGAGTAGACACAAGCAATAAGACATAAGAGAGAAGGAAAAGAAATGGGGGCAGATGGAGAGGGAGGGAGGGAGGGAGAGAGAGAGGGAGGGAGGGAGGGGGAGAGAGAGAGAGATGGGGGGGGGGGGGGGGGGGAGGCCATCGTTCTGTTGCAATACACTCTCCCAAGAGAGACGTTTTCCCGAAATATCAGGCAGATACATCTCCAGACACAACACAGTACACCGAACACAACACAGCGCTAAGCGACATTGACCACTGCAGTACAGTGCCATGCAGCGCAGTGCAGCACAGTACAGTATTTTACAGTGCCATGCAGCGCAGTGCAGCTCAGTACGAGTCAGTACAAACTGAACGCAATGTTGTACAATGCAATTCAAAAGAGTGTTCAACACAGCGTTAGTTGTTGAACATTGTTGTTCTCCAATACATGATGACACCAGCACAAGTCAGGACCACCAGCACGGCAGGGCAGGGAAGAAAGGCAGGCAGGAGGGCAGGCAGGAGGGCAGGCAGGAGGGCAGGCAGGAGGGCAGGCAGGAGGGCAGGAGGGCAGGAACGTGAAGCCACGGCTTATGTCAGTCCTGCCCTTCTGGCACACCAGCAACACTTTCTGCTTTGCCAACAATGAGGCACCAACCCCACTGGCTGTATATCACAGAACACGCGGGACATCTTGCGCCCACGTTCAAACCCGTTCCGCTTTTCGGAAAAGTAGGCCATTGTGTGCCGGTGGGAACGGATGACAAAATTGACAAAACTGCATACACACGGAGACTGGATGAAAGAAAGCACATGATTGCTTACTGCATTATCCTCGAAATAAAAGAATAAATAAATAAACATCACCAAGCTTTTACACTTTGGGTCAAGTTAGACGGACATATAACTGTAAGACTAAAAATACGTTAATTATGAATAATTATACAATTTCAGAAAACGGTGTAATTATCACTAAGTATACAATTTCAGAAAATTTGGTTGTAAATAATTACACAATGGAAAAACAGCTTAGTTACTGATAATTACACATGTTCAGAAAACAACCTAGCTATAAATAATTACTCAATTTCAGAAAACAGCTTAGGTATTAATCATTACACATTTTCAAAAACAGGTTATTATTAATAATGACACATATTTAAACAGGTTAGTTACCAATAATGACACATACTCAGAAAATAGCCTAGTTATCAATAATTACACGCTTTAAAGAACAGCTTATTCATAAGCGATTACACAATTTCAGAAAACAGCTTAGCTATAAATCATTACACATTTTCGGGGAAACACAACTTAGTTATCAATATTTACACAATTAAAAACAACAACAACAAAAGTAATTTTAAGCCACCTTCCTGTTTCTTCGTCATCTCCACCAGAACCCTCATTCTTCCCCCCCCCCCCCCCCCCTTTCTCCTACTCCCCCCCCCCCCCCCCCCTCCATCCCCCCCGAGATTTATTCATTAGAGGATGTGTGAGCCGACTGTCCTGTAAGTGTCCCCATTTTCCCCTTACGGCCTTTATCTGTGGCGGCCAGAGAGACAAAAGCCCGAAGCCGCTCCGACATAATGGCTGCCTAATGCCTCTTGACTGGTCGTAGACCTCTGATGCCTGCCGTGGAGGAATAAGCCGAGGTGATGATCTGGG
>CM054151.1:57958701-57963701 GCA_028751875.1 Rapana venosa | reverse complement strand
TATTAACAGTAGATGTCCTTCGTAAAGTGGCAGTGTGGACCTTGGTTTACAGTAGATGTCCTACATAAAGTGGCAGTGTGGACCTTGGTTTACAGTAGATGTCCTACATAAAGTGGCAGTGTGGACCTTGGTTTACAGTAGATGTCCTATGTAAAGTGGCAATGTGGACCTTGGTTTACAGTAGATGTCCTATGTAAAGTGGCAATGTGGACCTTGGTTTACAGTAGATGTCCTACATAAAGTGGCAATGTGGACCTTGGTTTACTGTAGATGTCCTACATAAAGTGACAATGTGGACCTTGGTTTACAGTAGATGTCCTACATAAAGTGGCAATGTGGACCTTGGTTTACAGTAGATGTCCTACATAAAGTGACAATGTGGACCTTGGTTTACAGTAGATGTCCTACATAAAGTGGCAATGTGGACCTGTTAGTGTGTTAAGCAGTGGACTTTTTTCCCAAAACCTAAAAAGTGCAATGTGGACCTTGGTTTACAGTAGATGTCCTACATAAAGTGGCAATGTGGACCTTGGTTTACAGTAGATGTCCTACATAAAGTGGCAATGTGGACCTTGGTTTACAGTAGATGTCCTACATAAAGTGGCAATGTGGACCTTGGTTTACAGTAGATGTCCTACATAAAGTGGCAATGTGGACCTTGGTTTACAGTAGATGTCCTACATAAAGTGGCAATGTGGACCTTGGTTTACAGTAGATGTCCTACATAAAGTGGCAGTGGGAAACCTGGTTTACAAGTAGATGCCTACATAAAGTGCAATCGGGACCTTGTTTACAGTATGTTCTCAAAGCCATGTAGACCTTGTACAAGTCTCGTTCAATGTCATCCAGTAAATGCATTTCAGACAGACTCGACACTTTTGGTCCATCAAAGAACTTCCTCAGCGAGCTCGATACACTCCTCTCCCGCTCCACCCCCCCCCGTTCCCCCCTTGCCGATACCCCCCCCCCCCCCCCCCCCCCCCCCCCCCCCCCCCCCCCCCCCCCCCCATGAGAGAAAAATCTCAACATCACCCTCCAGATAATAATGTTTCTAATCAGTATAAAACAAGACGTGTGCACACACACTAAAAAAAATATATCAGTTTTTGTTTTTATTTCTAGAAGTAGCTATGATGATGATGATGTAAGCAGCAACACCTTTAAGAGACAGACAGACAGACAGACAGAGACAGAGAGACAAAGAGAGGGAGACAGACAGAGACAGAGAGACAAAGAGAGACAGACAGACAGAGAGCTCAAATCAAATCAAGTCAAACCAAGTCGTCATGTCAAATCTAATCAAATTGCTTTACTTTGAGGATAATCAGTAAGCACTTGAGCTTTTTTTTACATCTAGTCCCCGCCCGTGTCAGGGATATCATCATAAGAGACAGACAGACAGACAGACAGACAGACACAAATACAGACAAGACAGACAGTCAGACAGACAGACATACAGACAGAAGGCTAGGTGTAAAAAGTGGAAAGGTGCGGTAAAGGTCGCCCTATGATCAGTCAGTCTGTCTGCCTGTACTACACGTACATGTATGTAGTGCATCTGTAGCCAACCTGTCAACCCTCCCCCGATATCTGGGTCCTCTTTCCCCCATTGCATCCATCCATCTGTCTACCTGCAATTCCAGTCTGAAGAATTGATTCCGTCTTCTTCCCGTCTCTCTCTCTCTCTCTCTCTCTCTCTCTCTCTCTCTCTCTCTCTCTCTCCTCTCTCTCTCTCTCTCTGTCTCTGTCTGTCATTTGTCTGTCTGCCCTATCTGTCTGTCAGTCTGTCTGTCCCCCTCTCTCTCTTTTCTCTCTCTCATCCCCTCTCTCTCTCTTTTCTCTCTCTCTCTCTTTTCTCTTCTGTAGTCTGTCACTGTCTGTCTGTCAAATCTGTCTGTCAGTCTGTCGGTCTCTCTCTCTCTCTCTCTCTCTCTCTCCTCTCTCTCTCTCTCTCTCTCTCTCTCCTCCATGAAAAGGCGAAGTGAGTGTGCAACAAACTGATAATGCGGATGTGTCTTGTCAACATTGTCTTGTACAACACCCTTCTAAGGGGCCATGGCCTTTATGAATAAATATCGGAATCTCTCTCTCTCTCCCCTCTCTCCCTCCCTTCCTTTAGCAATGCTTTTCCTTTGTTTTCTAAATGTCTAAGGGTGTTACCTTTATATGATAAGCGGGTTTGGTTGTTGTGGGGTTTTTTCTTTGGTTCATTCTTCTTTTCTCTCCAATAGCGCAGCATGTTCTGGTTTTTAGAATGTTTTGACTGTGTTGTCTTTTTGTCGTAAATATTTTTTATTCTTTTTTTTATTCTTCATTGTTTAACACATGAAAATCACAACATTGGGTTTTTGAAGGGCAAAGACAATGGGATAATTAGCACACGCGGAACATACGCTGACATGATCAAGGAGCAGAAAGGAAAGATGTAGAGAAAGTGTGTACTTAGATGTAACAGGTATTAGCGATAATAAAGTAGTGTTTTTGTTTTCGGTTTGTTTGGGGTTTTTTGGGGGGTGGGGTTTTGTTGTTGTTGTTTTCTTGGGGGTGGGGGTGGGGGGTGTTCCTCGGCTAGAACTTCGAGGTTTACCAATACTCAGAATTTGCGTGTGCGACCGTTTTTACCCGCCATTCAGGTAGCCGCCTTTCGTCGTCGGGGAAACGCAATGTTTAATATCTGGAACTGCTACCAGCATCCACTTGGACAAAAGGCCAAAATAGATGAGCACAGATAAATAACTAATCCCCCCCCCCCCCCCAAAAAAAAAAAAAAAGGATGAATGAATGAATAAGTAAATAAATAAAAATAAAGAAATAGCAGACACTCTGTTCCCCTATCCTCCCACTCTTTCGTTCCTGCCTCAGATGGTATAAATTATACCATTATTTATTATATGCCGGGTGGTTGGGGGGGGGGGGGGGGGGGGGGGGGGGGGGGAGGCGGGGGAAGATAGCATCGAAACGCATCTTCCTTTTTAAGCTGGTTCCAGAATTGATCCCATGACCTGAGCGAGCGCTGATGCCAGCCTAGGTTTCAGATGAAGCAATAAACCCAGGTTTCCCTGCATGTAGTTTGTGCACGTAAAAGAAAATGATTTAAGTGCCCCGTAAGAAAATGGCATGTTTTAGGTTCGGCAGAAAAAAAAATCGCATGCTTTTTGTGCGCGTAAAGAAGATGGCATGCATTTTATGCGCGTGAAGAAAAATGAAAATACTTTCAGTGCTCGTGAAGAAATCCGCGTCCCTTTAGTGCACGAAAAAGAACACGGCGTATTTTAGTGCTTTGTGAAAGGGATACGTAAGCATATGTAAAAAACACAAACCCCACACAAACACACACACACACACGGCATAAAAAAGTTATGTAGTAAATGTAAAAGAATACAGCATAGAATTGTATGGATAGATTTACAGACTCTTAAGGAAAAAACACAGCAAACATAAACACACACACACACACACACACATACACGCACACAAACACACCCGTGCATTACAAGCATACATTAAAACTGTATGCTTTTAGTGCTGGTAAAAAGGGATATGCATTTGCTGCTTGTAAAAGAAAATGACATGCATTTAGTAGCCGTGAAAGAAAATAACATGCGTTTAGTAGACGTGAAAGAAATAATGCGTTTAGCAGACGGAAAGAAAATAACATGCGTTTAGTAGACGTAAAAAAAATAACATGCGTTTAGTAACGTTTAAAGAAAATAACATGCGTTTAGTAGACCCTGGAAAGAAAATAACATGCGTTTAGTAGACGTAAAGAAAATAACATGCATTTAAGCAGGACGTAGAAAGAAAATAACATGCGTTTAGTAAACGTAAAAGAAATAACAGGCCATTTAGTAACGTAAAGAAAAAAACATGCTTTAGTAAACGTAAAAGAAAATAACATGCGTTTAGAAACGTGAAAGAAAATAACAAGCGTTTTAGTAGACGTAAAGAAAATACCCTGGGTTTAGAGCACGTAAATTTTATTATTTTTTAAAAAGGCCGACGTGGTTACCAGTTGGATGGGGGACCGTTTGCGCGCCTTGGCTTCAGTACAGTTCCCCCAGTTCACCCGCTTAAATGGGTACTTGCCCTCTTTTAGGGTCAGGGAGGTAAAGCAGGGAGGGAGAATGGGCCGCCCCCTCAATATGCTTCCCTAGAGAAGTGAGGTCTCTGACGCCCGCTCCCCTACGACCTTAAGGTTATGGGACACCTTTACCTTTACCTACCTTAAAATAATTATGGGTTTTAAGCGACCCTAAAGAAGTTGCAGGCATTTTTAGTTTAGATGAAAAAAGAACGGCATCCAATCAGTGCTTTTAAAATGGCAGCATTTTGTGCACTGAAAGAAACCTTCATACACTTTTTAAAAAAAAGGTCAAAGGGGTCCCCTAACCTATGTGGTCGTAGGGGAATGAAGCGTCAGATACCTCAGCTTCTCTAGGGGCCAGCATATTGAGGACGGCGCCCCTTCTCCTCTCCCTCGCTGGGTTTACCTTCCCTGACCCTAAAGAGGGCAGGTACCCATTTACAGCTGGGTGAACTGGGGGGGGAAATGTAAATGAAGCCAAGGCCGCCAAGGGTCACCCATCCAAGTGGTAACCACGCTCGACGCTGCTTTAACATGGTGGGGGGAAGCGAGTGCTCTGACCACTGAGCTAATCCCATTCCTGTAATACATCTAGTGCTGTTAAAATGGCATGCATTTAGTGCATATGCAAAACGGCATATATTTAGTGCTCTTAAGGATGGCATATATGTTAGTGCAACATGGAAAACGGCATTCATTTAGAGGGGCACGTATGTTAGTGTACATGAAAAACGGCATACATTGGTGCTCTTAAAAAAAGGCAACGCATTTAGCGCACATAAAAGAAAAGGGGATACATTTATTTGTGCTCGAAAAATTTTTGACAACACACATTTAGTGCACGTGAAAGGTAGCTGTATCTAGTGCACGTAAAAGAACACCCCCCCCCCCCCCCCCCCCCCCCCCCCCCCCCCCC
>CM054151.1:57942862-57952862 GCA_028751875.1 Rapana venosa | reverse complement strand
CCCTCCTCCGGACACCCCCCCCCCCCCACCCTTCCCCCCCTCATTATTTCTCACTCCGCCAATTGTCAACAAAATGTCACAAAGTTGTTCTGAAAACATTTTAAAATTTCTAGCGGTGTTAATTCTGTTGTTGTTGTTGTTGTTGACATTGTTGTTGAAGTTGTGGTCGTTGTTGTCAACTGCGGCATTGTTGTGATAATTATGATCATTATCTTCTTCTCTGTCGTCGTCATTATCATTATCGAACCTGTTGTCGTCGTCTCCATCGTTTTTTTCTTCTTGTTTTTTTTTCCCTCTCCTCCTTCTTCTTTCTTCCTCCTCTTCTTTTTCATCACCGCCCCCCCCCCCTCCTCCCCCCTCCCCGGCCCAACCGCACAACTACAACTATCACCACCACAACCATAATCATTCTCATCACCACCACAACCATAATCATTCTCATCACCACCACAACCATAATCATTCTCATCACCACCACAACTACACACTACAACATCACCATCACCACCACCACCTTTATTACCGTTGTGGATGTATGTTTACTGCTTTCTTTTTTCATTTTGCTGCTGATGATGATGTTGGCTAATAATTAACTTCATCATCACCACAATCAATAAGATATGTGTGTGTGTGTGTGTGTGTGTGTGTGTGTGTGTGTGTGTTTTGTGTGTGTGTGTGTTGTGTGTGTATGCATGAAGATCAGAGCAGAAGGAACGCCGATCAGAAGATAGAGAGAGAGGGGGGGAGAGAGAGAGAAAAGGGAGGGAGAGGGGAGAGAGAGAGGGAGAGAGGGGAGATGGAGAGAGATAGGGAGGGAGAGAGAGAGGGAGAGAGGGGGAGATGGAGAGAGAGAGGGAGGAAGAGAGAGGGAGAGAGAGAGAAGGTAGAGAGAGAGGGAGAGGGAGAGAGAGGAGAGAGAGGGAGAGAGAGAGAGGGAGAGAGAGAGGGAGGGAGAGAGGGAGGGAGAGAGAGGGGAGGGGAGTGAGAGAGAGGGAGAAGAGAGAGGAGGGAGAGAGGGGAGGGAGAGAGAGAGGGAGAGAGAGAGGGAGAGAGAGAGGGAGAGAGAGATGAGGGTAGGGAGGGAGAGAGAGGGAGAGGAGAGAGAGGAGAGAGAGGGAGAGAGGAGGGAGAGGAGGGAGAAAGAGGGGGGGAGAGAGAGGGAGAGAGACGAGAGTGGGGAGAGAGAGAGAGGCGGGGGGGGGGGGGAGGGGGGGGGGGCAAGCAGACGACACCCGTCTTCTCCAGTCTCTGAGTCATCACTGGCTTCACTCCTCAACGCTGGACATTAATTAAATCAAGGGGGCAAAAAGACCAGAGGTAATGACCTAGCTGCAACTCCCCAAGCGACATTTCCCTGGCACACATGCATTTCACAGCCTGCACTTCGGCTCATGTACACACGCATAAAACATACTCTGGCAAACAAGCGCAGACGCATGCATAACATACATGCACAAAAATATGCATGCTAGCGGACACACGCTTGCACGCACGCACGCGCAGATACGCCGGCATACGAATAGACAAAGACACAGACACACGCAGACACCAGCTTACAATGAATGGCTGTTAGTTTTCACGGAGAAACAAAGAGTCAGTGTGGGCGCTGATGTCAGGTGAAAGAATGTACTTATAACTACTCTGACACAGCGGCATCCAGCAGACATTACCCGGTCATAGAGGGCATGATTATATAAACAACACAGCAGAAATTTCCCCATGATCCAAACCAAAAAGAAAAGAAAACAAAGACAAAGACAAGTTGTTAAAACACAGCAACAAAATTATATCAATAATTTTGTAAGTTAGTAAAAGATTAAAATTACTATACTGTGTATGTTGAAACCATTCCATACAAGTTTGCAAAAATGATTACGCATGTTGAAAGCACACAGAAAAAGTTTGTAAAGTAATGATGCGCGTTGAAATTGTGTGAAGATATGGTAAAGTGATTGTGCATGTTGAAACCATAAAAAATAAAAACAGTTTACAAATGTTGAAACCACACAGACAAAGAGTATATGATAATTTCATAAGCTACAACCACAGCAAAACACACACACACACAGACACACACACACAGACTACTACTACTACTACTACTACTACTACTACTACTACTACTACTCTACTACTACTACTACTACTACTACTATTACTACTACTACTACTACTACTACTACTACTACTAATAATAATAATAACGTATGGCATTTATATAGCGCTGAATCGTGTAAAGCAAACAGATTGAAGCGCTGTGTGATCATACACAACAGCTTAATTCATTATTCCCCAACGGTCACTATTGATACTGCCGCTCCACAGGTTGATGCTCCACGTCTGGGAAGTGTCTGGCCCGTCTTGAAACACAGCAGGCACCACTGAACACCAACAGAGGGACATTGGCGGCAGCCCAGGGTCCATTTCAGATAGGGGGCTTAAAGGGGATCTGCCATTGATGTCTCTCCATGGGCTTCAGACAGAGAGACATGGCTGTGGGTGGTGACCTTGTAATGAGCAAGGTGTGACAGCGATGTTCCGAGACCCTTGGTATGGCCAATAGCAGCAATTTGATCCGTAGTTATGGAAGATGGGCCAGACAAGGGAAATAATCGTGAGAATAAAGAGGTTGTCTTTATTGGCCATGGGTTATGATGACTACTACAACGCATAATAATTCTATAGTATTACTATTGTGCGAAAATACGATTACAACTTTAAACTACACAATAACAGCAGAAGCAAGAACCAATATTATCAAAAAGCCTTGCAGACATATTCTTCGCGATTTTATAATTCATAATTTCTTGAGCCAACAGCAACAACCCCCTTTTTTCCTTAATTATATATTTATTTTTTTACAATAGAAAACCTAATTGTTGCTATACAGTTATTTTCTTCTATGCAAAAGTGGTTTGACATCAGGACAACTATTTCAATGATTTTAAAAGCACGCAAAATTGATGATACATTGATCAACTGTACTGGAAAATTGCTCCCTTGCATCTTGGGCTTGAGCAGGCAAGCTGGCCTGCAGGGTTTGACACCGAAAGGAGTTCAGTTTTGGCATAGGGCAACCAGAATAAAGCCATGGTGAAATCTGTTTTTGATGATTTATTTATGCATTTATTTACTCATTTCCTTGGCGAAAATAATTATCTAGTATTCTGACTGTGCATGTTTCCCTGTTTTTCTTTTTCCATCGACGTCTCTTTCTCTCTCTCTCTCTCTCTCTCTCTCTCTCTCTCTCTCTCTCTCTCTCGCACACACACACACACACACACACACACACACACACACACACACACACACACACACACACACACACACACACACACACCAAACACACACACAAACACACATACACGCACGCGCGCACGCGCACACAAACACACACAACACCACCACACATCCACCCACACACACACACTCACGGATCTCCCCCCTCCACCCCCCCCCCACACACACACACACCACATACCACACACATCCACCCACCCACACCCATCCACCCCCACACACACACACACACACACATACTACCACTCTCATCTAATAACAGCCATCACATTCACAATAGTGGAGAGCCAGCCCTCCCTCCCTCTCTCCTAAATTGCTAACTTCAGTGCTGAAGGGAGGGGGTAGGTACGCTCGGGGACCCCCCCCCCCCCCCACCCCCCTTGAAAGTCTGCTGGAGAATGCGGACGGTTCCAGCGTCTTTTCTGGAACATGTTCAGCACCCGGGGGGGGGGGGGGGGGGGGGGGGGGGGGGGGGGGGGGGGGGGGGGGGCCTCCAGGTGGCCCGGCTTCAATCGATGGCAAAGTCTGTTGGGACAGGGTGGAGGAGGTTGAGGTAGGGGTAGTGGGGGTTGGGGTGGGTGGGGGGGGGGGGGGGGGGGGGTAGCGACGTCTGAGGAGAGGGTGGGTGGGGAGAGGGGAGGGAGTAGGTAGGGTGGTTAGGTAGGGAAGAGCGCGGGGGGGGGGGGGGGGGGGGGGGG
This sequence comes from Rapana venosa, assembly GCA_028751875.1. NCBI lineage: Eukaryota > Metazoa > Mollusca > Gastropoda > Neogastropoda > Muricidae > Rapana > Rapana venosa. Next base: position 57,948,864 of record CM054151.1, on the reverse strand, counting down.
TGGGGGGAGGGGGGGGGGAGGGAGGAAGACATTTGGATCGACAAAGGGATTTCCCGTGTGGTTCAAATTGAAGGGAAAGTGGCTTACATTGAATACAATGGAAAAAAGCCGGTCACGCACACAGGCACGCACGCACGCATGTACGCACGCACGCACGCGCGCGCGTGCACACACACACACACACACATACACACACACACACACACACACACACACATACACGCGAGCGCGCGCGCGTTTCCTCATGCCAAAACCTTTGTCTAATGTCACTGTAAGGAAAAAGGGGAAACCAGCCAAAGCATACACACAAACACATAATTATGCTCTCTCTCTCTCTCTCTCTCTCTCTTCTCTCTCTCTCTCTCTCTCTCTCTCTCTCTCTCTCCCTCTCTCTCTTCTCTCTCTCCGTATCTCTCTCTCTCTCTCTCTTTCCGTATCTCTCTCTCTCTCTCTCTCTCTCTCTCTCTCTTCTCTCTCTCTCTCTCTCTCTCCCCCTGTCTCTCTCTCTCTCTCGTTCTCCTCTCTCTCTCTCTTTCCGTATATCTCTCTCTCTCTCTCTCTCTCTCTCTCTCTCTCTCTCTCTCTCTCTCTCTCTCTCTCTCTTCTCTCTCTCTGTGTGTGTATTATGTGTGTGTGAGTGTGTATGTGTGAGAGAGAGGTGTGTGTGTGTGTGTGTGTGGTGTGCATGCGTGGCTATACGTGCGTAAGTGTGTGTGTATGTGTGTGTATGTGTGTGTGTGTGTGTGTGTGTGTGTGTGTGTGTGTGTGTGTGCACGCGCGCGCGCGCAGGCTTGCATTTAGTCTGGACTTTTGGGGGGTTGTTGTTTGTTTAGGGGAGGGGGTTGTTGGGAAGGGGAGTGTTTTGTGGGTCTTTTTTTTCTTGTTTAATTGGTTTTGTTTATTCATTTGATTTTTCGATTTCTTGATTTTTCACTAATTGAATGGGAGTTTGAGTGAAATATTTCATTGTTATTTGAAATGATCTTGTTTGTTAATTAATTGATTTATAATTATGTGTAACAAGTATGTGTACCATTTGACAATGTGTAGATGTTTATCTTTATGACTTATTAAGTTTGGTTGTGTTATTTTTCATGGCTCTGTTGTTGTTCTTGTTCTTGTTGTTGTTGTCTGTCTGTTTTTCTCTTTTTTATCATCTTTGTTGGTTTGGTTTTTCCTTCTCTTTTGTTTGTTTGTTTGTTTTGGTTAAGGTTTTTTGGGGGGGTGGGGGTGGGGTATTTTTATGGTTTTCTTTTATTTGCTTGCTTTGGGGGGGGGGGTTGTTGGGGGGGGGGGGAGCTGTTTGAAAAGGGTTATTTCCCCTTGTTTTTATTGTGAGACTGTATAAGTATTGGGTTATTATTATTAAGATGTATCCCTAACGGGCGGGGACTGGATGTAAAAAAGCACATGTGTGCTTATTCATTATCCTCGAAATAAAAGAATTTGTCATTGTCATTGTCATTGTCATTGTCTCTCTCTCTCGACGTATTACTCCAGCGAACACATCACAACCCACACGCAGGTATAGAGAGAGATAGAGAGTGTTTTGTTCTTTTATTTCGAAGATAATGGAATAAGCACTCATGAGCTTTTTTACATCCAGTCCCCGTATGTATGCAGTTTTGTCAATTTTGTCATCCTGTTCCCACCAGAACACGATGACCTACTCTTCCGAAAAAGCGGAACGGGTTTTAACGTGCGCGCAAGACAGAGAGAGAGAGAGACAGAGAGAGAGAGCGAGAGAGAGACAGAGAGGCAGACATACAGACAGAGAAATAGACAGGCATGTGGAGGCACAGACAAGGGAGGGAAAGTGAGATAGACAGACAGACAGATATATCAGAGCATTCTCACTGATTATGATGGATGACTGGCTTATTGCCTTTCTGAAATATTGGATCCACGTGAAAACAGATAGAATTCTACTATGTGTGTGTGTGTGTGTGTGTGTGTGTGTGAGTGCGTGTATGTGTGCGTAATGTGTGTTGTGTGTGTGTGTTGGGTGTGTGTGTGTGGCGTTGTGTGTGTGCGCGCGCGCGTGTGTTGTGTGCGTGCGTTGTGCGTGCGTGCGTGCGTGCGTGGTGAGTGCGTGTGTGTGTGTGAGAGAGAGAAACAGAGACAGTGTGTGTGTATTGCGGGAGGGAGGGGGTGAGGGTGGTGCATGTGTGCGTGCGCGCGTACGAGCGTGTGTTAACAGACATCTACTCTTAGTTCTCCCTATCTGCACCCCCCCCCCCCCCCCCCTCCTGCCAGGCTTATACATACAAGGAAGACAAAAATCTTTTTATTCTTCACCCCACCCCCCACCCCTACCCCGTCCCTCTCTCTTCTTGGTTGTTTTAGCTTTTGTTCTGTTTCGAATTTGAGATAATATACTTCGGGCACGCATACAAAATTAATATACTTTGTATTTTGCGCTATCTTTTTGTGGGGGGAGGGGGAAGAGAGGTGGTTTGTTTGGTTAGATGGTTGGTTTTGTGGACCATAACAGTAGACATCGAAAGAAGGATACAGGCAATGGAGGTGAGCTGCTTTTGAAAGCTTCTTGGTATCTCACAGAGGTCACATCACTAACGAGGAAGTGAAAACCAGAATTGAAAACGCCATCGATCCATATGAAGAGTCCCTGATTTCAGTGAAAAACATCCGCAAACTGAAGTGGTACGGGCAGGTCACACGAACATCTAGACTGGCCAAAGACTGTCCTACAGGGAACAGTACAAGGAGGGAGACGAAGAAGAGGCAGACAGAGAAAACGATGGGAAGACAACGTCAGAGAGTGGACTGGTAGCCTTGAGTGGAACGACTTGCTGTGGAAAGCTGAGAACCGCGAGGACTGGAGGAAGCTGGTTGCAACATCTTCAGTGGTGCCCCCACGGTCTGTTTGAGTAGGGAATAGGTGATGGTGAAGGTGAAGGGTAACTGACGTCATCACAGGCATCAATAGTGACGTTACTACAGGCACGGAGGAAGGACATAGTCACCAAAATCAGCCACTGACATCAACAGCTGCTGGCCATCTCACTGCCTGCCTGCCTGCCTCTGCCTCTGATCCATGGCATAAAAATCCACCACATCCATTTATCTGTGTTCATCCGTCTGTCTGTCTGTCTGTCTGTATGTCTGCCTGCTTGTCTGTCTGCCTGCTTGTCTGTCTGTCTGTCTGTATGTCTGCCTGCTTGTCTGTCTGTCGGCCTGTCGGCCTGCATGTTTGTGTATTTGGTGGATGGGAAGTTGATTAAATAGATGTTTGGCTGATTTGCTGATTGGTTGGTTGGTTGGTTGGGTGGTAAGTTGGAAGGGTGGTAGGTTGGATGATTGATTGCTTGGTTTGTATTTTGGTCAGATTTATTTTGGCTTGGGGAAGGGGTGGGGGGTCACTGATGCCGCACATACCTTTGCTTGTCCATGAACCTGCAGACACCTTCAGAAATCTTACCAACAAGAATCTAAACACTCTCAAGTGACCAGGAGGAGGGACGGGGATGGGGGGGGGGGGGGGGGGGGGGGGGGGGGGTGTTCTTTTACGTGCACTAGATACATGCTACCTTTCACGTGCACTAAATGTGTGTTGTCTAAAATTTTTCGAGCACAAAATAAATGTATGCCCTTTTCTTTTATGTGCGCTAAATGCGTGCCATTTTTAAGAGCACCAAATGTATGCCGTTTTTCATGTACACTAACATACGTGCCATCCTCTAAATGTATGCCGTTTTTCATGTGCACTAACATATATGCCATCCTTAAGAGCACTAAATATATGCCGTTTTGCATATGCACTGAATGCATGCCATTTTAACAGCACTAGATGTATATCAGGAATGGGATAGCTCAGTGGTCAGAGCACTCGCTTCCCCCCAGCCAATGTTAAGCAGCGTCGAGCGTGGTTACCACTTGGATGGGTGACCCTTTGCGCGCCTTGGCTTCAGTACAGTTCCCCCCCAGTTCACCCAGCTGTAAATGGGTACCTGCCCTCTTTAGGGTCAGGGAAGGTAAAGCAGCGAGGGAGAGGAGAAGGGCGCCGTCCTCAATATGCTGGCCCCTAGAGAAGCTGAGGTATCTGACGCTTCATTCCCCTACGACCACATAGGTTATGGGACACCTTGACCTTTTTTTAAAAAAGTGTATGCAGGTTTCTTTCATGTGCACTAAATGCTGCCATTTTAAAAGCACTGATTGGATGCCGTTCTCTTTCATCTAAACTAGATGCATGGCATCTTCTTTTACGTCTGCATTATTTAAGCATAATTTATTTTAAGGTAAGGTAAAGGTAAAGGTGTCCCATAACCTATAAGGTCGTAGGGGAGCGAGGCGTCAGAGACCTCACTTCTCTAGGGCCAGCATATTGAGGGCGGCGCCCATCTCCTCTCCCTCGCTGCTTTACCTTCCCTGACCCTAAAGAGGGCAGGTACCCATTTACAGCTGGGTGAACTGGGGGAACTGTACTGAAGCCAAGGCGCGCAAACGGTCACCCATCCAACTGGTAACCACGCTCGACGCTTTTTAAAAAATAATAAAATTTACGTGCTCTAAAGCATGTCATTTTCTTTCACGTCTACTAAACGCATGTTATTTTCTTTCACGTCTACTAAACGCATGTTATTTTCTTTTACGTTTACTAAACGCATGTTATTTTCTTTCACGTCTACTAAATGCATGTTATTTTCTTTTACGTTTACTAAACGCATGTTATTTTCTTTCACGTCTGCTAAATGCATGTTATTTTCTTTCACGTCTACTAAACGCATGTTATTTTCTTTCACGTCTACTAAACGCATGTTATTTTCTTTCACGTCTACTAAACGCATGTTATTTTCTTTCACGTCTACTAAACGCATGTTATTTTCTTTCACGTCTGCTAAACGCATGTTATTTTCTTTCACGTCTACTAACGCATGTTATTTTCTTTCACGTCTACTAAATGCATGTCATTTTCTTTTACAAGCAGCAAATGCATATCCCTTTTTACCAGCACTAAAAGCATACAGTTTTAATGTATGCTTGTAATGCACGGGTGTGTTTGTGTGCGTGTATGTGTGTGTGTGTGTGTGTGTGTTTATGTTTGCTGTTTTTTTCCTTAAGAGTCTGTAAATCTATCCATACAATTCTATGCTGTATTCTTTTAACATGTACTACATAACATAATTATGCCGTGTGTGTGTGTGTGTGTGTGTGTGTGTGTGTGTGTTTACATATGCATTACCGTATCCTTTCACATGCACTAAAAATACGCCGTGTTCTTTTTCGTGCACTAAAGGCACGCGGATTTCTTTCACGAGCACTGAAAGTATGTCATTTTCCTTCACGCGCATAAAATGCATGCCATCTTCTTTTACGCGCACAAAATGCATGCGATCTTTTTTCATGCGAACCTAAAACATGCCATTTTCTCTACGTGCACTTAAAGCATGCCATTTTCTTTTACGTGCACAAACTACATGCAGGGAATCCTGGGTTTATTGCTTCATCTGAAACACTAGGCTGGCATCAGCGCCTCGCTCAGGTCATGGGATCAGATTCTGGAACCAGCTGAAAAGGAAGATGCGTTTCGATGCTATCTTCACCGCCCCCCCCCCCCCCCCCCCCCCCCCCCTAACCACCCGGCATATATAATAAATAATGGTATAATTTATACCATCTGAGGCAGGAACGAAAGAGTGGAGGATATGGGACAGGGTTGTCTGCTATTTCTTTATTTTTTTTTTATTTACTTATTCATTCTTCATTCCTTTTTTTTTTTTTTTGGGGGGGGGGGGGGATTAGTTATTTATCTGTGCTCATCTATTTTGGGCCTTTTGTCAAGTGGATGTGGGTAGAGTTCCCGATATTAAACATTGCGTTTCCCGCGCGAAGGCGGCTACCTGAATGGGGGTAAAAACCCGGGCGACACCCAAAATTTGGTATTGGGAAACTCGAAGTTTAGCGAGGGAAAACCCCCCCCCCCCCCCAAGAAAAACAACAACAAAACCCCCCCAAAAAACCCCCAAAAAACCGAAAAA
>CM054151.1:57935540-57942362 GCA_028751875.1 Rapana venosa | reverse complement strand
CCCCCCCCCCCTCTTCCCCTCCACCCCCCCCCCCTCCCCCCCCCCCCCCCCCCCTCTTTCTTTTTTGGGGTTTGGGGGTTTATTTTTTATCTTTTTTAAAATAAAAAAGCCCCAAAAACATCATCAAAACCAAAAAAAATTAAAAAAAAAAAAATTTTAAAATTAAACTAAAAACCCAAAAACAAAAAAAACCCCAAAACCAAAAAAAATAAAAAAACACCCCCCCAAAACCCCAAAACAACACAACACACAAAACACCACACACAAAAAGGTTGTTGGGAAAATTTTCCCAAACACTAAAGGGCCAAAATGAAAAAAAAAAGCATTTTTTTTTTCCCCACAAGGTTAAAGGGGGGGGTGGTTTAAAATTTGTATGGTTTTGGGGGGGATATTTTTGGTTTTTGGGGGGAAAGGGGGGGGGGGGGGGGTAAGGGGGGGAAGAAAAAAGAAAAGGAGGAAGGAGAGGAAGGGGAGAGGGAAAAAAAAAACAAAAAAAAAAAAAAGGGATGGAGAGACGAAACAGGTACATAATGATAAGAAGACGACGACAGAGAAGAAGATAAAAACATAAATTTTCACAACCCCTGCCGCGTTGCAACAACGCCCCACTTCAACCAATGTCAACAACAACAACAAAACAACAAAAAATTAACACCGCTAGAAATTTTTTTTTTAAAAGTTTCGAACAACTTTGTGACAAATTTTTTTTTCAATTGGCGGGTGAGAAAAAGAAAGGGGGGAAGGGGGGGGGGGGGGGGGGGGGGGGGGGGGGGGGGGGGGGGTTTTCGGGGGAGAGGATTAGGGACTCCATATTGATGACGTGTCAGGGGGAAAAAAAGTGGTTTTTTTTCTTGGCTATCCGAAGACTAGGGGAAAGGGCCCTGCCTGTCGTTGCCTGCCTGCCTGCCTGCCCGCCTGCCTGCCGATCTTCCCTATCGATTTTTCGCCCTCAGGACCAAAAAACTTCAAAGCCAACAGTGTGTGTTGTGTGTGCGTGTGTGCGTTGTTTTGTGTGTGTGTGTGTGTGGGTGTGTGGGTTGTGCGTGGCGGGCCCCCCCCGCGGGGTGGGTGTTGTGTGGTGTGTGTGTCCATATTTCAAAACGCTGCTCTTTTTTTTATCTCGTGTTTGTGGTCTTTGCTGTTTTTTTCTACCCTCTGTGTCTCTATATTCTTTGTTGCTCTGTCATTCTTTGTTTCGGGTTTGTTTTCCCCCCCCCCCCCCCCCCCCTCTCTCTCTCTTCTCTCTCTCTCTCTCCTTGAAATCGTTATAATTTTATAGAATATTCTATTTTTTAAAAGCTTCTCTTTTACACAAGTTCTTGCAAATCGTTTTTTTAAAAAAGAAAAACCCCGGGGGTAAGGGTAATTTAAAAGGGGGGGTGGGGGGGGGGGGGTAGGGGGGGGGGGCTTTTGCTTAAATTTTTCCTGTTTTTAGTGCTTATGTTTAACAACAGAAACATTAATTGAGAGACAGAAAGGGGGGGGGGGGGGGGGGGGGGAGGGGGGGGGGGGGGAGAGAGAGGGGGGAAGGGGGGGGGGGGGGTATTTGAGTATCTGGTTTGTACATTTAAAACAAATGTTTTAAACAGACATGAACTGGTTTGTTTATTTTTTGTGCTCCTTTTTTTGTATTGTTTTTGTTTTTTGGTGCGTGCGGCGGGCGTGCGGGCGTGTATGTGTGATGTGTGGTGAGTGAAAGCAGACAGACAGCAAAGGTGGAGACAGTGAACAAAGGGGAAAAGAAGAGGGGAGAGGAAGAGAGAGAGGGGAGAAGAGAGAGGGGGGAAGAGGGGAGGAGAAGGGGGAGGAGAGAGAATTGTGGGTTTTTGTTTTGTTGGGTTTTTTCTCACAACAAATGTAATTATTAAAAAAAACAGATGTTGAGTTTTTCTTTTGTTATTTCGTCATTTTTTCTTTTTTGCTTGGCAATGTTTTTTGCTCGGGCATGGTTTTTTTTAATATTTTGGGTTTTAAGAGGTTTGGGAGTGCGTATATTTAATGTTTTTAGGGTGCATGTTAACGATCTATGGGGGTGGTTTTTTTTATCAAGCAATATAATATATGTGTCTTTGTCTGTCTGTCTGTCGGTCTGTCTGTCTCTCTGTCTGCCTATCTGTCTCTCTGTCTGTCGTCTGTCGGTCGGTCTGTCTGTCTCTCTGTCTGCCTGTCTGTCTGTCTGTCGGTCGGTCGGTCAGTCTGTCTCTCTGTCTGTTTGTCTCTCTTCTCTCTTTCTCTCTATCTCTATCTCTCTCTCTCTTTTCCCCCTGTCTGTCTCTCTGTCTCCCTGTCTGTGTTTTACTCAAGGAAAAGGGGAATGAGAGAAGGGATAGCGCAGGGGGAAGGGGAGGGAGAAAAGGGGTTTAATTCCAGTTGTATAGTTGCGTAGTGTAGTGACGTGAAGGGGGGTGACAGACAGGGGAAGAGTGGAGGGCTATTCCAGGGCCTTGTAACACACCACACACACAGAGAGGAGAGAGAGGGAGGAGATAGATGAGGGGAAAAGAAGAGAAGAGAGAGAGGAGAGAGGAGAGGAGAGAGTGAGAGAGAAGGAGAGAAAAGAGAGCGAGAGATAACGAAAAGGATAACGAAATTTTATTTCTGGGGTAATAGAATAAGTACATAAGATTGTTTAATATCTGGCCCTGTGGGGAGGGGGGTGGGAGGGTAGGGGGAGGGAGAGAGAGGAGGAAGAGAGAGAGGAGAGAGAGAGAGACAAGAGAGAGGAGAGAGAGAGAGAGAGAGAGAGGCAGCAGCAGCATGAGCAGTGTAGACGGCCCAGACTTGAAGTGGTTATCATGAGCGAGCCACGGAATCAGTCTCCCTTCCTCTCTCTCTGTCTGTCTGTCTTGATATAGGACGACAATGCGATTTAGACCCATCTTTCTTCGCGACTGTGAGGGATGGTGACAAGCATTAATATCATGTTCCACTACTCTCTCCCTCCCTGCCTCCCTCCACCGCCTTCTACCACCACCCAGGCAGGGGTGTAGGGTGGGGTGGGGAACTTGGGGGGATGGGAGGACGGGGTAGGGGTAGGGGGGGAAGAAGGGGGGGGGGGGTGTTAGGGGGGTTGTGGGGACACGGTCTGGGAGCCTGAGAACACCCCTGTGTCCCCATGTGGCTATTGATTATTCATAAGCACGCGCACGTGGCCGGGGTGGCGGCGGTCGATAGCGGTTTTAGACTTTTAGGGAGTCCCTCTCACGTCAAAAAGGGGCCCCCCCGGGCAAATGGCCAGGTTTGGGGACAGCCTCTGGAGAAACTTTTCCCGTGTGGTGTGTGTGGTGTGTGTGTGTGTGTGTGTGTGTTGTGGGGTGTGGTGTGTGTGTGTGGGGTGTGTTGTGTGTCTGTGTGTTTGTGTGTGTTGTGTGTGTTGTGTGTGTGTGTGTGTGTGTGTGTGTGTGTTTTCTGAACTGAGCCCTTGAAGCTACTTTAATTCATAAACAGCATGAATATTGGAGAAAACAGACAGACAAAAAAGACAGACAAACAGACCCGACAGCAGACAGAGATGATGATGATGATGATGATGATGATGATGATAATGATGATGATGATGATGCTTAGTATTTTAAATCTAAAGAGCAATAAGTAAGCATCGTTACACTTCTCTTTTTCATCCGGCCCTTGCCCTAAATAGGGGCAACAATAAATACACTGCAAACTATGATTTAAGATAATAAGTGCGAAAATATGCGTACCACATATTATATTCTAAATCAACATGATACGATAAAGTCAAATAGAATCAAATTACCGAGTATAGTACACGTGTTCGACAGACAGTAATCACAACAGCAACAGCTGCAGCAACAACAACAACAACAACAACAACAAAGACCCTGCAATAATTGTAAGATTGATACTGAGAGAGAGAGAAAGAGAGAATTAGAGAGACAGGGCAGACAGACAGACAGACAGACAGACAGACAGACAAATAGTAGAGTGAATAGACGTTAAACTGAAGATATCACAAATAGATAGACAGTCACACAGATACAGAGAGAGAGGAAAAAAACAAACAGCAGACAGTCCGACAGACACAGACAGGAGAAAGAGAGAGACAGAGAGACAGGATATATACACACACACACACACACACACACACCACACACACATCATATTATATATAATATATATATAATATATATATAATTATATATATATTATATATTTATATATATATACAGACGAAAAATAGTCACTGCCACTAGCCAGTTGCCCTGAGGGCGGACCTCTTTGTGTGGTTATACCTGGTGACTGTGCAGCCCCTGTTCTTGTGCTCTTTTGTTCCACACATCTCTTCCTCTCTCCTCCTCTGCGGGATGCTGGCTCACATGCAGCTCTCTTTTCATACGTGCAGAGAGCATGGCCTTCTTCTGGGAGTTTTTGTGCTGTCTGCTCTCTCTCTCTCTCTCTCTCCTCTCTCTTCTCATCTCTCTCTCTCTCTCTCTCTCTCTCTCTCTCCTCTCTCTCTCTCTCTCCTCCTCTCTCTCCCTCTCTCTTCCCTCTCTCTCTCCTCCTCTCTCCTCTCTCCCTGTCTCTCTCTTTCATGTGGCAGCCACAAGCCAATAGCCAACCTCGCCAGCTTTCCCGCTGGGAATGCCAGGGATCTTTCACAAAAAATAGCACCCCCCCTCCCTCCCCCCCCCCCCCCCCCCCCCCCCCCCCCCCCCCCCCTAGCTTCAGAAAACCTTATGCCAGAAATTTCCTCTTTTCTATCATTTTTGGTGTCTGTGTTTGTTACTCTGGATCTGTCTCTAATTCAGTGTGTGTGTGTGTGTGTGTGTGTGTGTGTGTGTGTGTGTGTGTGTGTGTGTGTGTGTGTGTGTGTGTTTGTGTTGTGTGTGTGTGTGTGTTCGCGCACGCGCGCGCACTTGTGTGTGTGTGAGCATGCCGCTTGCGTGCGTGCGTGCATATGTGTGCGTGCGCGCGTGCACGCTGTGATCTCTTTCTTGTAGGTTGTGTTTCTTGCTGAATCATTTTATAAATATCTTGTCCAAAAAAAAATCATCTGTGATTAGATTACTTTGGGGGGAACTGGAAGCTTCATTCTGATAGGGGTTTTTTTGGTGCTGAAGATGATAACTGCACAGGATGCAAAAAATGTCGCAGGGAAAGAGCTTACCATTCCTTCAGCATATGCCGTTTCATCCCGTTTCTGGGAGTTGTGCATCACGCTGTTATGCTGCAGGGGAAGGCTAGGCTTGGTGGCTTGAACGAGGGTGCCAGTTAGTGTTTTTCAGCCCTCCTGGTTTGGCCCCGAGTGTATAAACGAATATTGACAAAAACGATAATGATCATAAGCTTGGTGAGCTTTTCAAGAAACAAAAAGGTTTGGTTGGTTGGCACTATTCCAACTGATGTGCTGACTGACTTCTGGTCTGAAGAATCCTGAAATCTCAAGTTGCAGGTTCGAATCCCACTGAAACTTGGTGGATTAGGATTATAAAGCATTTAGACTGCGGGACACCCGTATTAATTCTTGAAAAATTATCGTGTTTTGCTAATGTTTTGTGAATTGATTGTTTATGTGAATATTACTTGTATGCTAGTGTGTGCTTTGTGTTTTTCCCCTTCAAATGTGGCCAAGGCCTTTTGAATAAACCATTCGCATTCTCTCTCTCTCTCTCCTCTCTCTCTCTCTCTCTCTCTCTCACTCTCTCTATTCTCTGTCTTCTCTCTCTCCTCTCTCTCTCTCTCTCTCTCTCTCTCTCTCTCTCTCTCTCTCTCTCTATCTATCTATCTATCTATCTTAGTTTCTGTCTGCCTAGTCTATTCTTCAGGTTCTGGGGAGATTTTTTGTTGTCTTTTATCTATTTTTTGAAAGAAAGTGTAACGTGGGCACGGGATGTTTATTCTGCACCATTATTTGTTCATCTGGCGTGTCTAGTCACGCGTGTGATTTATGTAGCAAATGAAGCACAGTCCCTAACGAAGATTCTTCTCCTCCTCCACCCCTCCGCCTCCTCTTCCCCCTTCTTCTTCTTCATAACTCGGCGAGGAGCCACGAGTGCGTCGTACTGAAGAGCTATTCACAAGATTCCTCCCGGCATGGTGGGTTGTGAGTCAGAGTGTCTGTGCAGAGCACTGAGTCACCCTGACATGACTATCTTGATTTAAAGGCGTGGCTTTTTTCTGTTTTGAAATGGGGTTTGGCTTCTGTAGAGGTAATGAATCCAGGCTTCATAGTTGTGAGAGGTCATTGGTCTTAGTCTTGTCCGTAGCTGGGTATTGTCCCCTCTTGTCCGTGAGATAATGGTCTGGGTGTTAGTCTTTCAAATTGAGAAGATACACCAAGGTTCCGTAACTAACTTCTTTAATGCATTCTGAAGAATCCGCGGCAAGTCCTAGCTGTAACTTCCATAGAAACCTGTAAACGGCTTAATTGCTGAATTTGATCGGTTTTTATTTACCTTTTATTCTACAGGGCTTTCACATAGTCTATAATAATTATACTTGTTTCCATGGTTGGACATGGGTACTATCTAAGAAAGTCCCTCAAACTATTTATCGTGTAGTTTTTCATAATAAGATTAATCTTGTATATGATTAGAGCATGTTGGAAAGCATGTCAGTATCATCGGATGCAGAATGTGTTCGTTGCCCGCCAAGCAAAAGTGTTACTGTTCCTGTTATGGGCGGGGTTAAAAATAGACCGTGAATTCTTCCCCCTGCAGCGCTGTCATGAAGTTTGTTTCCTTCACAAATTGACAGACTACAGTTAGTTGTCTCAAGCAAAACTCCGGGGTAAAAGTTGTCAGGGGGTCCCACCAACATGGTAGCAGTAGGACAGAAAGTGACTAAGGGGAGGGAAGGGGG
>CM054151.1:57918040-57930540 GCA_028751875.1 Rapana venosa | reverse complement strand
TCAAAACATATTTACCAGTTTAAAACTGTTTTGGTTTGTTGTTTTTTTACCCAAATGGTACATATCAAAATCAAGACATGCGGGTTTAATATCTAGATGCGTTGGCAATGTATTTTGTTTCGAGATTCCCAGAAATTCTAATCATATTTTAAGAGGAAACGATTGTCTCGACTATGTGATAGATTTTACTATTAAATCATAGAAATGGCTGTTTTAACTGAATAGTGTCGTTGAATAATTAATTGTATAGAATTCACTGTGGAAAAACGCAAGCCCTGTGTAGACGCATGCACGCATACTCTCGCGTGTGTGTTCCCGAGAAGTGTCACAGTGTGTGCAGTGTTCCTTGAATGGTACTCCACATCCGCTTCATCAAAGAGAAAGGACAGGGAGAAGACGGTAGACAGGCTTGGGCAGCTGCTTGTCTAATATCCTATAACCTTGCATTCAAGCACGCGTGCGTACCCGCACGTGCACACACACACGCACACACACACACACACACTCACACACACACAGAGACCGACTCACACACAGATAGAGACACATACACATACTCTCTCTCTGTTTCTCTCGCGCGCACACACGCGCGCGCACGCACACACACACAGAGAAGTGACATGCATGGTGTCTCGATAATAACTGCTAACTGATGATAATAACTGCTGAGAAGCTGGGCTAGTTACAGACGACAGAGAGAGTGACACCCAGAGTGATAGATACCCCACAACCTCTACCCATCTGTAGTCTCTCTGTCTGTCTGTCTGTCTGTCTGTCTAGCTGGCTCTCTCTTCTCTCCTCTCTCTTCTCTCTCTCTCCTCTCTCTCTCTCTCTCCTCTCTCTTTCTCTTTGGCCGTATATAGAAATAATATATAAATTCTTATGTAAAACCCTTGAAAATAAAAATTATCATCTTCATTGTCTCTCTCTCTCTCTTTCACTCTCTCCTCCCCCCCCCCCACCCCCGCCCTTCCATCCCCTCTCCTCTTCTCTCCTCTCCACTCTCGCCTCTCTCGTCTCTTCCCCCCTATCCTATGATGCAGTTCTTGCCCCAACCCCCAGAGGAAGCGGTACGCACGTGCGTCGATCATTGATGAGCGAGAAGAAAGACAGAAAGAAGGAAAGCAAGAAAGAAGGGACTGCTAACGATGTGCAGGGTGTGCACAGTGGGAAGACCTTGAGGCGAAGACAGGGCCACACCCTCCCCGTGCTGCTGGTGTCAGTGCGGGGATGATGAGGACCAGCACCACTAGGACAATACAGAGAGGATGGGGGGGGGGGGGGGGGGGGGGGGTATGGGGTAGGGAAGAACAGCAGGCAGGTAGGCAACCTTGGGGAAAGGAGACAGCACAGCACAGCACAGCACAGCACAGCATATCACAGCACAGCACAGCACAGCACAGCATATCACAGCACAGCACAGCACAGCACAGCACAGCACATCACATCACAGCACAGCACAGCACAGCACAGCACAGCACAGCACAGCATATCACAGCACATCACAGCACAGCACAGCACAGCACAGCACAGCACAGCACAGCACAGCACATCACAGCACACCACAGCACAGCACAGCACAGCACAGCACACCACACCACACCACAACCACCCAACAGCATATACAGCACAGCACAGCACACACAGCACACTACACCACAACCACACCACAGCATATCACAGCACAGCACACCACAGCACAGCACAGCACACCACACCAACAGCACAGCACAGCACACCACAGCACACCACACCACACCACAGCACAGCACAGCACAGCACAGAACAGCACGCACATCACAGCACAGAACAGCACAGCACACCACCACCACAGCATATCACAGCACAGCACAGCACATCACAGCACAGCACATCACAGCACAGCACAGCACATCACAGCACAGAACAGCACAGCACACCACACCACACGCATATCACAGCACAGCACAGCACAGCATATGACACCACACCACACCACAGCATATCATACCACACTACACCACACCACACCACACCACAGCATAGCATACCACAGCACAGCACAGCACACCACAGCACACCACACCACAAATACACCACACCACACCACACTACACCACACCACACCACAGCTACCATACCACACCACACCACACACAACACACCACACTACATCACACCACACCACACCACACCACACCACACTACAGCACACTACACTACACCACACCACACCACACTACACCACACCACACTACAGCACACTACACTACACCACAACACACCACACCACACCACAGCACAGCACACAGCACACCACACCACACCACCACCACACAGCATAGCATACCACACCACACCACAGACACCACACCACCCCACAGCATAGCATACCACACCACACCACACTACAGCATAGCATACCAAAACCACACCACAACACACCACACAACACCACACCACACCACAGCATAGCATACCACACCACCACACCACACCACACCACAGCATAGCATACCACACCACACCACATCACAGCATACATTACCACACCACACCACATCACACCATACCAAACCACACCACAGCACACCACACCACACTACACCACAGCACACCACAGCACACTACACCATACCACACCACAACTTACTACACCACACCACACCACACTACACCACACCACACCACACTACACCACATCACACCACACCAAAAGCACACTACACTACACCACAACACAACACACCACAGAACAGCACAGCACAGCACACACACCACAGCACACCACACCACAAGCACACCACACCACAGCACATCACACCACAGAACAGCACACCACAGAACAGCACAGCACACCACACCACACTACACTACAGAACAGCACACCACACCACAGAATAGCACACCACACCACAGCACACCACACCACACCACACCACACCACACCACACAGAACAGAACAGCATAGTACAGCACACCACACCACACCACACCACAGCACACCACCCCACACCACACCACAGCACAACACAGCACTACATACCACACCACACCACACCACAGCACAGCACACCACACCACACCACACCACAGCACACCACACCACACCATACCACAGCACAGCACAGCCACCACACCACACCACAGCACACCACACCACAGCACACCACACCACAGCACACCACACCACACCACACCACAGCACACCACATCACACCACACCACAGCACACCACAGCACACCATAGCACACCACACCACAGCACACCACAGCACACCACACCACACCACATCACACCACACCACAGCACACCACACCACACCACACCACAGCACACCACATCACACCACACCACAGCACACCACAGCACACCATAGCACACCACACCACAGCACACCATAGCACACCACACCACACCACATCACACCACACCACAGCACACCACACCACAGCACACCACATCACACCACACCACAGCACACCATAGCACACCACACCACACCACACCACAGCACACCACACCATAGTGTAGCACCCTCTGGCATCTATTGATCTCTCCATCTGTCTATGTATCTGTGTATCTATCTATCTATCTATCTGTCTGTCTGTCTGCCTATCTCTCTATCTCTCTATCTGTATAATCTATCTATCTGTCTGTCTGTCTATCTCTCTCTCTATCTATCTATCTCTCTATTTATCTATCTTTCTATCTATATATCTATCTATCTATCTGTCTGTCTATCTCTCTATCTATCTCTCTATCTATCTATCTATCTCTCTATTTATCTATCTATCTATATATCTATCTATCTATCTATCTGTCTATTTCTCTATCTATCTCTCTATCTATCTATCTATCTCTCTATTTATCTATCTTTCTATCTATATATCTATATATCTATCTGTCTATCTAGCTATCTAGCTATCTATCTGTCTGCCATAGATCGGCGCTGAACTACACAGCCTCACAACCACCATCCATCCTGTTTTGTTTTTGGTTTGTTTTTTTGTTTTTTTGTCCTCTAGCTTTCTCTAAGAAAATGTCACAGGGTGTGAGACAGGAACCTTACGTACGCTCGCTCGCGCGCGTGCGAACGCACGCACGAACGCACGCACGCACGCACACGCACACGCACACGCACACACATACAAAGAGAGAGAGAGAGGCAGGCAGGGCAGGATGCACACATAAATATATACACGCAGACTTGTACGTGCGGGTATACACACGCATGCACGCACACACAGACATACACTTTCGTGCGTGCAGAAACGCAGAGAGAGAGAGAGAGAGAGAGAGAGAGAGAGAGAGAGAGAGAGAGAGAGAGAGAGAGAGAAGAGAGAGAGAGAGAGAGGAGAGAGAGAGAGAGAGAGAGAGAGAGAGAGAGAGAGAGAGGAAAGAGAGAGAGAGAGAATAGTACCAATAGCAACTTTAACAAGTTTCACTCTGGTTGAGTTTTCTTGCTGCTGTTTTTTTCTGATTTCTTCTGCGACAGTATCAGTGACACTGTAGCCAGTCATGCAGACTTTTCTCACGTCACCAAGCAACCTTCAACGACAGGAAGAGAACACAGGCATTGCAGAACAGGAGCCTTGCTAGCTCCACAAAACCTAGCCAGCAGCACAGGACCAGGTGCACCAACTTGCCGCTCGCTCCAACACGCCCTCTGGGGCGCGTGCCCAGGCTGGCAGTGCTGACTAGAACGCAGATTCACATACTACTCAATACCCAGCATGCAATAAAGGCTCCGCCAGTGCACCGGTGATGCAGTTGGTGGGTGCCTGCTTTGTGGACTGTAGTATGATGATGTCATGTAGTATGGATGATCGGCGCATAAGGACGCATTGTGACGCATTGCGCTCGTGAGCTGACGGTCTGGGATCGAATCCAGGTTCCAGCCACCACTGACACGCCCCTTCAAGGGGATTCTTCCCCCTGGAGTTAACATCAGTGCAGACTCCTCTCTCCCAAAAGACCTTCAGCTGAGATTATAAACCGAGGTCCCGTGTGCGAACGCACGAAGAACATCTTTCGCACTCGTTAAAACCTGTCACGCCTTTGGAAGAGTAGGCCATTGTGTGCCGGTGGGAACAGATGGCAATTTTTTAAAAATCGCATGCACATAGGGCCTGGTTGTAAAAAGCCCATGAGTGCTTATTCTAGTATTGTCGACATGAAAAAGAAAAAAAGAAAAAAAATTAATAAAATGCATGATAGCTGCTGAGGCCCTAACTGCACTGCACTTTGCAGACTGGGAATCCCCTGATTCAACAGATTCCATGAAGGCAGTTTGTCAGTGCCTCAGCTAGAGCTCCGAGGTTCGCCAGTGGTGAGATTTTGTATATTATGCGACCTCTTGTGCCCATCCTTCAGGTAACCGCATTCCGACTTCGATAGGGGGGGGGGGGGGGGGGGGGGGGGGGCAGGCATAACTGTGATCTTGCTGTGGGAATGGTGGTGGTCAGATGCACGCACACACACACACAGCAAAGAAAAGAAACCCTCAAGGATTTGTGGACAGCAAAATAGAAGTCTCCAGAGAAAAAAAAACCTTCGAGCAAGTGTTCCAGCCCGTTTTTTTTCTGACACTGGAGGTGTACCAGGTCACATCTGGAACACGAGTTATGGATGCCCTTCTGCAACTGCTCCCTACCCCCCCCCCCCCCCCCTCTGTATTGCCTGCTGGTTCACTGCTCAGCTGCCCTTGCCATTGTCCTCAGGGTCTGGGTCTCTCTCTCTCTCCCTCCCCCTTCCCCCCAGTACAGAAAACAAGGGTGGTTCCATCAGATCAGAGGCACAGCACAACCATGCCCAGGTCTGCTGACTGTCTGCCTGTGGATGACTGCTGGGGCCAGGACTGGAACTCATTTTCTTGTACATGACTGGCAACAGTCGGTAAGAGTGAGATGGCTGGCTGAGATCTTGTCTTGCGTGTGTGTGTGTGTGTGTGTGTGTGTGTGTGTGTGTGTGTGTGTGTGTGTGTGTGTGTGTGTGTGTGTGTGTGTGTGTGTGTGTGTGCGTGCATGCGTGCGTGTGTGTATGTCGTGTATGTGTGTATGTATGTGTGTAAGTGTGTGAAATAGACGGAGAGACAGGCAAACAGGAAGACAGACAGGCAGCGACAGAGCCATTATTTTGGAAGAAGAAGGAGGAGGAGTAGAAAAAGGTAACACAAAACCTAAATTTTATTTCAAAACCTTTCTTTTCTTCTGTTCTTACCCCCTCCTTCCCCAATTCCTCCCCCCTCTCACTCTCCTATCTCTTCCCCCACCCCCACCTGTCTAAAATCAATAGTCACACCATTTTCTAAAACCATAGTGCAGCCAACAAGGGGTGGGTATCACCCCATCAACATGGCTATGCTCCATCAAACCCATTGTGGAAACAGCACGGGAGAAAGAAGCACACTTTTAGAGGAAAAGGGAAAAAAGACAAGAAAGAAAAAATACAGTAAAAATGACCACCAAGAAAAAAAAAAGAAGACAACTTTTAGTTTGCTCTGCACCCAACCCAATGAGGTTTCCCAAAGAGGAGAGCCCAAGAGGAGACAAGTGTAAGGGAAACAGCTGGACACCTTGATGATGTCCCTTGTGGAGTTGGAGGAGGGATGGTGGTGTGTGCTCATCCATTACCATCACCAGCCACACCAGGCCTGCAAGGGGGGGAGGGAAGAGATGAGTGTGGGGAAGGGTGTAGTCATCACACAGAAGCACCAGGGTGAAGGGGGGGGGGGGGTGGAAGGTGTAATGGGGCCTACAGCCCACACTTCCTTTCCCCTGTTGTGTGAGGATGGCAGCACTACAGACCAGGGGAAAAGGGAGGGGGGGGGGGGGGGGTTAGGGACCGGAAATCTCCCTTCAGCTGCAGAGGGCTGTGTTCAGACTGGGTTGTGATGGCGGCCATGAAGATGGCGGCCATGCTGTAGAAGCTGTTTGTGCTGGGGAGGGAGGGAGGGAGGGATCTATCAGCTCTCAACCTCTGTGTGTTGTTTTGTTTGTTAGCACTCTCCTTTCTGCCTGTGTCTGTGTCACGTGTCCCTGTTGTCATTTCTTCCTCTGCTGCCGTTTTTATTGCGTATTGTGCACTCTTTTATCCTCTGTTAGATTGGTCTTTCATGTCTTTCTTCCTCATTTTTGTTTTAAAGCAAAAGATTTGTATTCTAACTGGTAGATCATTTATCATTCCTAGATTTTTAATGCATTTGGATCACACAGGGTTTATCCTTTGGAGCTTTGAGAGCCTGGCTTTGTTTTGAGTTTCCTTTAAATATATTGCTGAACACATTGTTTGTGTGTATAGATGGGCTCACACTCACGTGTATGCATGCATGTGGGCTCTCTCTCTCCCTTTCCCTCTCTCTCTTTCTCTTTGCACTCTTCTATATAAAAGCAGTGGTGAGTGTTATTTTCATTGCATCCTGTGTGCTCCTTATATCAAGGCCAAGCTAAGAAGCCTCACTTTGCTGAAACGCATAAGAATTAAATCCTAAATATCTATTTTGCATTGGACAGAACAACAGAATCAAGAATTTTTTGCTTTTTACAGAATTTCAGTGTTCTCAGACAAAGAGAGAGTATGTTGGAAGAAGAAGGAGGAGGAGGAGAAAAAGCTAACAC
The DNA here is from genome assembly GCA_028751875.1 of Rapana venosa. Lineage (NCBI taxonomy): Eukaryota > Metazoa > Mollusca > Gastropoda > Neogastropoda > Muricidae > Rapana > Rapana venosa. Next base: position 57,922,941 of record CM054151.1, on the reverse strand, counting down.
AAAACCAAATTCAAAATCTTCCTTTTCTTGTGTTCTTACCCCCTCCTTTCCAAATTCCTCCACCCTCTCACTCTCCTATCTCCCCCCCCCCCCCCACCTGTCTAAAATCAATAGTCACACCATTTTCTAAAACCATAGTGCAGCCAACAAGGGGTGGGTATCACCACGTCAACATGGCTATGCTCCATCAAACCCATTGTGGAGACAGCACAGGAGAAAGAAGAACACTTTTAGAGGAAAAGGGAAAAAAGACAAGAAAGAAAACATCAGTAAAAATGACCACCAAAAAAAAAAAGAAGACAACTTTTAGTTTGCTCTGCACCCAACCCAATGAGGTTTCCCAAAGAGGAGAGCCCAAGGGGAGACAAGTGTAAGGGAAACAGCTGGACACCTTGATGATGTCCCTTGTGGAGTTGGAAGAGGGATGGTGGTGTGTGCTCATCCATCACCATCACCAGCCACACCAGGCCTGCAAGGGAGGGAGGGAAGAGATGAGTGTGGGGAAAGGGGGTGTAGTCATCACACAGAAGCACCAGGGTGAAGGAAGGGGGGGGGGGGGTGGAAGGTGGTAATGGGGCCTACAGCCCACACTTCTTTCCCCTGTTGTGTGAGGATGGCAGCACTACAGACCAGGGGAAAAGGGGAAGGGGGGGGGGGGGGGTTAGGGACCGGAAATCTCCCCTCAGCTGCAGAGGGCTGTGTTCAGACTGGGTTGTGATGGCGGCAATGAAGATGGCGGCCATGCTGTAGAAGCTGTTTGTGCTGGGGAGGGAGGGAGGGAGGGAGGGATCTATCAGCTCTCAACCTCTGTGTGTTGTTTTGTTTGTTAGCACTCTCCTTTCTGCCTGTGTCTGTGTCAAGTGTCTCTGTTTGTCGTTTCTTCCTCTGCTGCTGTTTTTATTGTATATTGTGCACTCTTTTATCGCTGTTAGGTTGGTCTTTTATGTCTTTCTACTTCATTTTCTTTCAAAGCAAAAGATTTGTATTCTAACTGGAAGATCATTTATCATTCCTAGATCTTTAATGCATTTGGATCACACAGGGTTTATCCTTTGGAGCTTTGAGAGCCTGGCTTTGTTTTGAGTTTCCTTTAAATATATTGCTGAACACATTGTTTGTGTGTATAGATGGGCTCACACTCATGTGTATGCATGCATGTGGGCTCTCTCTCTCTCCCCCCCCCCCCCTCTCTCTCTCTCTCTCTCTCTCTCTTTCTCTCTCTTTCTCTTTCCACTCTCCTATATAAAAGCAGTGGTGAGTGTTATTTTCATTGCATCCTGTGTGCTCTTTATATCGAAGCCAAGCTAAGGAGCCTCACTTTGCTGAAACACATAAGAATTGAAGCCTAAATATCTATTTTGCATTGGACAGAACTACAGAATCGAGAATTTTTTGCTTTTTACAGAATTTCAGTGTTCTCAGACAAAGAGAGAGTATGTTGGAAGAAGAAGAAGGAGGAGGAGAAAAAGCTAACACAAAACCAAATTTACAACCTTCCTTTTCTTGTGTTCTTACCCCCTCCTTCCCAAAGTCCTCCACCCTCTCACTCTCCTATCACCCCCCTTCCCCCTCCACCTGTCTAAAATCAATAGTTACACCATTTTCTAAAACCATAGTGCAGCCAACAAGGGGTGGGTATCACCCCATCAACATGGCTATGCTCCATCAAACCCATTGTGGAAACAGCACGGGAGAAAGAAGAACACTTTTAGAGGAAAAGGGAAAAAAGACAAGAAAGAAAACATCAGTAAAAATGACTACCAAAAAAAAAAAGAAGACAACTTTTAGTTTGCTCTGCACCCAACCCAATGAGGTTTCCCAAAGAGGAGAGCCCAAGGGGAGACAAGTGTAAGGGAAACAGCTGGACACCTTGATGATGTCCCTTGTGGAGTTGGAGGAGGGATGGTGGTGTGTGCTCATCCATCACCATCACCAGCCACACCAGGCCTGCAAGGGGGAGGGAGGGGGAAGAGATGAGTGTGGGGAAGGGGTGTAGTCATCACACAGAAGCACCAGGGTGAAGGGGGGTGGGGGTGGGGTGGAAGGTGGTAATGGGGCCTACAGCCCACACTTCTTTCCCCTGTTGTGTGAGGATGGCAGCACTACAGACCAGGGGAAAAGGGGAAAGGGGGGGGGGGTTAGGGACCGGAAATCTCCCTTCAGCTGCAGAGGGCTGTGTTCAGACTGGGCTGTGATGGCGGCCATGAAGATGGCGGCCATGCTGTAGAAGCTGTTTGTGCTGGGGAGGGAGGGAGGGAGGGAGGGATCTATCAGCTCTCAACCTCTGTGTGTGTTGTTTTGTTTGTTAGCACTCTCCTTTCTGCCTGTGTCTGTGTCACGTGTCTCTGTTTGTCATTTCTTCCTCTGCTGCTGTTTTTATTGTATATTGTGCACTCTTTTATCCTCTGTTACATTGGTATTTCATGTCGTTCTTCTTCATTTTTGTTTCAAGCCAAAGGAGTAGGATCCTAACTGAAAGACGATTTATCTTTCCCAGATCTTTAATGCTTTTGGAGCTTTGAGAGTCTGGCTATGTTTCAAGTTTCCTTTATATATATTGCTGAACTCATTGTAAATGTACATGTAGAGGTCCTCACACTCACATGCATGTACTTATGCTCTCTCTCTCTCTCTCTCTCTCTCTCTCTCTCCTCTCTCTCTCTCTCTCTCCCCCTCTCTCTCTCTTATTCTTCATTTCCACTGTTCTACAAAATCCTTAATGAGTCTTGCCTTCAATGCATCCTGTGTGCTCTTTATATAAAGACCAACCTAAGGAGTATCAATTTGCCGAATACATTAGAATTAAAACCCAAATATTTATTTTGCATTGGACCAAACTACAGAAACTAGATTTTCGTTCTGTCTACAGAATTGTAGCATACTCAGAGAGAGAGAGAGAGAGAGAGAGAGAGAGAGAGAGAGAGAGAGAGAGAGAGAGAGAGAGAGAGAGAGAGAGAGAGAGAGAGAGAGAGAGAGAGAGAGAGAGAGAGTGTTGGGAGAAGAATAAGGATGAAAAGCTAACACAAAACCAAATTCAAAACCTTTCTTTTCTTCTGTTCTTACCCCCTCCTTCCCCAATTCCCTCCCCCCTCTCACCTCTCCTATCTCCTCCCCCCTCCCCCCCCCCCCCCCCCCAACCTGTGTAAAATCAATAGTCACACCATTTTCTAAAACCGTAGTGCAGCCAACAAGGGGTGGGTATCACCACGTCAACATGGCTCTGCTCCATCAAACCCATTGTGGAGACAGCACCGGAAAAAGAAGAACACTTTTAGAGGAAAAGGGAAAAAACACCAGAAAGAAAACATCGGTAAAAATGACCACCAAAAAAAAGAAGACAACTTTTAGTTTGCTCTGCACCCAACCCAATGAGGTTTCCCAAAGAGGAGAGCCCAAGGGGAGACAAGTGTAACGGAAACAGCTGGACACCTTGATGACGTCCCTTGTGGAGTTGGAGGAGGGATGGTGGTGTGTGCTCATCCATCACCATCACCAGCCACACCAGGCCTGCAAGGGGGAGGGAGGGAGGGGGGAGAGATGAGTGTGGGGAAGGGGGTGTAGTCATCACACAGAAGCACCAGGGTGAAGGGGGGGGGGGTGGAAGGTGGTAATGGGGCCTACAGCCCACACTTCTTTCCCCTGTTGTGTGAGGATGGCAGCACTACAGACCAAGGGGAGGGGGGGGGGGGGGGGGGGGGGGGGGGAGGGTTAGGGACCGGAAATCTCCTTCAGCTGCAGAGGGCTGTGTTCAGACTGGGTTGTGATGGCGGCCATGAAGATGGCGGCCATGCTGTAGAAGCTGTTTTTGCTGGGGAGGGAGGGAGGGAGGGATCTAACAGCTCTCAACCTCTGTGTGTGTGTTGTTTGTTAGCACTCTCCTTTCTGCCTGTGTCTGTGTCAAGTGTCTCTGTTTCTTCCTCTGCTGCCGTTTTTATTGTATATTGTGCACTCTTTTATCCTCTGTTAGATTGGTCTTTCATGTCTTTCTTCTTCATTTTTGTTTCAAAGCAAAGGAACTGGATCCTAACTGGAGTCTCATGGGTTTTATTCTTTGGAGGTTTCAGAATCTGGCTGTGTTTTGAGTTTCCTTTAAATATATTGCTGAAAACATTGTTTGTGTGTATAGATGGGCTCACACTCATGTGTATGCATGCATGTGGGCTCTCCCTCTTTGTTCGCCCCCTCCCCCCCCCCCCCCTCTCTCTCTTTTTCTCTTTCCACTCTTCTATATAAAAGCAGTGGTGAGTGTTATTTTCATTGCATCCTGTGTGCTCCTTATATCAAAGCCAAGCTAAGGAGCCTCACTTTGCTGAAACACAAAAAGAATTGAAGCCTAAATATCTATTTTTGCATTGGGCAGAACTACAGAATCAAGAATTTTTTGCTTTTTACAGAATTTCAGTGTTCTCAAGACAAAGAGAGAGTATGTTGAAAAGAAGAATGAGGAGGAGAAAAAGCTAACACAAAACCAAATTCAAAACCTTCCTTTTCTTGTGTTCTTACCCCCCTCCTTCCCAAAGTCCTCCACCCTCTCACTCTCCTATCCCCCCCTCCTCCCCCCCCCCCCCCCCCCCCCCCCCCACCTGTCTAAAATCAATAGTCACACAACCATTTTCTAAAACCATAGTGCAGCCAACAAGGGGGGGGTATCACCACGTCAACATGGCTATCTCCATCAAACCCATTGTGGAGACAGACAGGAAAAAGAAGAACACTTTTAGAGGAAAAGGAAAAAACACCAGAAAGAAAACATCGGGAAAAAAGACCACCAAAAAAAAAAGGACAACTTTAGTTTGCTCTGCACCCAACCCAATGAGGTTTCCCAAAAAGGAGAGCCCAAGGGAGACAAGTGTAAGGAAACAGCTGACACCTTGATGATGTTCCCTTGTGGAGTTGGAGAG
>CM054151.1:57883040-57913040 GCA_028751875.1 Rapana venosa | reverse complement strand
TGGTGTGGTTTTGAGAGCGTTAATGAAGTTTGTGTCTCGGCAGAGTTTTTCTTTTATTTCACGGGGAATCTATCCTGTCGTGCCTGTGCTTTTCCTTCTCTTCTTTCTCTCTTTCATTCTCTCTCTCTCTCTCTCTCTCTCTCTCTCTCTCTCTCTCTCTCTCTCTCTCTCTCTCTCTCTCTCTCTCTCTCTCTCTCTCTTCTCTCTCTCTCTCTCTCTCTCTCTCTCTCTCTCTCTCTCTCTCTTTCTTTCTCTCTTTCTCTCTATATCTATCTCTCTCCCTCCTTCTCTCTCTCTTTCTTTCTCTCCTATCTCTCTCTCTCTCTCTCTCTCTCTCTCTCTTTCTTTCTCTCTCTCTCTCTCTCTCTCTCTCTCTCTCTCTCTCTCTCGCTCTCTCTCTCTTTCTTTCTCTCTTTCTCTCTATATCTATCTCTCTCCCTCCTTCTCTCTCTCTCTCTCTTTCTCTCCCTATCTCTCTCTCTCTCTCTCTCTCTCTCTCTCTCTCTCTCTCTCTCTCTCTCTCTCTCTCTCTCTCTCTCTCTCTTGCCTTTTTCTTTTATTCCTTCACTCTATCCCCTCCCCTCTCTCCCTCTCCCTCCCCCCCTCTCTCTCCCCTCCTCTCTCTCCCTCTCTCTCTCTCTCTCTAGCCTTTTTCTCCTCCTCCTTCTCCTCTTCTTTCCCTTTCTTCTTGTAATCAATACAGTTGTCTTTCTTTTCTCCGGTTTTCAGTTCTCTTTAGCGCTTGTTTTTGGTGGATTGCATCTTTCTTTGGGGGGCTTGGAGCACTTCTTTGGACGCACTTCTCCTGCTTTTCTGTGACACAAACTGAATTAAGAGTCCTCTAGATTGTCTGTCTCTCTCTGTCTCTCTCTCCCCCTTCCATCTGTCTTTCGATTCTTTTTTTTGGTTTCTTGCGTGTGTTTATCTGTCTTTGGGTTTTTTTCCTGTTTCTGTGTCTTCTCTGTGTCTCTGACTGAGTTCTTGTCTGTCTGTCTGTGTCTCTATTTTTGTTGTCTCTCTGTTTCTATCACTCTGCCATTCTATCATTCTGTCTGTCTGTCTGTCTGTCTGTCTCCCGTCTCTCTCTCTCTCTGTCTCTCTGTCTGTCTGTCTGTCTGTCCGCCTGTCTGTCCGCCTGTTGTCTGTCTGTCTGTTGTCTGTCTGCCTGTCTGTCTGTCTGTCTCTCTGTCTCTGTCTGCCTGTGTCTCTTATGAAAGACGGACACTAATCCTCTTTTGCCTTGAAGCAGGGTTATTTTGTTTGTTTGTTTGTTTGTTTAAAACGTCCCTTTTCCTTCTGAGTGCTTTTATGCAAGTGATGTATAGAAAAAGAGAGAACCTGATGTATGTTTGCACAGAGTATTTAGATGATTAATTGAATCAATTATTCAATCTATGTTGCACAGAGTGTTTAGATGATTAATTGAATCAATTATTCAATCTCCATTTTGTAAGCAAACGTGCCTTCTACCAAGACAAAGTTATTTAGACGCAAGAAGACTGCATTGAGTCATTGATTTTTAAATTGTAGTGAAGAAGTATTTACAAAACTAGGAATGAATGCTGTTTTTTTAATATTAGGTTTTGATTATACCAAATAAAAACGGATGTGTTTCCGGCTCACTAAACAACCCAATTCTGTAACGATGCTCCAGTGTCCCTTTCCAGCTATACCCAGGTGTGTTTTCAGTGGTTGGCGAACGAAATATCATCTAAAAGATATCATGTTCTACTTTCGCCAGATGAATGGTACCTGGAAAATCCTGTTAGACTCTGTACTCAGATTCTAGATTTAGGTGTTTCTAAGATACGGCTTGACGTTTAAAAACAACAACAAGACAGAAAGAAATTAAAAGCTTCATCCACTTGGGTGCGAATGCTCTTGGGGAGGAAATTCATGTTGTGTGTCGCTGCTCACAGTCTGTGACTACGAGGCTGGAGACGATAGGGCCTGGCTGGCTTATGTCAACGGCAGGAAGATACGACCGAGTTAGCACAACATCATCCAAACTGAAGAGAATCACTGGACATGTAGAACAATGCACTGACGTGAGGCAAGCTTTAATCCAGTCTGAACTGAAAGAATGAATTCATCGGTTATCTAATAAAGGCACCGCTCAAGCATGTGAAGGTGAGGACAGACTGATTTCTTCTGGGAAAGGAAGGAAGAATTGAATAAATTGCAAGCTGCATTACTGAAGCCTGTGATGGGAGGTGAAGGGTTGATTTACATGAAGGGCTGTAATGCATACAGAAATTAATAAGCATGTGCTGGTACCGCGCATGACCCAAACAGAAAGCATGAGTGAGTGGAAAGATGGGTGGGTGGAGTTGGTGGGTTGATTGGTTGATTTAATCATTGTTTGGCGGGATGATTGATGAATGAATTGATTGGTTGAAAGCTGTGTGGTTTTCGGGCGGGCTGGCTGACTGACAGACCAACCGACCAAGCAGTTTCCAGGCTACGAATTAGAAATAAAAAAGCAATGAGTGGGCAGACTATTGGAGGTTAATTTTGTAGTGTGGTGTTATCTGCTGTGGTGAAATCCACTTTACACTGCTTGCTGTACACATTGATTCCTTTTTTACCAAATTTCCACAGATATGTGAATTTGCCTATCCAGTGTGTGTGTGTGTGTTTGTGTGTGTGTGTGTGTGTGTGTGTGTGCGTGTGCCGCGTGTGTGGTGTGTGCGTGTGCGCGCGCGCGCGCGCGCGCGCGTGTGTGTGTGTGTGTGTGTGTGTGTGTGTGTGTGTGTGTGTGTGTGTGTGTGTGTGTGTGTGTGTGTGTGTGTGTGTTGGGAGGTTAACGTTTTTTCTCTTCTTCTGATAATCAGGATCTGTCTTTTTCTTCTATCCTCCGTCAACGTGTATCGTGTTTTATACTCTGTGATTAGTCTGTTTATCTGTATCATCTTTTTTCATGATGTTGCTGTGATCATTTTCCTGTTTTTATCCCCGGGTAAACCTCCACCATCATCATGAGGGAAAAGGCCCAGGCGTTATGTGCAGGCACCTCACTGATTCTGCGCTAAACTTCCCCCGGCATGTTTTACTGCCAAGGGCCTGCTTCATAAGGCGTCTGTCTGAGCTGTAACCACACAGCTGTAGCTAGGCTGTCAACAGCCCGATATTGGCTGTCTGAGGCTGTATGTAACCTGCCTACAGCCCGATATTGGCTGTCTGAGGCTGTATGTAACCTGTCTACAGCCTGATATTGGCTGTCTGAGCTGTAACCATACAGCTGTAGCTAGGCTGTCAACAGCCCGATATTGGCTGTCTGAGGCTGTATGTAACCTGTCTACAGCCCGATATTGGCTGTCTGAGGCTGTATGTAACCTGTCTACAGCCTGATATTGGCTGTCTGAGGCTGTATGTAACCTTCTACAGCCTGATATTGGCTGTCTGAGGCTGTATGTAACCTGTCTACAGCCCGATATTGGCTGTCTGAGGCTGTATGTAACCTGTCTACAGCCCGATATTGGCTGTCTGAGGCTGTATGTAACCTGCCTACAGCCCGATATTGGCTGTCTGAGGCTGTATGTAACTGTCTACAGCCCGATATTGGCTGTCTGAGGCTGTATGTAACTGTCTACAGCCCGATATTGGCTGTCTGAGGCTGTATGTAACCTGCCTACAGCCCGATATTGGCTGTCTGAGGCTGTATGTAACCTGTCTACAGCCTGATATTGGCTGTCTGAGGCTGTATGTAACCTGTCTACAGCCTGATATTGGCTGTCTGAGGCTGTATGTAACCTGTCTACAGCCCGATATTGGCTGTCTGAGGCTGTATGTAACCTGTCTACAGCCCGATATTGGCTGTCTGAGGCTGTATGTAACCTGTCTACAGCCTGATATTGGCTGTCTGAGGCTGTATGTAACCTGTCTACAGCCCGATATTGGCTGTCTGAGGCTGTATGTAACCTGTCTACAGCCCGATATTGGCTGTCTGAGGCTGTATGTAACCTGTCTACAGCCCGATATTGGCTGTCTGAGGCTGTATGTAACCTGCCTACAGCCCGATATTGGCTGTCTGAGGCTGTATGTAACCTGTCTACAGCCCGATATTGGCTGTCTGAGGCTGTATGTAACCTGTCTACAGCCCGATATTGGCTGTCTGAGCTGTAACCACACAGCCTGATATTGGCTGTCTGAGGCTGTATGTAACCTGCCTACAGCCCGATATTGGCTGTCTGAGGCTGTATGTAACCTGTCTACAGCCCGATATTGGCTGTCTGAGGCTGTATGTAACCTGTCTACAGCCCGATATTGGCTGTCTGAGCTGTAACCACACAGCCTGATATTGGCTGTCTGAGGCTGTCTGTAACCTGTCTACAGCCTGACATTGGCTGTCTGAGGCTGTATGTAACCTGTCTACAGCCTGACATTGGCTGTCTGAGGCTGTATGTAACCTGTCTACAGCCTGATATTGGCTGTCTGAGGCTGTATGTAACCTGTCTACAGCCCGATATTGGCTGTCTGAGGCTGTATGTAACCTGTCTACAGCCCGATATTGGCTGTCTGAGGCTGTATGTAACCTGTCTACAGCCCGATATTGGCTGTCTGAGGCTGTATGTAACCTGTCTACAGCCCGATATTGGCTGTCTGAGGCTGTATGTAACCTGTCTACAGCCCGATATTGGCTGTCTGAGCTGTATGTAACCTGTCTACAGCCCGATATTGGCTGTCTGAGGCTGTATGTAACCTGTCTACAGCCCGATATTGGCTGTCTGAGGCTGTATGTAACCTGTCTACAGCCCGATATTGGCTGTCTGAGGCTGTATGTAACCTGTCTACAGCCCGATATTGGCTGTCTGAGGCTGTATGTAACCTGTCTACAGCCCGATATTGGCTGTCTGAGGCTGTATGTAACCTGTCTACAGCCTGATATTGGCTGTCTGAGGCTGTATGTAACCTGTCTACAGCCTGATATTGGCTGTCTGAGGCTGTATGTAACCTGTCTACAGCCTGATATTGGCTGTCTGAGGCTGTATGTAACCTGTCTACAGCCCGATATTGGCTGTCTGAGGCTGTATGTAACCTGTCTACAGCCCGATATTGGCTGTCTGAGGCTGTATGTAACCTGTCTACAGCCCGATATTGGCTGTCTGAGGCTGTATGTAACCTGCCTACAGCCCGATATTGGCTGTCTGAGGCTGTATGTAACCTGCCTACAGCCTGATATTGGCTGTCTGAGGCTGTATGTAACCTGTCTACAGCCCGATATTGGCTGTCTGAGGCTCTATGTAACCTGTCTACAGCCCGATATCGGCTGTTTGGGGCTGTATGTAACCACACAGCTGGGGCTAGGCTGTCAACAGCCCGATATTGGCTGTCTGAGGCTGTCTGTAACCTGTCTACAGCCCGATATTGGCTGTCTGAGGCTGTATGTAACCTGTCTACAGCCCGATATTGGCTGTCTGAGGCTGTATGTAACCTGTCTACAGCCCGATATTGGCTGTTTGGGGCTGTATGTAACCACACAGCTGGGGCTAGGCTGTCAACAGCCCGATATTGGCTGTCTGAGCTGTATGTAACCTGTCTACAGCCCGATATTGGCTGTCTGAGGCTGTATGTAACCTGTCTACAGCCCGATATTGGCTGTTTGGGGCTGTATGTAACCACACAGCTGGGGCTAGGCTGTCAACAGCCCGATATTGGCTGTCTGAGCTGTATGTAACCTGTCTACAGCCCGATATTGGCTGTCTGAGGCTGTATGTAACCTGTCTACAGCCCGATATTGGCTGTCTGAGGCTGTATGTAACCTGTCTACAGCCCGATATTGGCTGTCTGAGGCTGTATGTAACCTGTCTACAGCCTGATATTGGCTGTCTGAGGCTGTATGTAACCTGTCTACAGCCTGATATTGGCTGTCTGAGGTGTATGTAACCTGTCTACAGCCCGATATTGGCTGTTCTGAGGCTGTATGTAACCTGTCTTACAGCCCGATATTGGCTGTCTGAGGCTGTATGTAACCTGCCTACAGCCTGATATTGGCTGTCTAGAGGCTAGTATGTAACCTGCCTACAGCCTGATATTGGCTGTCTGAGGCTGTATGTAACCTGTCTACAGCCCGATATTGGCTGTCTGAGGCTGTATGTAACCTGTCTACAGCCCGATATTGGCTGTTTGGGGCTGTATGTAACCACACAGCTGGGGCTAGGCTGTCAACAGCCCGATATTGGCTGTCTGAGGCTGTCTGTAACCTGTCTACAGCCCGATATTGGCTGTCTGAGGCTGTATGTAACCACACAGCTGTAACTAGGCTGTCTACAGCCCGATATTGGCTGTCTGAGGCTGTATGTAACCTGTTCTACAGCCCGATATTGCTGTTTGGGGCTGTATGTAACACACAGCTGGGCTAGGCTGTCAACAGCCCGATATTGGCTGTCTGAGCTGTATGTAACCTGTTACAGCCCGATTATTGGCTGTCTGAGCGCTGTATGTAACCTGTCTACAGCCCGATATTGGCTGTCTGAGGCTGTATGTAACCTGTCTACAGCCCGATATTGGCTGTCTGAGGCTGTATGTAACCTGTCTACAGCCCGATATTGGCTGTCTGAGGCTGTATGTAACCTGTCTACAGCCCGATTATTGGCTGTCTGAGGCTGTATGTAACCTGTCTACAGCCTGATATTGGCTGTCTGAGGCTGTAGTAACCTGTCTACAGCCTGATATTGGCTGTCTGAGGCTGTATGTAACCTGTCTACAGCTGATATTGGCTGTCTGAGGCTGTATGTAACCTGTCTACAGCCCGATATTGGCTGTCTGAGGCTGTTATGTAACCTGTCTACAGCCCGATATTGGCTGTCTGAGGCTGTATGTAACCTGTCTACAGCCCGATATTGGCTTGTCTGGGCTGTATGTAACCTGCCTACAGCCCGATATTGGCTGTCTGAGGCTGTATGTAACCTGCCTACAGCCTGATATTGGCTGTCTGAGGCTGTATGTAACCTGTCTACAGCCCGTATTGGCTGTCTGAGGCTTATGTAACCTGTCTACAGCCCGATATTGGCTGTTTGGGGCTGTATGTAACCACACGCTGGGGCTAGGCTGTTCAACAGCCCGATATTGGCTGTCTTGGGCTGTCTGTAACCTGTCTACAGCCCGATATGGCTCGTCTGAGGCTGTATGTAACCTGTCTACAGCCCGTATTGGCTGTCTGAGGCTGTATGTAACCTGTCTACAGCCCGATATTGGCTGTTTGGGGCTGTATGTAACCACACGCTGGGGCTAGGCTGTCAACAGCCCGCATATTGGCTGTCTGAGCTGTTATGTAACCTGTCTACAGCCCGATATTGGCTGTTTGAGGTGTATGTAACCTGTCTACAGCCGATATTGGCTGTTTGGGGCTGTATGTAACCACACAGCTTGGCTAGGCTGTCAACAGCCGATATTGGCTGTCTGAGCTGTATGTAACTGTCTACAGCCCGATATTGGCTGTCTGAGGCTGTATGTAACCTGTTCTACCGTCCCGATATTGGCTGTCTGAGGCTGTATGTAACCTGTCTACAGCCGATATATGGCTGTCTGAGGCTAGTATGTAACCTGTCTACAGCCTGATATTGGCTGTTTGAGGCTGTATGTAACCTGTTACAGCTGATATTGTGCTGTCTGAGGCTGTATGTAACTGTCTACAGCCCGATAATTGGCTGTCTGAGGCTGTATGTAAACCTGTCTACAGCCGATATTGGCTGTCTGAGGCTGTTATGTAACCTGCCTACAGCTGATATTGGCTGTTCTGAGGCTGTATGTAACCTGCCATACAGCCTGATATTGCTGTACTGAGGCTGTATGTAACCTGTACTACAGCCCGATATTGGCTGTCTGAGGCTGTATGTAACCTGTCTACAGCCCGATATTGGCTGTTTGGGGCTGTATGTAACCCACACAGCTGGGGCTAGGCTGTCAACAGCCCGATATTGCTGTCTGAGGCTGTCTGTAACCTGTCTACAGCCGTATTGGCTGTCTGAGGCTGTATGTAACCTGTCTACAGCCCGATATTGGCTGTCTGAGGCTGTATGTAACCTGTCTACAGCCCGATATTGGCTGTTTTGGGGCTGTATGTAACCACACAGCTGGGGCTAGGCTGTCAACAGCCCGATATTGGCTGTTCTGGCTGTATGTAACCTGTCTACAGCCCGATATTGGCTGTCTGAGGCTGTATGTAACTGTCTACAGCCCGATATTGGCTGTTTGGGGCTGTATGTAACCACACAGCTGGGGCTAGGCTGTCAACCAGCCAGCTATTGGCTGTCTGAGCTGTATGTAAACCTGTCTACAGCCGATATTGGCTGTCTGAGGCTGTATGTAACCTGTCTACAGCCCGATATTGGCGTCTGAGGCTGTATGTAACCTGTCTACAGCCCGATATTGGCTGTTGAGGCTGTATGTAACCTGCCTACAGCCCGATATTGGCTGTCTGAGGCTGTATGTAACCTGTCTACAGCCCGATATTGGCTGTCTGAGGCTGTATGTAACCTGTCTACAGCCCGATATTGGCTGTCTGAGGCTGTATGTAACCTGTCTACAGCCCGATATTGGCTGTCTGAGGCTGTATGTAACCTGCTACAGCCCGATATTGGCTGTCTGAGGCTGTATGTAACCTGCCTACAGCCGATATTGGCTGTCTGAGGCTGTATGTAACCTGTCTACAGCCGATATTGGCTGTCTGAGGCTGTATGTAACCTGTCTACAGCCTGATATGGCTGTCTGAGGCTGTATGTAACCTGTCTACAGCCTGATATTGCTGTTGTCTGAGGCTGTATGTAACCTGTCTACAGCCTGATATTGGCTGTCCCGCTGAGGCTGTATGTAACCTGTCTACAGCCTGATATTGGCTGTCTGAGGCTGTATGTAACCTGCCTACAGCCCGATATTGGCTGTCTGAGGCTGTATGTAACCTGCCTACAGCCCGATATTGGCTGTCTGAGCTGTAACCACACAGCTTGGGTTTGGCTGTCTACAGCCCGATATTGGCTGTCTGAGCTGTAACCACACAGTTGTGGATAGGCTGTTTACAGCCCGATATTGGCTGTCTGTAACCACACAGCTGTAGCTAGGCTGTCTACAGCCCGATATTGGCTGTCTGAGGCTGTATGTAACCACACAGATGTAGCTAGGCTGTCAACAGCCCGACATTGGCTGTCTGGGGCTGTTTATCATAATGTAAGCACACAGAACTGGCCATAGAGCAGCAGATCAGGGAGGGTGTCCGGGCTACAGGAGCCCTGGTTCTGATAGTGCATGAGTTCAGGGGGGGGGGGGGGGGGGGGGATAAAATGCGAGCATGGAGAATGGTGTTGCTGATGCTGCTCTTACACTACTACTAGATACTGCTGCTGCTGCTGTTGCTGAATGGTTGGGGTGGGGAGGAGGGTATGACGAGAATGGTGGTGTGTACTGCTGCTGCTGCTGCCTTGCTTTTACTCTGCTGCTGTTGTCTTACTGCTGCTGCTGCGCTGCTGCTCTTACTGGCTGTGCTGGGCTGTCTTACTCTGCTGCTGCTGCTGCTGTTGTTACTGCTGCTCGCGTGTGCTGCTGTGCTGTGCTGCTGCTGCTGCTGCTGCTGCTGCTGCTGCGTGTGCTGCTGATGCTGATGATGATGATGGTGATTGAGTGGTGGTGGTGGTGGTGGTGGTGGTGGTGGTGAGGTGCTGCTGCTGCTGCTGCTGCTGCTGTTGTTACTGCTGCTGCTGCTGCTGCTGCTGCTGCTGCTGCTGCTGCTGCTGCTGCTGCTGCTGCTGCTGCTGATGATGATGATGATGATGATGGTGGGTGGTGGTGGTGGTGGTGGTGGTGGTGGTGGTGTGGTGGTGGTGGTGGTGGTGCTGCTGCTGCTGCTGCTGCTGCTGCTGCTGCTTCTGCTGATGATGATGATGATGATGGTGGTGGTGGTGGTGGTGGTGGTGGTGGTGGGGTGGTGCTGCTGCTGCTGCTGCTGCTGCTGCTGCTGCTGCTGCTGCTGCTGCTGCTGCTGCTGCTGCTGATGATGATGATGATGATGATGATGATGATGATGATGATGATGATGATGATGATGATGATGATGGTGATGATGATGATGATGATGGTGACGACGACGACGATGCTGATGCTGATGCTGACACTGATGGTGATGGGGGATGTTGTCGGGCTGTTGCAGGGCACGAGCTCAACCAGTGTCGCTATGTGGAGGGCTTCAGGTGTCGGCAGTGCGGCCCCCTCTTCTTCCAGCCCAACGAAAACCGCCACAAGGATAAATGTCGTCTGCGGTAAGTGATAACGGATTAATGGCCTGGCGAGAAGGGGGGTGGTGGTGGTGGTGGTGGTGGTGGGGTGGGGGTGGTGGTTATGTGTACTGGTGATGGTGATGATGTACTTGCCTGTCTCTGTCTGTCTGTTTCTCTCTCTCTCTCCCTTCCTCTCTCTCTCTCTCTCTCTCTCTCTCTCTCCTCTCTCTCTCTCTCTCTCTCTCTCTCTCTCTCTCTCTCTCTCTCTCTCTCTCCCCTCTCTCTCTCTCTCTCTCACCCCTCTCTCTCTTCCCCTCTCCACCTCTCTTACACCCACCCCTCTCTCTACCTCTCTCCCTGTCCCCTTTCCCCCTCTATCTCTTTCCTTCTCCGACCTCGTCCCCCCCACCCCCACCCCCCTCCCGCCCCCCGGGCTGTGCGTGGCCCTGTCTGTTGTATTTGGTTATTGAAACTTTTATTAGACTTTGTCAGCTTTTCCCCCGTGGGAAATGATAGAGGGAACAGAGCATGGTGGCTTTTTCATTTACTTTCAGTGAAATATTCCCGTTTCTGTCTGACTCTCTGTCTGTCTGTCTGTTTGTTTGTGTGTACGCTTGTGTGTTTTTGTGTTTGTGTTTCTGTCTGTCAGTTTGTGACTGTTTGTGTGTCTGTTTGTGTTTCTGTCTATCGTGTAAAGTGTCTGTGTGTGTGTCTGTATGTCTGTTTCTCTCTCTCTCTCTCTCCCTCCCTCCCTCTCACTGTATAAGTATTGGGTTATTATTATTAAGATGTATCCCTAACGGGCGGGGACTGGATGTAAAAAAGCACATGTGTGCTTATTCATTATCCTCGAAATAAAAGAATTTGTCATTGTCATTGTCACTCGCTATTTTTGAGGGCTGGATGAAAACAAAGTCTCTGTACTTATTCTATCACCCGAAGAAAATAAATGTTTATTTGCTCTCTCTCTCTCTCTCTCCCCTCCTCCCTCCCTGTTGCCCCCACCCCACCCCACCCCAACCCCCCACGGAATTTGATGTCCATCAATCGTTGGGGAAAAGCCTGTAAAATCTGGTCTGAGCCAGGGCTTTGTAATACACGATTAATCTTGCGGAAGTTGTCTAACCTTGTGTAGTCGGGAGTTGTCTAACCTTGTGTGGTGAGTATCAGCCTAGGTGTGGGGTGGGGGGGGGGGGAGGAAGGAAGGAGGGAAGGAAGGGAGGAGGGAGGGAAGGAAGGAAGGAAGGAAGGAAGGTCTTGTGCAGGGCACCAGAAGAAAGGGTTTCCATGTGGACAGAGGTGGATGCTGGCTTAGAGACTGAGGGGAGGGAGGGACAGAGGTGGATGCTGGCTTAGAGACTGAGGGGAGGGAGGGACAGAGGTGGATGCTGGCTTAGAGACTGAGGGGAGGGAGGGACAGAGGTGGATGCTGGCTTAGAGACTGAGGGGAGGGAGGGACAGAGGTGGATGCTGGCTTAGAGACTGAGGGGAGGGAGGGACAGAGGTGGATGCTGGCTTAGAGACTGAGGGGAGGGAGGGACAGAGGTGGATGCTGGCTTAGAGACTGAGGGGAGGGAGGACAGAGGTGGATGCTGGCTTAGAGACTGAGGGGAGGGAGGGACAGAGGTGGATGCTGGCTTAGAGACTGAGGGGAGGGAGGGACAGAGGACTGGTTGGTGCCCTACTGTGAAAGAGAGAAGGGGATGGCTGGCTGCTGGATGTATGGGATTTAGAAGGTAGGGTGGGGAGATTACTGCCAGAAGGAAAACGGAGAAGAAAATAAGGCAAGAAACGTTATAGATACTTTTCCACCATTTTGCCTCAAGTTCGACTGTAGTGCAGAGTTCATGGCCTCATTTTTCTGCAAGAAGAAACCAGAATAATAAGGTATAAGCATTATTTTTCAGAGGTATTTTTAAACAACTTCTAAACCAAGATTACAAAACATAGTTGACAATCACACATTCTTTTTGCAAAACAAATGCACGATCATGAAAGTGACCGGTGTCAGTGATTTTTTTTTTCTGAAAAGCCTTGATAAAATAAGTTTAATGAAAAAGGTAAAGTAAAATAAGACAATAAAGAAGTGGTAGAAAGTAACACATTTAGAAAGAAAGAGGGGGAACAGAGCAGAGAAAGAATTCAACACAGAACTTCCTAAGCTAGATGTCCATTTGTGCTGAAACAACCGCATGCCATGGCCACAGGGAACGTTGTGGGATCAAACATCTGTCAGATAAGAGCCACAGTCACCGTTTTCAGAATCACTCTTTCTCAAAGGCACTGAGATGAGCGCTGGTGATAAGAAGACATGATGAATTCCCCTGTCGTGCATGTTTGAGCAGGAAGCAGCTGAAAGATGCCCGTGCCACAGAACATCAATGTCTCATGTACAGCTGACACGTTAGGGGATCGCTATGTTATGGATAGCGATGAGAGACATGTAATATTTATTTGATGGATCGCAATAATCAGCCGCTGGAGGGATTGTGCATTGGAAGGATGTTTCCCCATGCCGATGATTGGACACAATGTGAACTGAACTTAATACTGGTCTGGGTCACCTGCCACAATGACAAATCTTTATCACACATGAAGAAATAAATCATTTCACTGAAATTGTGACACCTGCCAAAAACTGACAAAGCATCACTATAGATGAAGAGATGAAAAATGAAATATGTCGCTGACGCTGCAATATCCGGGAGAGAAACAAGCTTAACTACAGATAAAGGCCTAGATGACTTCACCGATATTGCTGCTGTAGCTAAATAGTGAACAGCCTACTTACGACAGCTTTAAATCCAGCCTCAAAACATACCTATTTCAAACCTAAGATTTTCCCTCCTGTTTCATGTCATATCTGTCCCTGCCTTTAACAGCCAAAATTCCATTACCCTGCTGAAGTGTATAACCTCTGTGTGTGTGTGTGTGTGTGTGTGTGTGTGTGTGTGTGTGTGTGTGTGTGTGTGTGTGTGTGTGTGTGTGTGTGTGTGTGTGCATTTAAATTTGTTAAAATAATGTTAATCATTGTTAGTTGCATGTGTAGGAGCGGGTTGAATGCAAGCGCTCTGATTTGTTTTTGCAAGATATAGCGCTATATAAATTCCATTTAGTAGTAGTAGTAGTAGTAGTAGTAGTAGGAGTAGTAGTAGTAGGAGTAGTAGTAGGAGTAGTAGTAGGAGTAGTAGTAGTAGGAGTAGTAGTAGTAGTAGTAGTAGTAGTAGTAGTAGTAGTAGTCTTCAGTGCAGGTAAAGTTACAGACCACTTTTACCCTGATGATGGGAGCAGGATGACTGCAGTGTTGACTTTGTCGTTCCTTGGCTACACTGCCCAGGTTCACCAATGGTGAGGTTTCACACAGGTGACCGTTTTTTGCCCCCCCCCCCCCCCCTCCCCCCCTCCCTCCTGTTATGGTGTAAGAGCCACATTCCGACTTCGGGGATCAATGTTGATATGAAGATGGATGTGGGAAGTGCCAAACACAACGCTGGTGGTCTGTACTACTGCCTGCTTCATAATCGTGTGGCAGGAATGTCAGAGAACAGAGAAAGGAAAGGAAGAGCCAGCAACTCCTGGAAAACAAGCATGCCAAAGGAAACAATGGTGATAGACAATTATGGTCTTCCCCACTGTCCAGTACCCTGCACTGTAAGCTGTAGTGATCACTGCTGAGAAATAGCGTAGTACCAAGAATAGAAGTTCCTGGAGCTCTGATGTATACAGCACAGGAGTTTCAAAGTCCTGGACACTATCAGCAGAAATGATGACGACCTCTGATTGTCACAGGGAGTACACAGGTGCCAGCTGTGCCTTCGTTAGTTTTTGCTGCTTCTTGCCCCTGCCTGCCTGCCTCATTCCCCTTCCTGCCACTCTCAAATATGCACGCACACATGCACACATGCGCACACGCACACACGCACACACACACACACACACACACACCATCATCACCATCATCATCTTCATCATCATCTTTATTATCATATTTCCCCAAATTGTTCGTTCCACAAATCCTATATCCCTTCCCAAAGGAAACAGCTGAATTCTATCAGTGAACAAGAAGGATCTGTGTCTGATCCCTATAACAGACGATTGTTTCTAACAGAGGACAGCTGCAGACAACCCCACCCTTCACCCCCACCCCGACCTATTTCCCCCACCTGTGTCCTCCCACCCTGTTCCTTTTCTACACCATCATCCCCCCTCTTGATCCCCCCCTCCTCCCTTCTTCCCTCCAGTGTGCTCTGAGGTCAGTCAGGTCATCAGGGAGTGAGTTCTGCGGGGATAGGGGCAGACCACTGTATTGACCTGGCTGTGCAAAGTCTGCAGTGCAGGGCATGCAGGGAGAGGTATCCTAGAGGCGTTCTGACAGTTGATGACTGTGTACTCTGCTCCTGTTTGGCTTTGTGCGGGATATGCTACTTCTATAGATAATGGAGGATCATGGCTATTATCTTGCTGAAGCAGTGTAGGACACAATACTGGAAGATTTTCCATGTTAGACATATCATGGCAAGATTAGTGTGTTTATCATCATCAAAAATAAAGAAACCATCAGATGGAACTCACAATATAACTTCTATAATAACTACTTGCAAACTATTTTTAAAACAGACTCAAAAATATTCCATTGTGCAGACGTGTAAACAAATATTTCAACTTGTCAAGAACTATCACCCTGATAATTTATCAACAAAGAGAGAAAGACAAATATACTGAGACACAGGCAAACACTGAGAGAGAGAGAGAAAGAGAGAGAGAGAGAGAGAGAGAGAGAGAGAGAGAGAGAGAGAGAGAGAGAGACAGACAGACAGACAGACAGACAGACAGACAGACAGACAGACAGACAGACAGACAGACAGACAGACAGACAGACAGCTAGACAGAGGGGTTGGGATGGAGGGAGGGAGGGGATCAACCATTGGCTTGAGGCACAACCAACCCTAGACTTACTTAGTCCACAGAGCCTGTCTCAGAGCAATGCTGAAAGCCACGTCCTATCAGAATCGAAAAAGATCCATGTAAGTATGTGATTATGAGAACTAACGGCTGTATCCCTCATAAGATGACTGCACACCTCCCCCCCCCCCCCCCCCTACACTACCCAGCCTTACCTCCCACCCCCTCCTCTGTATCATCCCTCTCTCCGCCAGTCATCTGCCATCCCTCCTCCCTCTCACCCCCCCCCCCCCTTCCCCTAATCTAGTGTGGTCCAGATCTAGTGGTGTCCCAGTCTGCAAAATGAAAAGGAGGAAGTCTGTTGTGTCTGGCCAGCAGTGATGTCTGAAACATGACAGTGAGAGGCAGGCACTGTGGAGAGCTAGAGGGCATCAACGCGGCGGCTGTAGGGTCTGGCTTCTGTTGACTCTGGGGTCTGGGAGAACAGGTACTGAGGAGTGCTGAGGAGGAGGACTGTCTGACAGCTGTCAGCATGGCAGCGTGGGGCAGCGGTGTAACAGACCCTGTTCTTAGCCAGCAGGGTGGTGGTGTCCATGTGGCACACAATGACACAAATGGATTTTATCATTTAACACAGACAGATAAGCACACAGACACGTTGTGTGCCGGTAGGAACCGATGACAAAATTGTCAAACTCCATACACACAGTGACTGGATGTAAAATTAAAAAAAGAACCCACATGAGTGCATATTTCATTATCCCCGAAATAAAAAAAAATTAAAATAAATAACACAGATGCACACACACACACCACACACACACACACACACACACACACACACACACGCACGCACGCACGCATGCACGTGCATGCAAGAAAATGAGAAAAAAGGTAATGTGATGCATCATCCCATAATGCTATTTCTTTCTGTAACCTTTGATTTCAAACTGTTGGTCAGTTTTCATTGTTGGTTTGTTGGTTTGTTTTATTGTACAGTCTTATTATTTGACCACGTAACATTTTAACTGCCATCCTGTTATCTGAGAGAGAGAAAGAGGGAGAGATGATGACGGTGATGATGATGATAATGATAAATGAGAGAGAGAGAGAGAGCTGACAAAAGCTATTACTGAAACCTTGTGTCACAAAATTGGATAACTCAAAATCCCATTTTATTCTTAAGGAAAACCTTTAAAACCTTTAACCAAAGTCGTTGAATACCAAACTTTTTAATGTCATGATTGGATCTGCTGAAAAAATCCAAGAAAATGCTTTCTCTCTCTCTCTCTCTCCCTCCCTCTCTCTCTCCCTCTCTGTGTTTTCGTTTTTGGTTTGTTTTTTGTGTCCATAGGGCTGGGTTTGTTTTTTTTTTTAAAGCATGTATGCTTATGCCATTATCCTCCTTGAATAAAATTCATTCAATTCAATTCAGTTCAGTTCTCTCCCCCCCTCTCCTCCTACCCCCCCCCCCCCCTCCCCCCTCGAATTTGATGTCCATCAATCGTTTGGAGAATCCTGTAAAATCTGGTCTGAGCCAGGGCTTTGAAATACACGATAAATCTTGCGGAAGTTGTCTAACCTTGTGTAGTCGGGAGTTGTCTAACCTTGTGTCATCAGTATCCCCCAGTGTGTAGGGTAGGGGAGGGAGGGAGGGAAGGAAGGAAGGAAGGAAGGAAGGAAGGAAGGAAGGAAGGAAGGAAGGAAGGAAGGAAGGAGGGAGGGAGGGAAGGAAGGAAGGAAGGAAGGAAGGAAGGAAGGAAGGAAGGAAGGAAGGAAGGAAGGAAGGAAGGAAGGAGGGAGGGAGGGAAGGAAGGAAGGAAGGAAGGAAGGAAGGAAGGAAGGAGGGAGGGAGGGAAGGAAGGAAGGAAGGAGGGAAGGAAGGAAGGAGGGAAGGAAGGAGGGAAGGAAGGAAGGAAGGAATGAAGTAAGGAAGGAAGTAAGAAGGATAGGAAGGAAGGAGGAGGGAGGGAGGGAGGAAGGAAGGAAGGAGGAAGGAAGGAAGGAAGGAAGAAAGGAAGGAAGGAAGGAGGGAGGGAGGGAGGGAAGGAAGGAAGGAAGGAGGGAGGGAGGGAGGGAAGGAAGGAAGGAAGGAGGGAAGGAAGGATAGGAAGGAGGGAGGAAGGTCTTGTGCAGGGGACGGAAGAAAGGGTTTCCATGTGGACAGAGGTGGATGCTGGCTTAGAGACTGAGGTGAGGGAGGGACAGAGGTGGATGCTGGCTTAGAGACTGAGGGGGGGAGGGACAGAGGTGGATGCTGGCTTAGAGACTGAGGGAGGGAGGACAGAGGTGGATGCTGGCTTAGAGACTGAGGGGAGGGAGGGACAAGAGGTGGATGCTGGCTTAGAGACTGAGGGAGGGAGGGACAGAGGTGGATGCTGGCTTAGAGACTGAGGGGAGGGAGGGACAGAGTGTGGATGCTGGCTTAGAGATGAGGGGAGGAGGGACAGAGGTGGATGCTGGCTTAGAGACTGAGGGGAGGGAGGACAGAGGTGGATGCTGGCTTAGAGACTGAGGGGAGGGAGGGACAGAGGTGGATGCTGGCTTAGAGACTGAGGGGAGGGAGGGACAGAGGTGGATGCTGGCTTAGAGACTGAGGGGAGGGAGGGACAGAGGTGGATGCTGGCTTAGAGACTGAGGGGAGGGAGGGACAGAGGACTGGTTGGTGCCGTACCGTGAGAGAGAGAAGGGGATGGCTGGCTGACTGGAGGTGTGGGGGACTTCCAGGCTCAAGAGGGCAGAGGATTGCAAGACAGACACCAGGAAACCTGGCAAGAAACCTGTGTGATACTTTACCGCCCTCAGGCCTTGCCAGGACCTTGGCTTGAACTTGGCTGAAACAGCTTTGGTGCTCTAAGCCATGAGAAAATGCCTGTCAATGACAGCACAGCAGGGAAACGCAGCAAGCCATTGATTGTTTTAGTCCCAACCCTTCATGACCTTAAGTGTCTTTTGAGGCTGAATAAACTTTCCTTTGAAAATAAATGTAAGCACTTTGATTAATGCTTATTAGAAAGTACATTATATAATGTTAAAACTCAAAAAGCAGCCATAACAGCAACAACAACTTAAGGGGAAAATACATAGTGCAAGTTATTCTTTCTTTCTTTCATTCTTTAATTTTATTTCTTTAATTCCTTTTTCTCTCTTTTTCATTCATTCATTCATTCTTTCTTTCTTTCTTTTTCTGTTTCTTTCTTTCCTTCTTTCTGCTGTTATATGTCTGTCTTCTTTCTTTCTCTTTGTTTTTAAAACAATTTTCCCATTCCAGATTTGTCAGGAGAAAAATTAGACAAACATGCAGATGAATGAATGGATGAATGAAATACGAGTAGGCAAGAAAAAGATGACAGAAAGAAAAAAGGAAAAGTTGAAAAGCATAAGAGGATATTCCGTAACAGAAAAAAAAACTTCTTTTTTTGCACAGTATTTCCAGGAAAACGTGGTAAGATAACCGAGTCCTCAGACTTACCACCACCATGCTGAATGTTCGAAGAACGACAACTCTTCATCTCCGGCTGTGAATGCTTGTGATAACCCGCTATGATGATTGCCCTGATCCTAATTACTGGCAGAAAGCAGTTGTGCTGCCGCGGAATGAACGACCTGCATGCCGCAGAATAGGAATGTCTGCTGCTGGACATGGCCGACACACTGTCAGACAGGAGCAGGCTGCAGGGAGGGTGGGGAGCGAGGAAGAGAGGTGTCCTATTTATTGGGTGCCTGGCAATGACCAGGCACTGGAATGACAGTTAAGAGGAGGGGGGGTGCCATTCACTGACAACCATGGACTTACAATGAAGAGAGAGAGAGAGGGGGGGGGGGGGAGCTCTCAGTTCTGCTGGGACGCTGGCTGCCAGAATGACCAAGCTTCCCTACAAAACTGACAAAAAGAATAAAAGATGATTTCATTGATATTGCCACGGTGGTGGGAGGAAAGGGCTCTGGTGCAGATAAAGGCATGATTTATTGCAGTGGTGTGGTCAGAGTGAGTGGATTAATACTGTGAACACAACAGATGAATGCAGGATATATTACATCGATGGGGTCATAATGAATGATAGGGCAGATAAAGACATGACTTATCAGCGCTATATAAATTCCATACATTATTATTATCACAGTGAGGTGGTCATAATGAATGATAGGATGGATAAAGACATGATATATCACGTGATGTGGTAGATGAATGTAGGCATAAGCATGATTATATCACAGTGATGGGGTCATAATGAATGATAGGCAGATAAAGACATGATATATCACAGTGATGGGGTCATAATGAATGATAGGGCAGATAAAGACATGACTTATCACAGTGATGTGGTCAGAAGTGCAGATGAAGACATGATATATCACAGTGATGGGGTCATAAAGGATGATAGGGCAAATAAAGACATGATATATCACAGTGATGGTGTCATAAAGGATGATAGGGCAAATAAAGACATGATATATCACAGTGATGGGGTCAGAAGTGCAGATAAAGACATGATATATCACAGTGATGGGGTCATAATGAATGATAGGGCAGATAAAGACATGATATATCACAGTGATGGGGTCATAATGGATGATAGGGCAGATAAAGACATGATATATCACAGTGATGGGGTCATAATGGATGATAGGGCAGATAAAGACATGATATATCACAGTGATGGGGTCATAATGAATGATAGGGCAGATAAAGACATGATATATCACAGTGATGGGGTCATAATGGATGATAGGGCAGATAAAGGATGATATATCACAGTGATGTGGTCATAATGAAGATAGGGGGAGATAAAATTAAAAATCACAATGATGGGGGGCAAATGGTGATAGGGCAGATAAAGACAAAAATAACACATGATGGGGTCATAATGATGATGGGCAATAAAGAATGAATACACAGTGAGGGGTCAAAATGATAAAGGCAATAAAGGATCGTGGTCTAGAGGTAACGCCCTGTCAGAAAGCGAAAGTCCGGGTCGAAGTGTGCGGCGGGTTTGTACCCCTTTGGACCCGAAACTTTCCCCCATCCATTAACCCGAGTGGTGGGCGGGCCTAGTCTTCGGAGAAAATAAACCGGGGGGTCCCCTGTGTTATACGAATTATTTAGCGCACGAAAAAGAACCCACCAAAAAGAATTTTTCCCCGGCAAAATTCTTAGAAAAAGTCACTCGATAGGGATACAAAAAAAACGTTGCGACAGAAAAAAAAAAAGAAAAAAAGGGTGGCGCTGCTCTTTGGGGACGCGCCTCCCGGGGGAAACACCCCAAATTTTCCGGGGGAGAAATTGCCGGGACTTAAAAAGGGTATGAAAGAAATCGAGCCTTTTTTATTTGTTGTTTACAAATTTAGCGCTAAAATAAATTTCCCCAATTTATTATTATTTTTATTTTTATAAAAACATATAATACAGTGATGTGGGGATAAGAGTGATAGGGTGGATAAAAAATGATAATTTAATGATGGGTCAGAAGTCAATAAAACGATTACACATATGGGTCATAAGATGAAGGGGAATAAAACATGATTACCCCAGTGATGGGGTCATAATGAATGGGGCAATAAAGACGATATATACAGTGATGGGGTCATAATGGATAAGGGGAGAAAAAAAACTGATATATCACATGATGGGGTCATAAAGAAAATGGGCAATAAAACATGATATAACACAGTGTGGGGTCAAATGAATGATGGGCAGATAAAGACAGATTATCACAGGGTGGGTCAAAATGAATGATAGAGGAAAAAAACATGACTTACACTTGATGGTTCAAAATGAATGATAGGGCAATAAAACTGTATATTACAGGATGGGGTCATAATAATGATAGGGCAATAAAGACTGATAATCACAGTGATGGTTATAATGAATGATAGGGCAATAAAGACGATATAACAGTGATGGGGTCATAAGAATAAGGGGAGTAAAACTGATATATCACGTGAGGGGGTCATAAGAATGATAGGGCAATAAAGACAATAAATTTTTGGGTAGGTCAAAAGGGATAGGGCAAAAAAGTTTCTGATAACCAGGGGGGGTCATAAGAATGAATAGGGGAATGAAGACAAATATATCACATGATGGGGTCTAATGGAAAGGGCAGATAAAGCATGAAACCAGTGATGGGGTCATAAGATATAGGGCTAAAGACATGAATATCACAGTGATGGGGTCATAATGAATATAGGGGAGATAAAAACATGAATATTCACAGTGATGGGGTCTAATGATGTAGGGCAGATAAAAACAGAATATCCCCATGAGGGGCTAATGGAGATGGGGGATAAAACATGAAATACAGGATGGGGGCATAAAGATGATAGGGAAAAAAATGGATCGTGGTCTAGAGGTAACCGGCCTGCTAGAAAGCAAAAGTCCGGGGTTTAAATGTGCGGGGGGTTGTAACCCCCGTTTGGGGCCCGAAAAAGCCCCCTCCATTAACCATGATGGGGGGCTGGGCGCTAGTCTTTCGGGTGGGGAAAGAATTAAAAAACCGAGGTCCGTGTGTTATACGTAATTATTTTTTAGCGCACAAAAGAACCCACGGCAAAAGGAGTTGTCCCCCGGGAAAATTCTTAGAAAAAATCACCTCGTAGGGGTCAAATACGTTGCAACAAAAAAAAAAAAAAAAAAAATGGTGGCGCTGCTCTTTTGGCGACCCCCCCTCCCCCGGGGGAGCAGCCCCAATTTCACGAAGAAATCGCCGTGACTTAAAGTGGTAAAAAATGAAAACAGCGCTTTTTATTTTTTGCTTTTCAAAAATTTAGCGCTATATAAATTCCATACATTATTATTATTATTTTTATTTTTAAAAGACATATATATCCATGGTGGGCAAATATATAGGGTGGATAAAGACTGATTATCACAGTGTGGTGTCAGAAGTGCAGATAAAAACTGATTATCACAAAAGATGGGGTCAAATGAATGTAGGGCAGAAAAAGACATATATATCCAGGAGGGGGTCATAATGAATGAAGGGGGGATAAAGACATGATATATCAAGTGAGGGGTCATAATGGATATGGCAGATAAAAACTGATAAATTTACAGTGATGGGTCATAATGAATGATAGGGCAGATAAAGAAGAAAATCACATGATGGGGGCATAATGAATTAGGGCAATAAAGACAATATATCAAATATGGGGGCATTTAAAGAATGATAGAGCAGATAAAGACTGACTTATCACATTGATGGGGGTTTAAGAAGATAGGGGAGTAAGATGAATATTCATGATGGGGTATAATGAATGATAGGCGATAAAAACTGAATATCACAGTGTGGTGTCATAATGAATGAAGGGCAGATAAAGACTATATAATTTCAGTGATGGGTCAAATGAATGATAGGCAGATAAAGATGTATATACGTGATGGGTCATAAGAATGAAGGGCGATAAAGACGATATATCAGTGATTTTGGTCAAAAGGATGTAGGGCAGAAAAAAGTTATATTCACAGTGATGGGGTCATAATGAATTAAGGGCAGATGAAGAAAATAAAATTTACAGTGATGGGGGCATAAAAGGATGATGGGCAGATAAAGGGCATGATAAACACAGTATGGGGCATAATGGATAAGGGGAATAAAAACATGATATATCACTGATGGGGTCATAATGGATGATAGGCAGAAAAAAACATGAATTCAGTGAGGGGGGTTAATGGATGATAGGGCAGATAAAGACATGTATATCACGTGATGGGGGCTAAAGGATGATAGGGCAGATGAAGACATAAATATCACAGTGATGGGGGGGCAAAGGATAAGGCAGATAAAGACAGATATACACAGGAGGGTCATAAAGGTATAGGGCAGATGAAAAACATAAATTTTCACAGTGGGGTCATAATGGGTGATAGGGCAAAAAGACCTTTTTTCACATGTGGGACATAATGGGTGATAGAGCAGATAAAACCGATTTGTCACAGTGTGGGCAAAAATGGATGATAGGGCAATAAAGACATGGTAATCACAGTGTGGGGATAATGAAGATAGGGGAGATAAAACATGGTAAATCCATGATGGGGTCATAAGGATGATGGCAGATAAAAACAGATATATCACAGTGATGGGGGATAAAGGGTGAAGGCAGATAAGCATAAAATTCCAGTGATGGGGGGCTAAGGAAAGATGGGGGAGATAAAACATGATATATCACATGATGGGGGATAAAGGATGATAGGGGCAGAAAGAAAAATAATATATCACATATGGGGCATAATGGATGATAGGGCGAAAAAACATGATTTAAAACACATGAAAGGGGTCATAAAGGGGATAGGGGGAGATGAAGACTAATATATCACTTTAAGGGTCATAAGGATGATAGGGCAAAAAAGACATCTTTTTTTCAAGTGATGGGGTCAAATGGATGATAGAGCAATAAAGAACGATTGTCACAGGATGTGGGCATAAGGGTATAGGGGAGATAAAGAATGGAATCACAGTGATGGGGTCATAATTGGGTGATGGGCAGATAAAACATGTAAACAGTGATGGGGGTCATAATGGATGATAGGGAGATAAAAAACATGGGATATCACGTGATGGGGGCCCTAAGGATGATAGGGGAAAAAAGACATATATATAAAAGTGATGGGTCATAATGGATGATAGGGCAGTAAAGACTGATATTCACATGAGGGGTCCCTAAAGAAGAAGGGCAGATAAAGACATGATAGGATGGGAAAAAACATGATATATAAGGTGGGGTATAATGAATGGGTTATTGTTGTGAAAGAGCAATGGGAGGACAGCCCGTTACAGAGCAATGGCGGCATCGGGGGGGCGTCATTACTGCAACGCTTCATATGTGTTAAAAACGTACTAGAAAGAGGCAGAAAAGGAAAGAGCATAACAGATACTGCACTCTGGTGTCAGATACTACTTTCCTGATTTTTTTTTTTACCTACAGCAACTATTGAGTCTGTCATTGAACGAAAAAACTCGTCGCCTCAGGCCCCTGACAAGCTAGGACAGCACATCCAGTTTAGCATGGGAAAGAATTATTATATTCTAAGTCTTTCTGAATACAGGAAGAAGAACGGACCTAGAAGGCTGACAATAGACAAGAAGGATGTGATAGAAAGAAATGAAACAAGAAGGCAGAAACAAATAGGGGGATAGAAAAGAGGGAATTCCTGGCACAGAATTTCCAGAAGGTGGGGATGCTATTTATACTGACAGGGCCCCGGCATCTGCACGGGGGACTAGATTCTCCATGATGACAGCTGCTTTGAAAAGATGTGAGTGTTACAGGAAGATGTGTGAGATGTTGGGAATGCCAGGCATGGATAGTCTGCACTTGTGAAAGAGGATGAGGTGTTATCGCTGGAGGAGGCGATAGATGTGAACTCTGCGATCTGGCGTTACTGGCGTTACGCGCGCGCGCGCGCGCGCGCGCGTGTGTGTGTGTGTGTGTGTGTGTGTGTGTGTGTGTGTGTGTGTGTGTGTGTGTGTGTGTGCGTGTGTGTGTGTGTGTGTGTGTTGTGTGTGTGTGTGTGTGTGTGCGCTTGCGTGCGTGCGTGCGTGCGTGCGTGCGTGCGTGCGTGCGTGCGTGCGTGCGTGCGTGTGTGTGTGTGTGTGTGTGTGTGTGTGTGTGTGTGTGTGTGTGTGTGTGTGTGTGTGTGTGTGTGTGTGTGTGTGTGTGTGGAATGCAGCTCATGTATTTTGGTCTTGTTCTATCTGACACACACACACACCTCCATCTCCTCCCAATTCTCACTCCTTACTTCTTTTCTTGTAGGGCACATACGAGGATGTGCTGTTACATGCTTATGCGCACACACGCACGCACGCAAACATGCGCGCGCGCGCACTTACACACACACACATACAAAAGAATGACAGAGTGAGAGACAGACAGACAGAGTGATGGAGAGAGGGAAGAAACAGACAGACAGACAGACAGACAGAGGGATGGAGAGAGGGAAAAACAGACAGACAGACATGGCAACAGGCAGGGCAGAGTCCATCTCAAAGTTATCCATGCCACACAAATCCTATCTCTTATCTTCCCCAGAGGAGGCAGCTGTATTTCTTCAGAGAGTCAGGAGGATCTATATGGGATCCCCCTCACTGACGCCTGCATCTAGCAGGGGACGGCTGCAGACTCCTCCTGCCCTGCATCCACCCCCCCACCCCACCCACCCCAACTTGTTCATCATGCCACTATCTCTGTGTCCCTCCCCCCCCCCCCCCCCCACCCTGTCTCTCTCTTTCTCTGAAATTATTATTTGCCACCGTTAGTGATAATCCTTGCTCAGAGCAAGGGCCGGATGAAAATAGTTTGGTGAATCTTATCTGTTACCTTTGGAAATAAAGACTCTCTTCTCTCTCTCCTCTCTCTCTTCTCTTCTCTCTCTCTCTCTCTCTCTCTCTCTCTCTCTCCCTCTCTTCTCTCTCCTCTCCCCTCCTCCCTCTTGGGAGGGGGAGGGGATAAACTTATTGCTGTACTGCTATGCTATTGTATTGATATCACTGTGTGACTGATCTTTCAGATCTTTCATTATTTGTTTTGT
This sequence comes from Rapana venosa, assembly GCA_028751875.1. Taxonomy (NCBI): domain Eukaryota; kingdom Metazoa; phylum Mollusca; class Gastropoda; order Neogastropoda; family Muricidae; genus Rapana; species Rapana venosa. The sequence continues at coordinate 57,887,402 of CM054151.1, read as the reverse complement.
TGTTTGTTTGGGTGTTGTTGTTTTTTATTACTACACATTTTCCTTGACTAACAGTTGGATGTAAAAGAGCCATCGTGTGTGCTTATTCTTTTGCCTCCATAATAAGTTTTGAAAGTTTTTCTCTCACCTTCTGTCTCTGTCTCTCTGTCTTTTGGCTGTCTGTCTGTCTGTCTTCTCTCTCTCTCTCTCTTCATTCTCTCATCTCTCTCCTCTCTCTAACTCTCTGTGAAAGTTTTATACCATCGTTAATGATAGCCTTTCAATCATGCTGAACGAAAATGAAAGATTCTAATTCTTATCTGTTACCCTTGGAATAATTTCTCTCTCTCTCTCTCTCTCTCTTCTCTCTCTCTCTCCTCTCTTCTCTCTCTCTCTCTCTCTCTCTCTCTCTCTCATGCTGCTCTCTTGCACTGTAGGTCTGTCAGTAAACTAAATTCTGATGGCGGTATTGGATAGCCCTGTGTTAAAATGGAACATGAACCTAGCTAGCTGTACTGTACACGTCCAGTAAGAAGAGAGCAGGAAGCAGCATCTAATCATAGCAAAGCTCGTGAAGCGGACCTCTGTTCTCTGCCTCTCCTTGGTTGCAGGCTTTGTGAAGACCCCTGGATACAAATGGTTTAGCAGCAGCAGTTTTGCCTGTTCCTCGGCTACAACTGCAAGGTTCACCAATGGCGAGATGTGTGTGTGTGCTCCTCCCCCCCCCCCCCCCCCCTACACACAATGCACACCATTTAGGGACCGCGTTCCGACTTCGGGCAGAGGAGGAGGGAGCATGAAGACAGCGTCATGGGAGTGAGAGTAGGAACGTCATTGGGTAGTGCACACAGAGAACCACCCACCAATGTTTCCATTCATGTACGCAAGCAAGAAGACAAACACACACACACACACACACACACACACACATACGCATGGGAGAAATTTAGGCCATGCTACACAACTTTCAACCCGCCTCAAAGGTAGTCATCACACAAATCCTGCCTCTTCCGAAACGAAACAGCTGGCTTCCGCAGAATCAGAAAGGCTCTGCATCAGATGCTGGTAGATGATTGACCACTGCATCTGTCAAAGAATGGCTGCATACCTTCCCAACCAGCCTGCTCCCCTCCCCTCCCCTCCCCACTCTCTATGCCACCACCACCACACCACCAGCAGCTGGTGTTTTCTTCCTCTGCTCCCCACACTGTGGCCTGTATCCAGGGCTGTGCAGTAGCCTACACCCGGTGTATGCTGTAGTCAGGCAGGACTGAGAACCCTGAGCCATCTTGATCCCAGGTCAGCTGAGTGGAGAGAACGTTTTACTTCCACCCAGAGGGTCCATGCAGTCCTGGGTTCCAATCTCGGCAGCACTGTGTGGTGAATTGTTTTAAAAACAATTTCACGGGTCAATTCTAAGTGTAGACCTCCTACCAGTGCGTTCATTCTCTTCGTGTACGTTTGCAAATAGAAGTCAGATATTATGCACGTGAAACATTCCGTACTCCATGGGTGGCAGAAAGAAGACATGCCCAGTGTGAACCTGTGCTAGGAGAGGGATGGGGTGGGATCAGCCAGGTTAGTTCATGTGACTTGCCTCAGAGTGTTGACGAAGAAACGAAGGCAGCCGGAATGACATGGGCCGAGCTGAAGAGGATCTCCCAAAACCGAGTAGTTCGTTGGAGGGGGGTTGTTGCCCAGGGAACCAAGAGGCATAAGTCAAGTAAGTCAAGCCTCAAAGAACACTGTCTGACAAGTGTTGTGCAGTAGCGCGGTGAGTCCTTGATACAGTGCTATCCTGGTATCCAACTGAGAGAGGTGTGTGTGTGTGTGTGTGTGTGTGTGTGTGTGTGTGTGTGTGTGTGTGTGTGTGTGTGTGTGTGTGTGTGTGTGTGTGTGTGTGTGTGTGTGAAGTCAAGTCAAGTCAAGTCAAGTCAAACTTTTATTTCCAGATGGTACATTGAATAAGCAATGCATTTGCTTTTTTCATCAAGCCATCTATCTACGAGCAAAAAACTACTTGATCAATATTATCTAACTACATTATTACCATAACCAATTATAATAAAACTAAAAACTGTGTCTGTGTCTTTTGTGTGTGTGTGTGTGTGTGAGAGAGAGAGAGAGAGAGAGAGAGAGAGAGAGAGAGAGAGAGAGAGAGAGAGAGAGAGAGAGAGAGAGAGAGAGAGAGAGAGAGAGAGAGAGAGAGAGAGAGAGAGAGCGTGCTCAGGCGTGCCCTGGTAAATGGGCACTGAAGGCAGACCTTCTCAAAGTTAGTCACTGGACAAAACCTGCCTCTTCCCGCAGATAGCAGCCGTGTTCCGTCAGAGCCCCCAGGATCTCTAGCCTAGCCCACTATAGACCCCATCCCGGTAATGGACAGCTGTATCTACCTATCAGAGCAAGCAAGCAAGCAAGGAAGGATGGAAGGAAGGAAGGATATAGATCCCCTGGCTCTGAATCCCCCGACTGTAATCCTACCTTTTCCATTTCCCAAACCGCCTCTAGTGCTCTTAGGACCCTTCCCCCTCCTTCCTCACTCCACCCCTGCACTGTCAAGTGTGTCAGTGAGGTCAGTACAGGCAAGTCAGCACGATGCAGTCTGCTCTGCCTACATAGAGGGAAGACCTCTGAGTTGTTGCTGTTGTTGTTCTTGTTGTTGTGATTGTTGTTGTTGTGATTGTAGTTATGTCCCGGCGGAGATTTCCGATTTTAGAACACTGAGTTGTACTGACCCGACTTGATTATTCGGTGTACATAATTATTATATCCTTAGTACAGAGAAGTAAAAGGAGTGATAGCGCAGATTTTAAAGAATGATTATTTATGTTCATTTTGTTTCTGTCAGTCAGTGTTACAACTTTACTATGGTCGAGCAGATTTTCTTACAGGTAAAAATGTAGTAGAATGTGAGTTAGAAGGACAATTTCAGAGACAGCCTGCACTGTATCTCCTGCCATCTCTGCGAGTAAAGGATGGATAAACGAGTGTTATGCCACGCCACTCAATAACTCGTTCTGCCTTTCGGAAGAGTAGGCTATTTGTGCCGGTAAGAACGGATGACAAAAAATATATTCAGAAATGTACGCGCACTGGTGTCGTGTTTAGACATCATGCCCGAAGTCGGAAAATGGCAACCTTAATGGTGGGCAAAAATGTTCGTATACGCAAAAATCTCACCATAGGTGAACCTCAAACTCTAACCAAGAATGACAGAAAGAGGAGGAGGAGGAAGAAGAAGAAGAAGAAGAAGAAGAAGAAGAAGAAGAGAAGAAGAAGAAGAAGAAGAAGAAGAAGAAGAAGAAGAAGAAGAAAAGAAGAAGGAGAAGGACAAGAAGAAGAACAAGAACAAGAAGATGAAGAAGAAGAAGAACACGAATAACAAGAAGAAGAGAAGAAGGAGAAGAACAGGAACAAGAACAAGAACAAGAAGAAGACTACGGATGGAAATGATGAAGGAGCAGAAACAGTGTCCTGACTGCTCAATACAACTTATACCCCCACCCCCACCCCCACCCCAGTCCTTGTGGGGTGATCCCATGTGAGCATCAGGACAAAAAGTGCATAGCGATGTTCAACAATGAATAGAAAGGGATCCATAACCCACAGTACTGCTTTCCTGTCTGCCTCTCCTTCTTTACAGCTGGAGGTAAAGTCACTTCTGTGGAGAAAAAAAGTCATTCCTGTATACAGTCCTGCAGCTGCATTCTGTCAGATCAAAGGCTGTCATCCATAATCCATCTGCAAAGGAAAATGGAAGATGATGATTGACAGAAAGACACACAGAGAAACAGACATATAGATAGAAGAGACAGAAACAGACAGAGAGAGAGAGAGGGGGGAGGGGGAGCAGATAGAAAGACAGAGGCTCAGAGAGACAGATACACAGAAACACAGACCAAAAAAGACAGAGAAAAATAACCAAACTGCCCAACACACAACTATTCATAAAGCTATTCATTCTTTAAATCCTATCTTTTCCCAGAGGAGAGAATCAAATCAAATCAAATCAAATCAAATTCTTTTACTCCAGATAGATAGAGATGGGGGAGACAGAGACAAAGACACAGAAAGACATACACACACAAAAAAGAGATAAAAAGTAACAACAACACTGCCCCAACACACAACTCTTCATAAAGTTATTCATTCCTTAAATCCCTATCTTTTCCCAGGGGAAACAACTGCGATCCACCGGAGTCCCAAAGGATCTGTGTCTGATCCCCATCACTGACAACTAACTGTATCTATCCCAGTATAGATCCCCCTCCCTCCCTCCATCCCTCCCTCCCTCCCTCCCCTCCCCCCCCCCCCCCCCTGTAGTCCTCCAATACCCCCCCCCCCCTTCCTTCCCTCCTTTCTACTCCCAGTAGTTCCAGACCC
>CM054151.1:57858040-57878040 GCA_028751875.1 Rapana venosa | reverse complement strand
CACACACACACACACACAACACACACACACACACACACAAAACACACACACACACACACAACACACACACACACACACACACACACACACACAACACACACACACACACACACAACACACACACACACACAACACACACACAAACACACACACACACACACACACACACACACACACACACACACAGAGTGGCGCATTGTCAAGTTTTTCGCTGTATTCATCGTCACGCCTTTCTCCGGTTACCAAGAAAGAACAACTGTCGACTCTTTACCGCAGGCCTTGTGATCTGAAGGGCCGATCGATCACAGCCTACTTCTCGTTGCTCGCCGCTGGGAATGACTGATAACGTAGATGAAATCGAAACAGCCCGGCCATCATTGTTTTTTCAGTTGTGTATGGGGTGTAGAGAAACGGGCTGGGTGTGTTGTATTGTTGACAGTAGCGGAATGATGATCAAGGACAGGCGAGAGGGGAGAGAGAGGGTGGTTTGTGTTGTGCAAGTCTTTCTGTTCGAGTCTTTAGTCGCTCAGGATTTGTTCTGGTTGTTTTTGTTCGTTTTGATGTTGTGGTATTGTTGAGATTTTGTTGTTGTTTTGTAATTCATAACTGTTTAACTCTGAATTACCGTGGTGTGTGTGTGTGTGTGTGTGTGTGTGTGTGTGTGTGTGTGTGTGTGTGTGTGTGTGTGTGTGTGTGTGTGTGTGTGTGTGTGTGTGTGTGTGTGTGTGTGTGTGTGTGTGTGTGTGTGTGTGGTGGTGTGTGTGTGTGTGTGTTTTCTTTCATTTCCTTTTCTTTCATCTGTTGAATTTGCACTTGTATCCTGGGAAGCGGGAGAAAAAAGAAACAAGTTCTGAAGGAAATCAGCTGGAGGCATACTGTGCTGCACTCCTGTGCTGTACTGCACTGTGGACTGTGTGGTATCTGACACTGCTTTACACTGCACACAGCCAGTCAGGGCAGTACAGCTGGCTGGTCTTCCTCGTTCCTGTACTATGCAGGCCGGCAAACCAGACTTCGTGTTTACCTCACAGAAATATCTCAATGACACAGATCAAGCTGGGAGAAAAGGGGGGGGGGGGGGGGGGGGGGGGGGGGGATGAGGGAAGGGAGGTTGGGAGGGGGGTGCTAGCAGCCCTTATGGGCAGTGATGATGGAGGTGTAGCTGGCTGTCAGCCTGATCTTTTCAGCGTTGATTTCTGCAATATTATGTTGTGTTTTTATGTTTCATCCAGTCTTTTTTTTAAAAAAAGATTGGCGAGTTTTTGTCCCGTGCCTGTCAGTTCATCCACATCATTCTCAAAGCGAAGAAATGAATAACTATGCTCACATAATCTTTAAAAGTGCCCCAGCTGTGAAACTCGCAGGAATATGTTGAAAAGTGTGGGAGATAGAAGGCAACCCTGAGGAACTCCACCTGAACTTGGAACAACCTCTCCAACAACACATTTGAGAGTAGGCCCCTGGAAAGGTTGTCATGGATTAAAGTTGCTGAAGAGTGCTGATTAGGTTCTACCCGATGTTAAATTACTTCATTGTGGTCCATAGTGTCTATGCCAGATTCTGTCAAATGCCCTTTTGAACTCTATGAAACTTCGGCTTTACTCCAGCTGACGTTTGAGGTTTTTGGGGGGGGGGGTGGGGGTTTTGTTGGTTTTTTTTTACAGAGGTTGCGCAGATTGAAGATATATTCAAAGATATTTATTTCTCCCTATGCAGGATGTATCCTGTCGTTGGGGAATAGTGGTGTTTGCTTGTGGCCGTGCTGTGTTCAGAACGCTGTTGCACGTTACTGAAGCGTTACTTCCCAAGCAGGGATGCTGACACTGCTCGTGCTGTGGCTCTGGCATGGATGGAGGTTTGCTTTCTTGAGGAAAGTGACATTGAGTGTCTGAGTCTGTGACGTGGATTACAGTTCTCGATGTCGTTGCAGGTCTTTTTTGCAGATGGCAGTTTAGATTTTTGTGTGTGTGTGTTTGTTGGTTTTGTCTTTTTAATGTTTGTTTGTGTTTTTTGATGCTGGATAAACTTATTAATCAAATAATACTAAATAGTAATTTTTTTTAAACGATAAACTGAACTGACTTGACTTTATTTGTTATCTAAATTTAACACCTCAAGATGCTTTTTTTTTTGTTTGTTTATCTGAATTTAACACTTCAAGTTGCTTTAATTTTTTTTCATCTGAATTAAACACTTCAAGATACTTTAATTTTTTTATCTGAATTTAACACATCAAGATGCACTACTTTTTTTTTTATTATCTGAGTTTAACACTTCAAGATGCATTTTTTATATATCTGAATTTAACACTTCAAGATGCATTTTTTTAAAATCTGAATTTAACACTTCAAGATGCTTACAACACAGAAGCTGATCCTTCCCTTTTCTTCCCCTGCCCCTCCCTCCCCCTTCCCCCTCCCCCCCCCCCCCCCCCCCATTTTTTTTTGTCTTCATGACTAGTCCTTTAACACCCCCCCCCCCCCCCCCCCCCCCCCCCCCCCCCCCCTACATGCAATGTGTCTCCTCCCCTGCTTCATTTTCCCTTGTTCGTCTTCTGCCACGTTTCATTTGAATAAGAAATGAAGATGAATGGAGATGGAGATGTGACTTCTTTTGTGCGGAGAAACCTTGATTGAGGACATGGTATAGATTTTTTTTTCTTCACATAGGCCGGAACAGGTGTATGGATTAGTTCATTAAAACAGCCTGCACTTTGAATTGGCCGGAAGAAAAACGAAAGGAGCGGACTTAATAATGGGGTGGTTTTTCTTCTTCTTCTTTTTCTCATTCTTCTTCTTCCTCCTCTTCTTATTCTCCTCCTCTTCCTCCTCTCTCTCCCCCCACTCTCTCCCCCCTCTCTCCACCCCATCTCCCTCTCCACCCTCTCTCTCCCCCTCTGTCTCTCCCCCTCTCTCTCCACCCTCTCTCTCCCCCCTCTCCCCCTCTCTCTTCCCCCCCCCCCCCCCTCTCTCTGTCCCCCCCTCTCTCTCATCAAAGGAAAGAAAGAAACAAACAAAAAGGGGGAAGGCGGAGTGGGGGGGGGGGGGGGGGGGGGAGCAGTAGGGAGGCAAGAAGAATGTAAAAAAGTTTCTTCAAGCCATTTAAGCAGAATATGACCAAGGAACAAGCCAGTGGTGTGTGTATGTGTGTGTGTGTGTGTGTGTGTGTGTGTGTGTGTGTGTGTGTGTGTGTGTGTGTGTGTGTGTGTGTGTGTGTGTTGGTGTGTGTTGTGTGTGTGTGCGCGCGCGCGCGTGCGTTCATACGTAGGTGTATGTATGCGTGTCGCTGTCTCTTCTTCTGTGCCCTACCTGACCCGTTATTTCCCTTCCGCTTGTTCAGATAAAAACATCCAGTTCATGTCCACACCCAGCCGCCATTCTGAAGATCGCATCTGTGAAGTGGATGGATGATGCTGGACTGTGTGTTTCTACTCTTTCCAATGATCCTGCAGCAATATGTATTTAGTTATTTATTTAGTTATTCTTTCATTTATTCTTTTATTTCGATGATAATGGAATAAGGACTCATGTGCTTTTTTACGACCAGACATCGTGTGTATCTCTATCTATCTATCTGTCCCGTAGTCTGACGACCGTGGGGGCACCCTCAAAGACTCAACAACCAGTTCCCTCCATTCCTCTCTCTGTTCTGCCTTTCTCAGGGTTTTGTTGAGTTCTAGGCCTGTCCATTCGCTGATGTTATCCTCCCAGCTCTTCCTTGGTCTTCTTCCTCCCTGGACAGTGCCTTGTAGAACTCGTGTGTATGCAGTTTGTAAATTTTGTCATCTCATCCGTTCCCACCAGTACACAATGGCTTACTCTTCCGAAAAGCGGAACGGGTTTTGACGTGTGCGCAAGATTTTCTGCGTGCGTTCACTCAAGGGACCTCGGTTTATAGTCTCATCCGAAGGACTTTTGGGGAGAGTGGAGTTGGCACAAATGTTAACTCCAGAGGAAAAATCTTCTTGAACGAGATTCGAACCTGGGTTAGCAGATCACAAATAGATCACTCTAACCACCAGGCTATCCCGTTCCCCATTACCCATTTTACAATACTACTTTAGGAGCAGCCTGCTGCCGATGTGTCTCCTCTCTGTCGGCACTGACACAGCTGTATTTCTGATTAAAGATATTACACTTAACCTCCATTGAAGGTCACAGGAAAAGGTCACACCTGAGAGAGAGAGAGAGAGAGAGAGAGAGAGAGAGAGAGAGAGGAGAGTGAGAGAGAGAGAGAGAGAGAGAGAGAGAGAGATTGTCATTGATTTTATGGCTGACATAATTCCTTGATGGTTAGTGATCTACCTGCCAGAAACAAGCAGGGTAGTGGTTAGACAACTCAGAATTTAAAAGACAAAAAAGAAAGAAAGAAAGGGGAAAGGAAGGAAGACAGAGAAATGATGTAGAGAAATGAATAAATGAAAGAAAAGAAATTAGGGAAGAAAGAAAAGGAGATGAAATAAATATGAAAGAAAATAAAGATGACAGCATGGAGAGACTACATGTATGGAAGACAGCAGCAATATTGAATCACCCTGTTCTTTGGCTGCCTCCCTCTGAGAGAAGTCATCAGCCGTAGCATTTCTTTTCCCAAATTTAATCAGCTTGTCTCCAGGGAAGCTCAGGCATAGTTTTCTCCCTTTACTTCAAGACAAGGAAAAGGGGTTGTCTCCCTTTGTACTGTATGCACACAGCATCAGTCCTGTAAAACCCAAAAATCCATTTCTTGTTTTTAAAAAAACAAAAACAATCTCAGTAATCCTCCACAACTGTTGTGGAAAGTTGGCATCTGCAGGCCAGATGTGATGTCAGATGTCTTGGTGAGCTGGGCATTCCTGGGAGATGTACGATGTGTTGTGGATCTGGGGGTGCTGGGCTGCATGGACAGTTGTTGTTGTTGTGTGGTGTGTGTAACATATACATGTGACACAACGGACGTTCGACTTCAATCCCAAGGGTACATGAAGTTGTGGGTTCGAATCTCGGCAGCGCCTGGTGAATTAAGTGTGGCGATTTTTACGATCTCCCAAGTCAACTTTAAGTGCAGGCCTGCCAGTTTCTGAATTCCCTTTGTGTATATACACGTGCAGAAGATGAAATATGCACGTTAAAGATCCTGTAACTTATGTCAGCGTTCAGTGGTTTATGTGGTGGATCGGTGGTCTAGAGGTAACGCGCCTGTCTAGAAAGCGAAAAGTCCGGGTCTGAAGTGTGCGGCGGTTCGTACCCCGTTTGGACCGGAAATTTTTCCCCCATCCATTAGACCATGAGTGGTGGTCTGGGCGCTAGTCTTTCGGATGAGACGATAAACCGAGGTCCCGTGTGTTACACGTAATTATTTAGCGCACGTAAAAAAACCCACGGCAACAAGAGAGTTGTCCCTGGCAACATTCTGTAGAAAAAAGCCACTCTGATAGGGAAACAAATACAGCTGCAGAAAAAAAAAAAAAAAGGGTGAAAGGGTGGCGCAGCGCTAAGTGGCGACGCGTTCTCCCGCTCTCCCCGGGGAGAGCAGCCCGAATTTCAACTTAAAGTGGTATGAAATAAAATCTGAGCGCTTTGATTTGTTGCTTTACAAGATTCAGCGCTATATAAATTCCATACATTATTATTATTATTATTATTATTTATGGAAGCACGAACATCCCCAGCATACATCCTGGAAGTGGGAGTGTGGCTACGTGGGCAGACAGGGTGGCATGCACAGACGTTTCGTGTCACTGCTGGTAAACCTCAGAGCTGTGGCTGAGGCTTGGAGGAAGAAGAACAAACCTGTATGACGAAAGACAGCAGCAGCCAGTGATTGGCATGAAAGGCTTTGGTTTTTCAAGAAAATACCACAAAGACCAGGAATGGTAAATTTGATTTGTAACACATTTTATATATATTTTCCCCTTGCCTACGTGACCAGAAAAACCAAGAAGGATATGATTTGTAAGATAGGGTGGTCGTGTTTTATGTACACTGTCTCTCCTTTCCACATTGCTAGTTATTACTTCTTATTGTCCTACGAACAGATCACGTGTTGCAGAGTCTGTGGAATGGTCAGACTTGCTGGTCCAGGCAGTGATGGATGCCTGCAGAAGTGTGCAATACATCTCTGGATATGCGTGTGGCCAGGCAACTATTTAGACACCCCTCTCAGCAAATAAAGCTGCTTGCTTTCAGTCAGACACCATGGCGTAATCTTTTCTTTTTTTTTCTTTTTTTTTTTTTTTGGGGGGGGAGGTTGGTGTGCACGCGGGTATGTGCGCTTGTGTGCATGCATATAAATGCTCTCTCTCTCTATCTATCTTCTCTCTCTCTCTCTCTCTCTCTCTTATATAATATATATATATATATATATATATATATATATATATATACAGATCTTATTTTGCTTGCGTTCAAACTCCTTTCCGTTTTAGGTGGTATTGAAAACGGAAATGTCCAGTATAAGGGCGGTAACAATTCCTGGTATATGTGTGTTGATCTGCTCCCCTGAGTTTCGTATACGTGCATCGTGTACAGCAGAATGTACAATGGGTTGGCATGTTTTCATGGAATTTATTTCTTAATGCTTTCTAAAGTCGAAGAAAACATTATAGTCGTGGGATATTTAGAGTCAGAACGATATTTTTGTGATAAAAATGATGCAATAGGAACAAGCCAGGTGCACAATATCTCGTCACGAGTTGTTCGTTTTTTGTGTTTCTTGGGTTTACTCCCCTGAATCGGCGGTCCTTTGTGAATTTTAATGGTAGCAAAGAAGGCAACAGTGGGTTTTTTTGCAAGGGGAGGCAATTCAAAGTATCTGAGCGACGAGCCAATATGAAATTTAGAAGTTTTAAAGAAGGCAACAGTGGTTTTTGTTATATATATATATATATATATTATATATATATATTATATATATATATATTATATAATATTATATTCAGGGGAAGAAATTCACAGCGTCGTGCATTAGCGCGAAGTGTACTGATGGGTGCAGGAAATGTTTTTTTGTTTTGGGGTTTTCTCCTGACAAGGGTTTGAATGCTTGTTACTTGCAGAACGCTCTTGTCGGCGCAGCATGTAGATCATTGTCCCTCACATCCCCAAAAGGGTGAGGCGAGACTGGGAGATGGCCTTGTAGGAACGCGTGTTGCACACCTTTAACCCGAGTCTATCCTCTATCCTCTGTCTATCGTCGGGACAGCAGGATATAATGATAAACAAACTTTACACTTCAAGCATGCGAGAGTGTTGTGTTGTTATTTCCCTGAAGAATACTGGTAGTGTTTTGAGAAGAGTTAAAACGAGAATATGCACTTCCAATACGTTGCTTCCCCCCCACCACCACCACCACCCCACCCCCTCTTTACATGCCGTTTATTTCATTATCTTATTACCTTCATTATGATAACTATTCGTATGATAATGATGATGTTCATTTTTTGTTTGGTATACTCACAAAGATTGGTACTGGTATTATTGTTCGACACTGATTTTCATCATCACCATTATTGTATTCATCATCATTGACAAGATTGGCAATGTTATTCTTTAGATATGAATAGAAATACTTTAAAGATATCAACATGACGGTTGTCAGGCTTTATGATTCAGGTGTTCGCCATTCTGTCCTGACACACGTCTCTACATTAACGTCCTGCCTGACTCAGCTGACAAGAGTGACCTGACACTTGACATTCATTAAGTGCAAAGGTTAAACGAAAAGGTCACGCTTATGAGATATCGCCACTATCATTCCTGATCCAGTCTCTTGATGAGTATTGATCCCTTTATCATTATAATTCTTTCTTTTATTTTTCAGGATAATGGAACAAGCACTTATGTGCTTTTTTTTGCATCTTGTTCCCGTGGTGTGCATTCTGTTTTGTAAATTTTGTCATCCTTTCCCACCAGCACAAAATGTGGCCCACTCCTCCGAAAGATGGAACAGGTTTTAACGTGTGCGCAAGATGTTCTGCATGTGTTCGTACTCGGGACCTTAGTTTATAGTGTCACCCTTGGAGAAATGAGCAAGGCAGTGGTTTAAAAAACAAACACAAGAAAAAAAAAACTAAGACTTCTAAGAGAAGGAAGACAGACAGAAACATGAAGACACAACTGACAGACAGAAATGGAGAACTGAAACAGAGAGACAGCAATAAAATAAAAATCCATATAACCTGCAATATTGAACTACCATGTTCTTTGGCAACCTCCCTCTGAGAGGTTCGCATAACTACCATTTCTTTTCTAAATTTAATCGGCTTGCCCCAAGGGTGGCTGGGGCATTAATGTTGCATTTCAGGCTAAAACAAGAACAGCTGATCATCTCCCTTTGTACTGTATGCACACATAGTCAGTTTAGTACGGTCCTGAAGAAAAAATATAATTCACTGTTATTTTGGGGTGTTTCCTTCTCAGTGCTGCAGTCAGCCTCAGCTTCTGTGGAAAGTTGGCATGTGCATGTGATGTCAGATGTCTTGGTGAGCTGGGTGAGCATTCCCGGGGATTTATGGATGTGCGTGGGGTGAGGGGTCACTGCGGTACGTGGACAGTTGCCGCTGTGTGATATGTTTAACAATATGCGTGTGTGACAGTGGTCAGCGCTTGGTTTTTTAAAGACCAGAAAGATAAAGAATGATAATTATGCTGTGTAAGGTATTGTTGTCATGTCAGGGTTCCTCTTTCCCGCCTCACTAGAGAGGACAAAGGACTGATATGAATTGTAACAGTGGTTGTTGGATTGTATGTTCATTTCCTCCTTCCCCACGGTGCTAGCTCTTGTTTCTAAGTGTCCTACAACAGATGCTCTGTTGCAGAGTCTGTGAAAGGGTCAGACTTGCTGGTCCATGCAGGGATCGATGCCTGCAGAAGTGTGCAATAAACCTCTGGGTATGCTTGTGGCCAGGCAAATATTTAGACAGGGCGCTCAGCTAACAGTGTTGCTTGCTTTAAGTCAGCCAGGATGGCAACATAATATTTTGGGGAGCATGAATTGGGTTGCACTCTCTCTCTCTCTCTCTCTCTCTCTCTCTCTCTCTCTCTCTCTCTCTCTCTCTCTCTCTCTCTCTCTCTCGTCTCTCTCTCTCTCACACACACACACAACATACATAAGACACTCAACACACATACACATAATACAGACACTCTCTCTCTCTCCTCCTCCCTCGTCCCTCTCTCTCCTCCCTCGTCGATCTCCTCCCTCTCTCCTTGTCTCGTCCTCCCATCTCTCTTTTCTCCCTCCCCCCTCCTCTTCCCCCCCCCCCCCCTCTCTCTCTCTCTCTCTCTCTTCTCTCCCCCTTTAATCCAGTAACATTCTGTACACATAATATGCATGCAGATAGTAATACCCTCAGTCATCATTTTCTTCTTAAGCAGTAGTCCTTTTCCTCATGGGCTGAAGACGATGCGTGATGATTGCTGTCCTTCTGGCCACTCTCCATCTGTCTTGGATAAACGTCTCCACTGGGGGAAGATGATGGCTCAGACAGCGGACCAGATAATGTAGTATTCTTCCTCCACCATCTCTCCTGTCAATGAAGGGAGAAGTGGGCAGGATGGTTGCATGACCGCACACTGTTTCTGTTGCCACGCCTGTGTAAGCAGGGCATCCCCAGTCTTTGTTTTTCCATCATTGTTCCTGTCTGTCTGTCTGTCTGTCTGTCTGTTTGTCTGTCTGTTTGTTTGTCTGTCTGTCTGTTTGTTAGTCTGTCTGTCTGTCTATCTCTCTGTCTGCCCACCTGCCTGCCTGTCCGTTTTCTTATATTTCTGTTTATTTCTGTTGCTGCCTCTCTGTCTTTCTTTCTTTTCATCACTGTCATCTGGTATTGGATTATGTGTTTGTTTCTTTCTTCCTGTAGGCTATGGTCATTATACATGTTCCTTGACTGAGGGCTGGGTATAAAAACGCCATCATGTGTGCTTTTTCTTTTCCCTTAATAAAAAGTTCCAAAGTTTTAAAAGTCTCTATCATTCTCTGTCTCTCTGTCATTGTCTGTCTCTCCCATGCTATTAAATTTAACTGAATACAATCACAATACTCATCAACTTGTCTTGATCACAATCACCTCATGTGCAAAAATGCTAAGGGACTCAAACTGACATCTCAGTGCAGTCTACACTTGGCGTTAGCTGTTTTGTTCCTTTAACTTTCCTGCTGTTGGGCTTGCACCAGGACCATGGTCTGAGTGACTGTTCTCTGGAGGTGATGCTGCTGAAGCAGAATAGGAAACGGTAATGAACCCCACTTCAGTAGTTAACCACCTTTGAAATGAGCATTGATGGGACTTTGATGGTCACTTTGAAGTGATGAAATATATAGTCACTAACCCTGTCCTTTCCCTCCTGCCTCTCCCTCTCCCTCCCTCTCCTTTCCCCTGCCCCATTTTTCCTCTCTGCCTTTCCATCACTGTCATTAGGTCTGTGGTATCCCTCCCTTGTATAATAATAATAATAATAATAATAATAATAATTATTATTATTATTAGGTCTGTGGTATCCCTCCCTTGTATACACACCCACCCCTCCTGCCTCCCTTAATCATTAGCCTTCCTTATTGTCTTTACTCCTAGTTCAGATCAGAACTGGTGATTTTTCTGAGTTGTACACGGGATTTTTATGCATTCACTCATGAATTATGTGGCTGATTTTATTCCTGATTGACTCCTTCATGACTGGTAATCCCAACCTCTGATAAATCAGATAGGTGTATGGTTTAGAGATTTAAATTCAAAGAGAAACGCACAAAGACTTCTGACAGACAGGCAGACTGATATAAAAACAGCACTCAGAGGTAGACAGAAACACAGAGAAGCACAGCTGAGAGACAGACAGAAATGGAGAAGGGAAACAGAGAGATAGCAATAAAATAAAACAGATCCCTGTAACCTGCAATATTGAACTACCATGTTCTTTGGAAACCTCCCTCTGAGAGGTTCGCAGAATATCAGGTAGCTCAGACATAAATTTTGCATTTCAGGTTAAAACATGCAAAGCTTATCATCTCCCTTTGTACTGTATGCAGACATGGTCAGTTTAGTAGGGTCCTAAAAAAATCAGTTCACTGTTATTGGGTCTTTTTCTTATCAGTGCTGCAGTCAGTCCTCAACTTCTGTGGAAAATGGCATCTGCTTGTGATGTCAGATGTCAGATGAGCTGAACATTCTTGGGGGATGTATGGATGTGTTTGGGATTAGGGGTCACTGTGCTAATTAGACGGTTGCTGCTGTGTGGTATGTTTAAACATGTATGACTATGTTTGACAACATGACTGAGTGACAGAAAGTGACAGTGGTCAGTGCTTGTTGCTTTTTTGAAAGACCAGACAGAGACAGTGATATGCTGTGTAAGAAAGTGTTGTCAGGTTTCCTCTTTCCAGACCAGGATTGCTATGAATTGTAACAGTGGTAATTGTATGTACATTTTCCCCTTCCCCACGTTGCTAGCTGTTGTTTCTAAGTGTTCTGTGACTGATCAGCAGTTCCAGAGTCTGTGAAACAGATTTACTGGTCAATACAGAGATTGATCCCTGCAATAAAGCACTGAATATACATGTGACCAGGCAAATATCCATGGCTCTCAGCAAATAACGCTGCTTGCTTTATGTCAAGAATGATGGCAATACAATATTTTAGGAACATACATTGGTGTGCACATGCACACACACACAGATACTCTCTCCCACTCTCTCTCTCTCTCTCTCTCTCTCTCTCTCTCTCTCTCTCTCTCTCTCTCTCTCTCTCTCTCCCTCCCTCCCTCCCTCTCTTGTCTTAGGTGCTGCCCTGTCTCCCTTTCTCCCTCCTCCCATCCTTCTCTCTCTCTCTCTCTCTCTCTCTCTCTCTCTCTCTCTCTCTCTCTCTCTCTCTCTCGCTCCTCTCATTCCCTAATATTCTATATTGTATACATATAGTATGCAGACAGTGATACCCTCAGTCATCATTTTCTTCTTAAGCAATAGTCCTTTTCCTCATGGGCTGAAGACGATGCGTGATGATTGCTGTCCTTCTGGCCACTCTCCATCTGTCTTGGATAAACGTCTCCACTGGGGGAAGATGATGGCTCAGACAGCGGACCAGATAATATAGTATTCTTCCTCCCACCATCTCTCCTATCAATGAAGGGAGAAGTGGGCAGGATGGTTGCATGACCGCACACTGTTTCTGTTGCCACGCCTGTGTAAGCAGGGCATCCCCAGTCTTTGTTTTTCCGTCATTGTTCCTGTCTGTCTGTCTATCTTTCTGTCTGCCTACCTGCCTGCCTGTCCATTTTTTATATTTCTGTTTATTTCTGTTGCTGCCTCTCTGTCTTTCTTTCTTTTCATCACTGTCATCTGGTATTGGATTATGTGTTTGTTTCTTTCTTCCTGTAGGCTATGGTCATTATGCATGTTCCTTGACTGAGGGCTGGATATAAAAACGCCATCATGTGTGCTTTTTCTTTTCCCTTAATAAAAAGTTCCAAAGTTTTAAAAGTCTCTCTCTCTATCATTCACTGTCTCTCTCTGTTATTGTCTGTCTCTCTCATGGCCTTTAATATAACTGAATGCAATAACAATTCTCAACAACTTGTCTTGATCACAATCACTCATGTGCAAAAATGCTAAGGGACTGAAACTGACATCTCAGTGTGACCTACACTTGGCGTTAGCTGTTTTGTTCCTTTTATTTTCCTGCTGTTGGGCTTGCACCAGGACCATGGCCTGAGTGACTGTTCTCTGGAGGTGACGCTGCTGAAGCAGAATAGGAAACGGTAATGAACCCCACTTCAGTAGTTAACCAGCTTATCATCTCCCTTTGTACTGTATGCAGACATGGTCAGTTTAGTAGGGTCCTAAAAAATCAGTTGACTGTTGTTGGGTGTGTTTTTTCCTATCAGTGCTGCAGTCAGTCGTCAACTTCTGTGGAAAGTTGGAATCCACTTGTGATGTCAGATGAGCTGGACGTTCTTGGGGGATATATGGATGTGTTTGGGATTAGGGGTCACTGTGCTAATTAGACAGTTGCTGCTGTGTGGTATGTTTAAACATGTATGACTATGTTTGACAATATGACTGTGTGACAGAAAGTGACAGTGGTCAGTGCTTGTTGCTTTTGTTTAAAGACCAGACAGAGATAGAGTGATATGCTGTGTAAGAAAGTGTTGTCAGGTTTCCTCTTTCCCGCGTAACATACATTGGTGTGCACATGCACACACACACAGATACTCTCTCCCACTCTCTCTCTCTCTCTCTCTCTCTCTCTCTCTCTCCCCTCTCTTGTCTTAGGTGCTGCCCTGTCTCCCTTTCTCCCTCCTCCCCATCCTTCTCTCTCTCTCTCTCTCTCTCTCTCTCTCTCTCTCTCTCTCTCTTCCCCTTTCATTCGTAATATTCTATATTGTATACATATAGTATGCAGACAGTGATACCCTCAGTCATCATTTTCTTCTTAAGCAATAGTCCTTTTCCTCATGGGCTGAAGACGATGCGTGATGATTGCTGTCCTTCTGGCCACTCTCCATCTGTCTTGGATAAACGTCTCCACTGGGGGAAGATGATGGCTCAGACAGCGGACCAGATAATATAGTATTCTTCCTCCCACCATCTCTCCTATCAATGAAGGGAGAAGTGGGCAGGATGGTTGCATGACCGCACACTGTTTCTGTTGCCATGCCTGTGTAAGCAGGGCATCCCCAGTCTTTGTTTTTCCGTCATTGTTCCTGTCTGTCTGTCTGTTTGTCTGTCTGTCTGTTTGTCTCTCTGTCTGTCTATCTATCTTTCTGTCTGCCTACCTGCCTGCCTGTCCGGTGTTTTTTCTGTTTATTTCTGTTGCTGCTTCTCTGTCTTTCTTTCTTTTCATCACTGTCATCTGGTATTGGATAATTTGTTTCTTTCTTTCTTCCTGTAGGCTATGGTCATTATACATGCTCCTTGACTGAGGGCTGGATATAAAAACGCCATCATGTGTGCTTTTTCTTTTCCCTTAATAAAAAGTTCCAAAGTTTTAAAAGTCTCTATCATTCTCTGTCTCTCTCTTTCATTGTCTGTCTCTCCCATGCCATATAAGTTAACTGAATACAATCACAATACTCATCAACTTGTCTTGATCACAATCACCTCATGTGCAAAAATGCTAAGGGACTGAAACTGACATCTCAGTGTGACCTACACTTGGCGTTAGCTGTTTTGTTCCTTTAATTTTCCTGCTGCTGGGCATGCACCAGGACCATGGCCTGAGTGACTGTTCTCTGGAGGTGATGGTGCTGAAGCAGAATAGGAAACGGTAATGAACCCCACTTCAGTAGTTAACCACCTTTGAAATGAGCTTTGATGGGACTTTGATGGTCACTTTGAAGTGATGAAATATATAGTCACTAACCTTGTCCTTTCCCTCCTGCCTCTCCCTCTCCCTCCCTCCCCTTTTCCCTGCCCCATTTTTCCTCTCTGCCTTCCATCACTGTCATTAGGTCTGTGGTATCCCTCCCTTGTATACACACCCACCCCTCCTGCCTCCCTT
This sequence comes from Rapana venosa, assembly GCA_028751875.1. Lineage (NCBI taxonomy): Eukaryota > Metazoa > Mollusca > Gastropoda > Neogastropoda > Muricidae > Rapana > Rapana venosa. Next base: position 57,863,576 of record CM054151.1, on the reverse strand, counting down.
AATCATTAGCCTTCCTTTTGTCTGTACTCCTAGTTCAGATCAGAACTGGCGATTTACTGAGTTGTGGACATGATTTTTATGCATTCACTCATGAATAATGTGGCTGATTTTATTCCTGATTTACTCCTTCATGACTGGTAATCCCAACCTATGATAAATCAGTGAGGTGTATGGTTTAGAGATTTAAATTCAAAGAGAAACGCACAAAGACTTCTGACAGACAGACAGACAGACAGACTGATATAAAAACAGCACTCAGAGGTAGACAGAAACACAGAGAAGCACAGCTGAGAGACAGACAGAAATGGAGAAGGGAAACAGAGAGATAGCAATAAAATAAAACAGATCCCTGTAACCTGCAATATTGAACTACCATGTTCTTTGGCAACCTCCCTCTGAGAGGTTTGCAGAAATATCGGGTAGCTCAGACATTAATTTTGCATTTCAGGTTAAAACATGGAAGGCTTATCATCTCCCTTTGTACTGTATGCAGACATGGTCAGTTTAGTAGGGTCCTAAAAAAATCAGTTCACTGTTATTGGGTGTGTTTTTTTATATCAGTGCTGCAGTCAGTCCTCAACTTCTGTGGAAAGTTGGCATCTGCTTGTGATGTCAGATGTCAGATGAACTGAACGTTCTTGGGGGATGTATGGATGTGTTTGGGATTAGGGGTCACTGTGCTAATTAGACAGTTGCTGCTGTTTGGTATGTTTAAACATGTATGACTATGTTTGACAACATGACTGTGTAACAGAAAGTGACAGTGGTCAGTGCTTGCTTTTCTTAAAGACCAGTTAGATACAGAGTGATATGCTGTGTAAGAAAGTGTTGTCAGATTTCCTCTTTCCTGCGTTACTATAGAGACCAGGATTGATATGAATTGTAACAGTGGTTGTTGGATTGTATGTACATTTTCCCCTTCCCCACATTGCTAGCTGTTGTTTCTAAGTGTTCTGTGACTGATCAGCAGTTCCAGAGTCTGTGAAACAGATTTACTGGTCAATACAGAGATTGACCGTCCAATAAATCACTGAATATTCATGTGACCAGGCAAATATCCATGGCTCTCAGCAAATAACGTTGCTTGCTTTATGTCAAGAATGATGGCAACACAATATTTTAGGAACATACATTGGTGTGCACATGCACACACACACAGATACTCTCTCCCGCTCTCTCTCTCTCTCTCTCTCTCTCTCTCTCTCTCTCTCTCTCTCTCTCTTCTCTCTCTCTCCTCTCTCTCGCTCTCTCTCTCTCTCGCTCTCTCCCTCTTATCTTAGGTGCTGCCCTGTCTCCCTTTCTCCCGCCTCCCCATCTCTCTCTCTCTCTCTCTCTCTCTCTCTCTCTCTCTCTCTCTCTCTCTCTCTCTCTCTCTCTCTCTTCCCCTTTCATTCCGTAATATTCTATATTGTATACATATAGTATGCAGACAGTGATAGCCTCAGTCATCATTTTCTTCTTAAGCAATAGTCCTTTTCCTCATGGGCTGAAGACGATGCGTGATGATTGCTGTCCTTCTGGCCACTCTCCATCTGTCTTGGATAAACGTCTCCACTGGGGGAAGATGATGGCTCAGGCAGCGGACCAGATAATATAGTATTCTTCCTCCCACCATCTCTCCTGTCAATGAAGGGAGAAGTGGGCAGGATGGTTGCATGACGGCACACTGTTTCTGTTGCCACGCCTGTGTAAGCAGGGCATCCCCAGTCTTTGTTTTTCCATCATTGTTCCTGTCTGTCTGTCTGTCTGTCTGTTTGTCTGTCTATCTGTCTGTCTTTCTTTCTGTCTGCCTACCTGTCTGCCTGTCTGGTGTTTTATTTCTTTCTGTTTATTTCTGTTGCTGCCTCTCTGTCTTTCTTTCTTTTCATCACTGTCATCTGGTATTGGATAATTTGTTTCTTTCTTTCTTCCTGTAGGCTATGGTCATTATACATGTTCCTTGACTGAGGGCTGGATATAAAAACGCCATCATGTCTGCTTATTCTTTTCCCTTAATATAAAGTTCCAAAGTTTTAAAAGTCTCTCTCTCTATCATTCACTGTCTCTCTCTGTCATTGTCTGTCTCTCTCATGCCCTTTAATATAACTGAATGCAATAACAATTCTCAACAACTTGTCTTGATCACTATTACCTCACCTGTACAAATGCTAAGATGCTCACAGATGTACTCAGACTGATCTTTAAGTGCAGTCTACACCTGGCGTTAGCTGTTTTGTTCCTTTAATTTTCCTCCTGTTGGGCATGCACCAGGACCATGGCCTGAGTGACTGTTCTCTGGAGGTGATGCTGCTGAAGCAGAATAGGAAGCGGTAATGAACCCCACTTCAGTAGTTAGCCACCTTTGAAATGAGCATTGATGGGACTTTGATGGTCACTTTGATGTGATGATATACATAGACATTAATCCTTCTCTTTTCCACCTCCTGCCTCTCTCCCTCCCTCCCTTATTTCCCTGCCCCATTTTTCCTCTCTGCCTTCCATCACTGTCATTAGGTCTGTGGTATCCCTCCCTTGTATACACACCCACCCCTCCTGCCTCCCTTAATCATTAGCCTTCCTTATTGTCTGTACTCCTAGTTCAGATCAGAACTGGCGATTTACTGAGTTGTGGACATGATTTTTATGCATTCACTCATGAATAATGTGGCTGATTTTATTCCTGATTGACTCCTTCATGACTGGTAATCCCAACCTATGATAAATCAGTGAGGTGTATGGTTTAGAGATTTAAATTCAAAGAGAAACGCACAAAGACTTCTGACAGACAGACAGACAGACTGATATAAAAACAGCACTCAGAGGTAGACAGAAACACAGAGAAGCACAGCTGAGAGACAGACAGAAATGGAGAAGGGAAACAGAGAGATAGCAATAAAATAAAACAGATCCCTGTAACCTGCAATATTGAACTACCATGTTCTTTGGCAACCTCCCTCTGAGAGGTTTGCAGAAATATCGGGTAGCTCAGACATTAATTTTGCATTTCAGGTTAAAACATGGAAGGCTTATCATCTCCCTTTGTACTGTATGCAGACATGGTCAGTTTAGTAGGGTCCTAAAAAAATCAGTTCACTGTTATTGGGTGTGTTTTTTCTTATCAGTGCTGCAGTCAGTCCTCAACTTGTGTGGAAAGTTGGCATCTGCTTGTGATGTCAGATTGCAGATGAGCTGAACCTTCTTGGGGGATGCATGGATGTGTTTGGGATTAGGGGTCACTGTGCTAATTAGACAGTTGCTGCTGTGTGATATGTTTAGACATGTATGACTATGTTTGACAACATGACTGTGTGACAGAAAGTGACAGTGGTCAGTGCTTGTTGCTTTTTTAAAAGACCAGACAGATACAGAGTGATATGCTGTGTAAGAAAGTGTTGTCAGGTTTCCTCTTTCCCGCGTTACTATAGAGACCAGGATTGATATGAATTTTAACAGTGGTTGTTGGATTGTATGTACATTTTCCCCTTCCCCACATTGCTAGCTGTTGTTTCTAAGTGTTCTGTGACTGATCAGCAGTTCCAGAGTCTGTGAAACAGATTTACTGGTCAATACAGAGATTGATCGTGCAATAAATCACTGAATATTCATGTGACCAGGCAAATATCCATGGCTCTCAGCAAATAACGTTGCTTGCTTTATGTCAAGAATGATGGCAACACAATATTTTAGGAACATACATTGGTGTGCACATGCACACACACACAGATACTCTCTCCCGCTCTCTCTCTTCTCTCTCTCTCTCTCTCTCTCTCTCTCTCTCTCTCTCTCTCTCTCTCTCTCTCTCTCTCTCTCTCTCTCTCTCTCTTTCTCTCTTGTCTTAGGTGCTGCCCTGTCTCCCTTTCTCCGCCTCCCCATCTCTCTCTCTCTCTCTCTCTCTCTCTCTCTCTCTCTCTCTCTCTCTCTCTCTCTCTCTCTCTCTCTCTCTTCCCCTTTCATTCCGTAATATTCTATATTGTATACATATAGTATGCAGACAGTGATACCCTCAGTCATCATTTTCTTCTTAAGCAGTAGTCATTTTCCTCATGGGCTGAAGACGATGCGTGATGATTGCTGTCCTTCTGGCCACTCTCCATCTGTCTTGGATAAACGTCTCCACTGGGGGAAGATGATGGCTCAGACAGCGGACCAGATAATATAGTATTCTTCCTCCCACCATCTCTCCTATCAATGAAGGGAGAAGTGGGCAGGATGGTTGCATGACGGCACACTGTTTCTGTTGCCACGCCTGTGTAAGCAGGGCATCCCCAGTCTTTGTTTTTCCGTCATTGTTCCTGTCTGTTTGTCTGTCTGTCTATCTTTCTGTCTGCCTACCTGCCTGCCTGTCCAGTTTTTTTTTCTGTTTATTTCTGTTGCTGCCTCTCTGTCTTTCTTTCTTTTCATCACTGTCATCTGGTATTGGATAATTTGTTTCTTTCTTTCTTCCTGTAGGCTATGGTCATTATGCATGTTCCTTGACTGAGGGCTGGATATAAAAACGCCATCATGTCTGCTTTTTCTTTTCCCTTAATATAAAGTTCCAACGTTTTAAAAGTCTCTCTATCATTCACTGTCTCTCTCTGTCATTGTCTGTCTCTCTCATGCCCTTTAATATAACTGAATGCAATAACAATTCTCAACAACTTGTCTTGATCACTATTACCTCACCTGTACAAATGCTAAGATGCTCACAGATGTACTCAGACTGATCTTTAAGTGCAGTCTACACCTGGCGTTAGCTGTTTTGTTCCTTTAATTTTCCTCCTGTTGGGCATGCACCAGGACCATGGCCTGAGTGACTGTTCTCTGGAGGTGATGCTGCTGAAGCAGAATAGGAAGCGGTAATGAACCCCACTTCAGTAGTTAACCACCTTTGAAATGAGCATTGATGGGACTTTGATGGTCACTTTGATGTGATGATATACATAGACATTAATCCTTCTCTTTTCCACCTCCTGCCTCTCCCTCTCCCTCCCTCCCTTATTTCCCCTGCCCCATTTTTCCTCTCTGCCTTTCCATCACTGTCATTAGATCTGTGGTATTCCTCCCTTGTACCCCCACCCCCCTTAATCGTTAGCCTTCCCTATTGTGGACTACACCTATTTAAGATAAAAACTGAAGATTTTCTGAGTTGTAGAGGTAATTTTTTATGCATTCACTCATGAGGGCTACCGCTCATTTTATTCCTGATTTACTCCTTGATGATTGGTAATTCAAGCCTCTGATAAATCAGTGAGGTGTATGGTTTAAGATTTAAATTCAAAGAGAAACGCACAAAGACTACTGGCAGACAGACAGACAGACAGGCAGACTGATATAAAAACAGCACTCAGAGGTAGACAGAAACACCGAGAAACACAGCTGAGAGACAGACAGAAATGGAGAAGGGAAACAGAGAGATAGCAATAAAATAAAACAGATCCCTGTAACCTGCAGTGTTGAATAACCATGTTCTTTGGCAACCTCCCTATGAGAGGCTCATAAGCAATATGGTTTTTTCCCCAAATGTAACCATGGTGTCTCAAGGGTGGCTCAGGCATATTTTGGGCATTTTCCGTTA
>CM054151.1:57793040-57848040 GCA_028751875.1 Rapana venosa | reverse complement strand
ACAGCAGATTTATCCACATGAAATTCAGACTGCTCTCCCTGGGGAGAGTGTATTGCCACAAGAGCAGTGCCACTTTTTTTTCCCTTCCCTGTAGTACTTGTTAGTTTGTTTTGGTTTGGGGTTTTATTGTTGTTGCTATTTTCCTATCAGAGTGGCTTTTTTCCTACATAATTTTGCCAGGGAGAACTCACCCCGTGGGTCTTTTTTTATGCGCGATGAACGAAAAAACAACAAAAACCCCTATCATTTGTAACTGGCTGCATGTGAATGAGTAGGATGAATGAAAGCGCTTTGATTTGGGGGTTTTGCAAGATATAGCGTTATATAAATTCCATGTATTATGATTATTATTATTATTATTATTATCATTATTATTATTACTAGATTGCACACCCGGGACTTCGGTTTATCGTCTCATCCGAAAGACTAGCACCCGGACCAACACCACTCAAGGTCAAGTGGATGGGATGGGGTGGGGTGGGGAGGAGGAATCTCAGGCTTTAAGGAGAATCGAACCCCGACTTGTGACTGTGTAGACAGGTGCGTTACCTGTAGTGCAGACCGCTGAGCCAGTTCGGCACACAGAGAGGGGGGGGGGGGGGGGGGGGGGGGGGTGCTGTTTGCCGCTGTAAGGCTGCTTTGCCTTCTTTTCTTGCTTTTTTTTTTTTTTTTACCTGTGCTTAACGGCCAGAATGGTGTATGTCAAAAGATTAAAGACAACAGATAAAGCCGTCTCGTAGGGAGCTCTTAAATTGGGGAAGGGGGGTGGTGGGGGGGGGGGGGGGGGGTGTGAGGGGGGGGGGGGGGGGGGGGGAATGTATGAGTGTGTGTAGTGAAGTGTAGTGTTAGTGTAGTGTGGTGTGTGTGCGGTGGTGCGTGTGTGTCTATCTGTCTGTCTGTCTGTCTGCCTCTGTGTGTTAAAAAAAAAAAATTCTTTTATTTCGAGGATAATAGAATAAGCACTCATGTGCTTTTTTTACATCTAGTCTCCGTGTGTATGCAGTTTTGTCAATTTTGTCATCCGTGTGTATGTGTGTGTGTCTGTCTTTCTGTATGTATGTATGTCGGTCTGTCTATCTCTCTGTCTGTCTGTCTATCTCTCTCTGTGTCTATCTCTCTGTCTGTCTGTCTGTCTGTCAGTGTGCTATCTAACCATACACGCATACAGATGTTGCTCCCAACACCACCACACACACCTCCTTATCAGCCTGGTGTTCAGTTTACAACAGTCTCAGGATAGGGAGGGACGTGCCACGGTGTACATGTTTCAACAACAACAACAACAACAACAACAACAAACAGACACATCCACCACTGCAGCTTTGCTGAGGGCACCATCACCAGGCAGCAGCTGTGTATTGCTTCATTACTGACTGATAGATAGATAGATAACACCAGGCAGGGCTATGGCCAGGCTTCGGGTTGTACCTTTAGTCTCTCTGTCTCTCTGTCTGACTCTCTGTCTGTCCGTCTCTCTCTCTCTCAAAATTTTCAAACTGCATACACAGGGGGACTGGATGAAAAAAAGCACATGAAAGCTTATTCCATTATCCTCGAAATAAAAGAATAAAGGAATAATAAATATTAAATCTCCCTCTCAACCGAGGTCCCGTGTGCAAACGCACACAGAATATCTTGCGCACACGTTAAAACCCGTTCCGCTTTTCGGAAGAGTAGGCCATTTCATTGTGTGCCGGTGGGAACGGGTGACAAAATTTACAAACTGCATACACACGGGGACTGGATGTGAAAGAGCACATGAGTCCTTATTCCATTATCCTCGACATAAAAGAATAAATAAATAAGTAAAATCTCTCTCTCTCTCTCTCTGTCTGTCTCTCTCTCTGTCTCTCTCTCTCTCTCTTGTTCTCTAACTTTGATACAACACTTCAAAACTTTAGGTGAAACCGCTGGAATATGCAAAACCAAAGAAATGTAAAAATCCACCTCATGAGAATTTTTTTGAAATTCAAAATACTAACTGTGATGAATACTGAGAACGTTTAGCTCAGAAAGCGTGCATTCATTTCCATTCATTTGCCATCTTTGTTCTCTTTTTTCTTTCTTTTTTTTTTTTTGAACAAAGTAAGATTTAAAGTATAATCAATAATCGGTATTGCTTCCACATATTAAGGGAAAAAACAAATACATGTTTTGTGTACAAAGAATCGGAAAGAATGATGAATCCCTTTGTTTCTTCCATTCCAACAAGAAGACACTTGTTTGGGGCAAACATTTGAAGACGAAAGGGATTAATTTTTTTGTTTTTAGTTTTTGTTGTTGTTTCTTTTTTTCTTTCTTTGTTTTGATCTTCAGCGATGGGGAATGGATTATAGACTTTTCTTGATGTCAGTCCTCAGAGGACAAAGGAGAGAAAAGCTATTTCCCCAAACTGCACACCACTGCAATACGGCCAGTTATTATATAGCACCCCCTGTACACCCTTCACTGCACGTCTCCCTTCGTTAGTCTTCCATCTCTTTAGGCAGAAGGGGCCGCCAACCTTCACGTTGGCTGGCACAGTAGCTGGCAGCTTTGGCCCCTGCACAACAAACACTGCCTGAGATATGAATTGGCAAACACGCTTTGACATGTCAGGGGGGCTACAGCCCAGCAAGAACATCCCCCGAATCGATGGGGAGGGGTAGGGGAGGCAAGGGGCCTGGCTGGGGGAGGGGTGGGTGTGGGTGGGGGTTGGTGGTGTCCAATGAGAGAGGATGATGCTCAGAAAACAGGATAATGTCATTAAGCAGTGAGCGTCCCTACACACAGGGGCAGGCCAAGTATGACGGGGGTTAGGTTAGGTTAGGCAGGGCAGGGGGAAAAGGAGGCGGATAAATGAAGACAGGCGGCTAGTGGCCGTCATGACTGGTTTGTATCAGCTGCACGCTCCTCTCCTCTCCTCTGTCCGGGTACCTACCCACCCCTGGGGTACCTGCCCACCCCTGGGGTACCTGCCCACCCCTGGGGTACCTGCCCACCCCTGGCCCCCGCTACCCCCACACTGGCCATGGTGGGCCTGGCCAACGCTCCAAACCCTACTGTGTGAGAGTACAAGTGTTGGGTTATTATTATTAAGATGTATCCCTACGGGCGGGGACTAGATGTAAAAAGGCACATGAGTGCTTATTCATTATCCTCGAAATAAAAGAATTTGTCATTGCCATTTGTCATTGTCATTGCCATTGTCATTGCCATTGTCATTGCCATTGGCCTGCAGCCCCTCTTCACACAGCACTAGAGAGCGGGTTTTTTAAAAAATTATTTTATTCTTTTATATCGAGGATAATGGAATAAGCACTTATGTGGGGTTTTTTTTACATCCAGTCCCAAGTGTTAGAGAGAGAGAGAGTGAGAGAGAGAGAGAGTGGGAGAGAGAGTAAGAGAGAGAGAGAGTGAGAGAGAGTAAGAGACTGAGTAAGAGAGAGAGACAATGACAATGACAAATGACAATGACAAATTCTTTTATTTCGAGGATAATGAATAAGCACTCATGTGCTTTTTTACATCCAGTCCCCGCCCGTAGGGATACATCTTAATAATAATCCAATACTTATACTCTCACACAGTAGAAACAAGGGGAAATAATCTTTTGAGATAGAGAGAGAGAGAGAGAGAGAGAGAGAGAGAGAGAGAAGTGTGGGGAGTGGATATAATATTGATTTGAGGGTGACTTCAGTTTTGGATATGTCTCAAGGGTGTACCTCACTTCTGTGTGCATGTCTGTCTGTTTCGTCTCAGGGTAGGGTTCCTCTCTTTAAAGGTCTAGAACTTTTGTCAAGTGATTCAACTTTTTTCAGGTACTAAAAAGTATAACTTTTATAATTGTTTTTGTGTGATGTGTGTTTGTGTGAAGTGTGTGTGTGTGTTTGTGTAGGCGCGCGCATGCGAGCACACACCCACACAGCACCTTGCCTAGATATATAATTGTGTGGAGGGAGGGAAGGGGGGGCGACACACACCCACACACGCCCCTTACCTCTCAGTAAAAGGTAAAGGTGTTCCCATAACCTATAAGGTCGTAGGAGAGCGAGGCGTCAGAGACCTCACTTCTCTAGGGGCCAGCATATTGAGGGCGGCGCCCATCTCCTCTCCCTTGCTGCTTTACCTTCCCTGACCCTAAAGAGGCAGGTACCCATTTACAGCTTCATAATACAGGTAGATTATTGTCTGATCAAACATTTTGTTTTATTAAATCATTACACATGTAGATTTTTTTTAATGTTCATTACGAAAACAATTTTTAAGTAGTTTAGATTTGAATTGGTTTCATCCGTCTGTCTGATAGAAAATGAAGCTTTTGCAGCGTGTTAAAAATCATTATTGTCATCATTCAAAATTCAATCGTTGTAGCTCTCGACAGAAAAACTACAAACCACTTTGAAACCATGATTTTAAGCTGAAATCCCATTAATAATTGATTCCCAGCTGACTTTAAACACAATTTGTCACATATAATGCAACCATTTCTCTCTCTTCTCTCTCTCTCTCTCTCTCTCTCTCTCTCTCTCTCTCTCTCTCTCTCTCTCTGCATGCTTATATGTAACCTTTGAAAAATCACATTTATTCATTCCCCTCTCTCTCTCTCTCTCTCTCCTTCTCTCTCTTCTCTCTCTCTCTCTCTCTCTCTCTCTCTCTCTCTCTCTCTCTCTGCATGCTTATATGTAACCTTTGAAAAATCAACATTTATTCATTCTCTCTCTCTCTCTCTCTCTCTCTCTCTCTCTCTCTCTCTCTCTCTCTCTCTCTCTCTCTCTCTCTCTCTCTCTCTGCATGCTTATATGTAACCTTTGAAAAATAAAACATTCTCATTCTTCTCTCTCTCTCTCTTCTCTCTCTCTCTTCCTCTCTCTCTCTCTCTCTCTTCTCTCTCTCTCTCTCTCTCTCTCTCTCTCTCTCTGCATGCTTATATGTAACCTTTGAAAAATCAATATTTATTCATTCTCTCTCTCTCTCTCTCTCTCTCTCTCTCTCTCTCTCTCTCTCTCTCTCCTCTCCCTCTCTCCCTGTATTGGACAAATGTCATGTATGTTATATCATTCAGTCCATGAATGTATCAGGTTTTACACACAGGGACAGAGCAGAGCCAAGAGACAAAGCCTAATGAAATATTAAACCGATAGTGCGGCAGGCAGGCAGGCAGGCAGGCAGGCAGCAATCATGGTTCTCTTGCTCAATGAAATCAATAGTTCATTACTTTCTGTTATCATCCGCCAGTGTTGACATTAAACCAGCTGGTGGTGTTGTGCTTGATTTTCTTTCCCGATTTGTGGGGGTATTTTAACTTCTTGGCAGATCAGTCAACCTGGGCTTCTTTTTATTGTTTAAATTCAAATGATTATTTTACTTAAGGCTGTCACGCTGTGTAACTGTAGTATCAATGTTTTTGTTGTGGGTTTTGTTTTGTTTTTTATTGGTGGTGGTGGTGGTGGTGGTGGTGGTGGTGGTTTCTTTTCTTCGTTCCATGAAATGATTTTGTATGTTTTGTTGTGTATTTTGTTTGCTTTCCTTTCTTTATGGGGATGGTGCTTTTTGTTTTGTTCTAAACTGACTATAGATAACGGTGTTGATCTTGTTGCTGTTTGGGGATTTGGGGTGGGGGTGTTTCAAATTCATTTAACGTCTTTTCACAAATTGTGATATTTGTGTGTGTGTGTTATGTGTAAGTTGTGATCAGTGTCTATATGTGTGATGGTTGTGTGTCTTAGTAGATGTGTGACTGTCAGTGCTGTTATGTATGATTGTGTGTGATGTTTCAGTGTGTCCTATATATGATGTGGTGCTGTTCATGTTCTATATAATGATTGTGTGATATTCAGTGCTGTCCTATGTAAGTGTGTGACTGCTTCAGTGATGTCCTATAGTAATGATTGTGGTGACTGTTTCAGTGCTGTCCTCTGATGATTGTGATGACTGTTTCAGTGATGTCCTATAGTAATGATTGTGGTGACTGTTTCAGTGCTGTCCTATAGTAATGATTGTGGTGACTGTTTCAGTGATGTCCTATAGTAATGATTGTGGTGACTGTTTCAGTGATGTCCTATAGTAATGATTGTGGTGAATGTTTCAGTGATGTCCCATAGTAATGATTGTGGTGACTGTTTCAGTGCTGTCCTATAGTAATGATTGTGGTGACTGTTTCAGTGCTGTGCTGTAATGGTTGTGGTGACTGTTTCACTATTTGTATACCACTCGTAAGTCACGGCAGATTTCTCTGTGGTGAGAATCGGCTGTCCCAGGGGACAGTGCGCCGCCACAAGAACAGCGCCACCCATTATTGGTTTGGTTTTTTCTGTTTCTGTCTGACGTTTCAGTGCTGTGCAAGTCAGTGTTTGTTGTGGAGGAGAGGATTGAGCGGCAGATGGCCACCCATTATTGTTTGGTTTTTCTCTGTTTCTTCAGTGCTGTCCAAGTCAGTGTTTGTGGTGGAGGAGAGGATTGAGAGGCAGATGGCCACCCATTATTGTGTTTTTTCTCTGTTTCTTCAGTGCTGTCCAGTCCAGTGGATTGAGTGTGTGGAGTAAAGGTTGGAGGCGTGCAGATGGCCACCTTTTGTTTGGTTTTTCTCTGTTGTTTCAGTGCTGTCCAAGTCGTGTTTGTGGTGAGGAGGGATTGAGGGCGATGTGGGCTGGCTCAGCAGCTGTACGCTTCACCGGTACGGGCAGTATGAGTGATCGTGGACAAGTAAAGGTAAGGGGTGCTGTCAGTCAGTCACCTTGTGTGTGTGCGTGTGTGTGTGTGTGTGTGGTGTGTTGAGTAGTGTGTGTGAGTGTGAGTGTGTTTGTGTGATGTTGTTATGTGTGTGATGTGTGGTGTGTGTGTGTGTGAGTGTATGTGTGTGAGTGATGTGTGTGAGTGTGTGTGTGTGAGTGGTGTGTGTGTGTGTATGTGTGTGTGTGTGTGTGTGTAGTGTGTGTGTGTGTGTGGTTGTATGTGTGGTGTGTGAGGTGTGTATGTGAGTGTGTGTGTGTGTATGTGTGGTGAGTGATGTGTGTGTGTGTGGTGTGTGTGTGGTTGAGTGTGTGTGTGAGTGTGTGTGGTGTGTAGTGTGTGTGATGTGTGTGTGTGATGTTGTGTGTGTGTGTGAGTGTGTGTAGTGTGTTGTGTGAGTGGTGTGATGTGGTGTGTAGTGTGTGTGTGGTGTGCATGTGTTGAATGTTATGTGTGTGTTGAAAAGTGTGCATGGTCATGGATGGTGTATAATATTATAGCACTGGTGCTAACGATCATAATAAATCAAATATAAACAATGTTGTTACAATATCATATCATTATCAAATGTCATTTATCTCTTCTTTATCATCATAATACATCATAATATTATTAATTATTATTATCATCATATCATTTTATTTTATTCTTATTTATCATCATCATCATCATCATCATATTATTATTATTATTATTATTACTATTATTATTATTATTATCATTATTATTATTGTAACGTGTATAACTGTTGGCAGGGAGTCCGGCCAAAAGTGCAGTCAGCGGTTACCTGCAGGAGTGGAAGTGTTGGAGGGGAGACAACAAGGAGGCGGTGGCGGAGCTCTTCCGCTGTCTACGTCAGTGCAAGCGTGACGACATTGTCTACGAGATTTGTAACGGCCTTCGACAAGATGTCGGTAAGCCTTCCATTCTGACGCAAAACTTCAGCGATACACACCCAGATTTTGAGTCTGTTGCCCACTTAAGTCAAGGAATTAGTCTTGCATGGTGCAGGGTTTGGTCAGGCGGTTGTATCATCATTATCATTGCCCCTGCCTTTTTAAAGATGCCATCAGCAAGCTAGGGTTTAATCAACAGCGTTGAGCGTGGTTACCCAGTGGATGGGGTGACCGTTCATGCGCCTTGGTTTCAGTGCAGTTCCCCAGTTCACCCAGCTGTAAATGGGTAGGCCCCTACCTGCCATCTTTTAGTGACAGGGGAGGTAAAGCCGAGAGGGACAGGAGATAGCCTTCAAGATGCTGGCCCCTGGAGAAGCTGAGGTCTCTGACACCTCGTTACACAATGACCACATAGGTTACAGAACACCTTTGCCTTTTTAAGACGTTTGCCTGCCAACAAGTAAACCGTGAGGTTCTGAGTTCGATTCCCAGCCTCGCCCTTTCTTCCCAGTTTGACAAAAAAATAAACTGAATGTCAAAGTCCTTCGGATGAGACTATAAACCGAGGCCCCGTGTGCGAACGCATGCAGAACATCTTGCGCACACATTAAATCCTGTTCCGCTTTTAGAAAGAGTAGGCCATTGTGTGCCGGTGGGAACAGATGACAACATTTCAAAAACAAAACAAAATACACACCCATTTTAAAAAAGTCATCTGAGCACTTTGATTTGTTGCTTTACAAGATTCAGGGCTATGTAATTTCCATACATTATTATTATTATTATTATTAGTATTATTTATCAGCCTGCATGTTGTCACACAAAGAAATCTGTTATACAGTGCAATGCACGGCAATGGAATGCAACACACTGTCATACAATGAAGCACAACACACACAGCACACCACAGTACATAAGCACAACGTAGTTTAGTTTAACTCAACTTCTCTTTCACCTTCACTATCTTAGTCCTGTAGACTGGGGGTATCACTGAAGATTTTGCAACCAGCTTCCTCCACTTTCCACGGTCCTCTGTTTAGCTCAGTGGCTTGCAAAGCAGGGCAAGGGAAAAGCAGAGTTGTGGTTCCTTTTTCATCTGCGTTTCCTCAGCTAGACCAGTCATTCATTCACATGTTTTGGACAGAAACCATGATGCCCATAACGTAGCAATATTGTTAGGCAGGGTGTTGTGTGTGTGTGTGTGTGTGTGTGGTGTGTGTGTGTGTGTGTGTGTGTGTGTGTGTGTGTGTGTGTGTGTGTGTGTGTGTGTGTCTTTGATGTGTAAAGTTGTGTGATAAATCAGTTCCTATGATGGTGACTTGTGTGTGTTGTGTGTGTGTGTGTGTGTGTGTGTGTCTATCGATGTAAGTTTGTGAATCGTTCTATGATGGTGACTGTGTGTGTGTGTGTGTGTTGGGAGGGGATGGAGCTGTTAGGGTTTCTTTCTTTCTTTCTTCAATACTTCATGTGAGCAAATTCCTACAGAGACAGCTGCTGGTTGTGCAGACTTTGAGGCAGACGTGGAGGCGGACCTGGACGAAGAGGAGAGCACCATGGAGGAGGTGATGGAGGTCTTCTGCCCCTGCGTGCGCCGCCGGGAGCGGGAGGAGCAGAAGTCTGCCCCTAAGGGCAAGGTGGTGGTGACAGAGAAGGAGCTGCAGAAAGACGTGGAGGCCTGTGGGCGGCTGCTGGACGTGCCTCAGGATGCCGGCATGGACCCCCACACCGCCGGCACCCTCTACCGCTCCCGCCCCTCCCCCAGTGCCCCAGTGCTGGACGACAGCTACGGGCAGGACGACCCGCTCTTCACTGAGGCTCAGCTGGCTCTGCACAGACAGTACTCCCAGCCCGTGCAGGCCACCACCTAGAGCGCCGCTCCCTCCTACCCCACAGCTTTCAGACTCCGCCCTCTAGCCGGGTGTGGGTTATGTGGTCCTGCGCACTGTGTGATGCAGGTCAGTTGTGTGTGTGTGGATGCTACAGACGACTCTCTTCACATTCTTGAAGAAGTGACCAGAGAGGGGACAGGATGGACAGTGAGTGTCTCCGCCAGGTTTCCCCTGATGGTGGGTGCCTCCTCTCTCTCGCTCTCTCTCTCTGCTCAAAGTGTTCAAACGTGGAGCGCTCTGGACAAAAGAGCCTTTCATGTTGTTCATGTGTTCTGACAAGAGGCAATCGACTGTGGTGATGTGCTTTTTTCCCTCATCACCATAGTTAAAACAAAAAATTCAAAGAATTAAAAACTGATGTAGCAAGATGAAGGAAGCCAGTTGTGTTGGCACAGAAGAATGGTCAG
This sequence comes from Rapana venosa, assembly GCA_028751875.1. Lineage (NCBI taxonomy): Eukaryota > Metazoa > Mollusca > Gastropoda > Neogastropoda > Muricidae > Rapana > Rapana venosa. The sequence goes on along the minus strand of CM054151.1, from coordinate 57,838,137 downwards.
AAGAGACAGTCTTCCACTGACTGACTGAGGCTCAGCCTGGGTGGGTTCGATTCCATGGAGGTGAAGCTAGCTACTGTCACGACTGAAAGGAAGATTCTGATTTTGTTCTGCTCTGATGAATGTGTTGGCTTCACAGCAAACGAGCAGATACGTGGCAACAGAACAACAGACACATGGCAACAGAGCAACAGACACATGGCAACAGAGCAACAGACACATGGCAACAGACACATGGCGACAGACACATGGCAACAGAGCAACAGACACATGGCAACAGACACATGGCAACAGAACAACACACACATGGCAACAGACCAACAGACACATGGCAACAGACCAACAGACACATGGCAACAGACCAACAGACACATGGCAACAGACCAACAGACACATGGCAACAGACACATGGCAACAGACCAACAGACACATGGCAAAAAGGGCAACAGGCACATGGCAACAGAGAACGGCATGCTGGGAGTACAACTGAGCCAGGAATGGGATAGATCCAGTGAGTTCTTCAGCAGCAGACCAGCAGATGGACTGATCCTACTCCATGGTCATGTCATTTTCATTTCATGCCACTTTTAGTCAAGGCAGATTTCTCTGCATGAAATTCGGGCTGCTCTCCCCAGGGAGAGCGCGTCGCCACAAGAGCAGCGCCACCCATGTACCCAGCTAATGTTATGGACTGAAGGTCCAGGTCATGGTCACACTGAATGACAGTGAGTGGAGGGAAGACAATGAATGACTCTTTGAACACGTTCTTATCCACCTCTCTCAGCCATGCTTGCCTGGCTCTCTGTTCCCACCAAGTGCTTTCCATGATGTTTGACCTTCAGACACATGGCTGCCAATCCTTCAGTGTTCAGGCAGATAGCATACATCACTGGGTTACAGCCCTTTATATCATGTGTATAATGATGCTCACGCAAGAACTGTACTGAAGTTGTGTTCCCTGGATGATAGGTCTGTGTGCGTGGTTGTCCATATCTGTCATTGTTGCTGGCCACATCAATGAATGATGGCTGACTTTTGATATCATGTGTTACATTTATCACAGTTGGGAACTTTATAAAATCCATACTATCTTTTTTTTAAGAGAAAAAGGGAAAATCTTTTCAGCGGAGTCTGATAGTCATGTTATTTTAAAGGAAAAGAAGAAAGAGAAAGGCAACATTGTGAGTTTTCAACTGAGATTGTTTACAGTCTAACACTGAATATCAGGAGATGTTACACTTTGGTTTATTCAGCATCATTGTTAGTATAATTATGATTGTGGTCAAGTTACCAGGCAAGGACCAGAAGAATACAGTACTGGCATACATGCATAATTATGATTAAGTTGTTTAGTTCTTTTTCTGAGCAGGCACAGAGACACTAAGAACATGAGGATGCACTTAAAACAGTGCCTATCCCTGAGGCCTGTGTGTGTGTGTGGTGTGTATGTGTGTGTGTGTGAGAGAGAGAGAGAGAGAGTGAGAGAAGGAGAGTAGTGTTAGAGAGAGAGAGAGGAGAGAGAGAGAGATATGTGCACATGTGTGCCATATGCCTGTCCATGTGAGTATTTGTGTTTTCAGATTAGAGAGAGAAAGAGAGAGAACTCTTGGTCACTTTCTTCTGATTGCCCATAATGGGTTTTCATCCAACTAACTGCATTGGAGCAGTGACCATGACTGTCAGTATGGACTCCTATAACACTTCTTACATTTTCGAAGGAAACTGACTCTTTTGGTCATTTCTGTGGCCCAGTTCTTCGGATTACATCTCATTCATTATGTATAGAGAAATACAATAATTTGACTGTATAGATGTTTTTTATAAGTTGTCTGATTTTTTAAAAATCAATAAACCGAAATGAACTAACAGGGTGAGAAATGAACCAGACAGAAATTGCCCACATGATTTTGGTTAATGGACAGAGCTAATCCATTAACAGTGTAAAGTGAAATATTTGTTGCAGAAGGTCTCTAATGTTTTCTTTCCATGTTATTCTGGGATGTCGACTGTTTAATCATCATTTCCAGGTTGGTGAACAAAGTATGTGATACTAACAAATGCTACGACTGGTTACTGCATCTAGGTGTGTGTTGTAGTATTGTATGTGATTCTCACTGCAGTGAAGCAAGTCCACAGATGGAACCATTTTTGAATTTCTGAATGTCCATGCTGTTTTTATCTTTGTGAAAGATGTACATACAGTGTGTGTGTGTGTGTGTGTGTGTGTGTGTGTGTGTGTGTGTGTGTGTGTGTGTGTGTGTGTGTGTGTGTGTGTGTGTGTGTGTGTGTGGTGTGTTGATATCAGTCCCCTGGACAACAATGTAAATAATTGGATTTTTTGCCGCCTTAATTGTTAAATATCATTGCAGTTTGTTTCTTTGGTCTTAAAGAATTATTTACCCAAACAACTTACCTTAAATCTTGTATCATTCAATTTGTTTGGAAATGTTTATGGGGTTCATTTCTTATTCATTTTTGGTGACACATTGGGGTTACATTATTATCTTAACATGGAATATGTTTTTCAACTGGTTCAAGATAACAATCTGGTTATTATGGCTTTAGTGTGTGTGTGTGCGTGTGTGTGCATGTGTGCATGTGTTTGTGTGTGTGTTTATTTGCTCAAGGTATTTTTCTGTGGTTTTGAGGAGAGTAAAGAATGTTCTAAAAAGCAGTTTGCAAGGTACATTTTGCCTCCTTTCCTTGCTTCCCATGTTTAGAAATCAGCCATGACAGACTGTGTTTTGGAAAGGTGTTTTATAAGCAGTACAGTGGAGGAGGAAGATGCTAAAAGTTTGTTGTTGGTTTTTTTCTGGACCTTTCCCCTGCAGTGTGCAAAGGCCAAACCTGTGAGGAAAAGATGAAGCCCTCTGCCACTGGCCACTATGCTGAAGTACTCACCCTTGTATCAATCCTTCCATTTTCAGTAGAACCAATAACTTTTCCAGGACTTTTTTTTTCCTGTAGTATTTGGAGCGTTTGGCTTGTAGGTTGGGCTTTTTCATGGTTTTCTTTTCTTCTCCTTCTTGTTTTGTTATTGTTTGGGAGGGGGGGGGGGGGGGGGGTTGGCATTGTTTGTTGGATACATCTACCTTGTTTTGAGTATGCAGTGTACCAGACCACCACAGCCCAACAGTTGAACGCTGGTATAGATGGCAGATCTAACACACAGAGAACAGGCCAAAGTGAGGATGGGAAGCAAAGGTGTTGATAAGTTGCATTACTACTAGAGCCCAATAACAATGTACACAGGATAGAAGAAATAAAAACAACCTGATACTGTCTCCACCAGAAGAGGTGGGTGGTGGGTTTTTTAACCATGTACACTTTCCTCTTCAGCACATGAAACATGCACTTGTTTGCATTTTGTAGGTTTGATTAAAGACACCAAAGCTGGAATCACATTAAGCACAAACAACATTACTGGGTGTGACCAAAATTAACTGCCATACCAAACTGTGTTCATACATAACAACAAGCCTGAAGCCAAATGCTTTGACAGCTTTTCTGAAAAGGGTTGTCATGCAGAAACATGTTTAGAGTCTCCTCTGTATGTGTGTTTGTGTGTGTGTAGTGTGGTGTGTGTGTCTCTGTGTGTCTCTGTGTGTCTGTGTGTTTAAGCTTTACCACTGTTTTGAGAGGTTCAGTGGATTTGTTGTGTTCTGTTTATGATGGACAGCAAAGGAATAAATGTTTAGGGACTCTCTTCTGGTTTGTAAATTTTTTCTTCAGGCGTTTTCTTTCTGTCTATCCAAAAAGACTGTTATAATCATGATCTATAACAATGTATAACATGATGAACTTGAATAAAAATGGTATTAAACAAACAAAAGTGAATGTTTAGAGAGGGTATGTTTGGCAATACTGTTCAGTACATCAGGAATCTGCACAGTTGGATTTTTATTCTTATTTACAGGATAATAAAATAAGTACACATGTGCTTTTTTCACCCAGTCCCTGTGTGTATGCAGTTTTTTTCAGTTTTGTCATCCATTCCCACTGGCACACAATGGCTTACTCTTTTGAAAAGTGGAACAGGTTTTAACATGTGCGCAAGATGTTCTGCGTGTGTTCGCACACAGGACCTTGGTTTATAGTCTCATCCAAGGACGTTTGGGGAGAGTGGAGTCGGCATCGATGTTAACTCCAGAGGAAAAATCCTCTTGAATGAGATTCGAACCTGGGTCAGCAGATCACGAATGCATCACTCTAACCACTAGGTTATCCTGTCCCCCAAGCATTTTGTGTGTAATAGTGACCGCTTTTGGCTGGAAATTCTGGCTGTTTACATGCCATGGTGAAATACTGCTCATTTCAAGACTTTAAATGGCCATGAACAGTTTTAAATCAACATTTTTAATGTTACTGGGACTTACACATTCAATATTTTGGTCTCATTGTGAATTACCCCATATTATTCGATGAACCTGTGAACTCCAGTTAAACATCACAAACAGAAACACATGCAGTGACATCTGCCCCCATACCTGATCAGAGCCTATAGCTTCAAGACATGATAGACAATATTTCTCACTGGCTTGAGCCATTGTTCTCTCACGCCCACGCCCTCCCTTCTTGCTTGGATGGCTTGATTGTATTTGAGTCCCAACAGAATTTTCTGATTAAAAAACTGTGCTGCATTTCTTAACCCACGCCCCCCTGCTTTTTTTTCATCTTTTAAAGCCTGAAGGTAATGTGTGGAGTTATGCAGGTCACTTTTTGTATTGTAAATTAGAGCAAGCCTCAGATTGTTTTGATTTCAAATGTTGCTGTCAGAGAACACAGACTCCATGTCTTGATATTGTGGACATTTGATACGACCAGCACAGCCTACAGAAGACTGCGAAATGCTTTTCTATTTTATATCACTTCCTTTTCTCTGCCATCCATCATTGATTTCAAAGGTTGATTATTCCAATCAAAACAAATCACAGTTACAAATGTAAGATGCATATCTTTATCTTCCACCTCATCATTCGCCATTTTTCCAGTCATATCTACTCCCCTGCTTGACAAAAGCTAAGTGTTGGTAGTGAGGAAGGTTTGAAAACATCAGGAATAAGCTGTATGATTGCAGTTTTTATGTTCATTCTTTTATATTCATGTTAAAGGGCGGAATTCTTTTACACAGTGATCATTTTATTAAAGTCCTGCCCCGTAAAACATTCAGAACAGCCTTTTCAATTGTGTAATGGTTTTTCTTTTGTATTGCTTCATCCCTGTGAAATGAGGAAAGAGAGGAAGGATGCCCTCAGTTGGCAGACTACAGGAGGGGTTTTGTTGGTGGTGTTTTTTGGGTTGGTGGTTTGTTTTTTTTTTGGGGGGGGGGGGGAGGGGTTGGTTAATGGTGGTGGTGTCTCTGTTTATTTTGTGTTTTAAGTTTTCATTTTTGGTCCCATGTATTAAAGTGGAAAACGAAATGTCTAAATTTCATGTAGCTACAAGTGGATGATTAACTGCAGCTTGATGCCCATTTACCCTTTGTTGTTATGGAGATTGAGGAATTTTCCTTCAGAAGAGACTACAGCAAGACTAACTGCCAGCATTTGTACTTCTTCATTATTGCATGGAACTGTGTCACTACCACAATACAATGACATAAGAACATGTTGTGGTACTGTCAATATTTGTACTTCATCATTGTCTCAAACTATGTCAATACAGCAACATGGTGATTTTAACTGATTTAACTGTGCAACTGTACAGTATTATACATAGACAGACCTATGGATATGTATCACTATGGAGAGGTGATCAATGATAAAAGTCAGATTCAGTGACAAAGTTCCTTCCCATTGACTTCAACTGGAGTTCCCTACAACTGGTGCACAGACTACTGGCAAAAAGCAGAGGGGTTGTTCTGTCAAGACTGTAATGGTTGCAGTCCATCAGGATGCAAAAAGCTGAAACTATTTTCTCCACAGATGGCGTGTCAATTTTCTGGAAAATAATTGACATTGTATAAAAAAAAAAGAAGAAATTCATTGCATGTCTTCAAAATCTATCTAAATAATATAGCTGATCTGAAATATTGTCTATAAAATACACTGCAAAAGAGAGAATCATGCCCCTTCGCTTTCAATATGAAATTGTGCTACTGCTAAAGTGTACATACATTTACCAAAAAAGTAATGTCTGATAATTTTTTTTAATGCATATTGCTTTAAGTTTTTCTTTCAGGCAATGCTTTGCTTATGTTTCTTTTTTTAATTGGTGTGATAATAAACACAGAAAGGTGGTGAACAATATCTTTTTTTTTATCTGGTTGTTTGGTTCTTTTTTGTTTTAATGTTTTTACCCATTTCTTTTGTGGGCAGGCTTCATTTTGCTTCCTGAATAATTTTTTGGCATTGCAAGTTCGTCTTCTCCAGCTGTTTATGCCGTATGTGATTTATCAGAAACGTTGCTTTTTTTTCTTTAACACTTTTCCACACCTGTACAGAAAGAGCAAGTGTGATCTGTGTTGATTTGTTTTCCCTGTAGAGATTTGTTATCTTGTTGAAATGACAGGAGAGAGAGAGAGAGAGAGAGAGAGAGAGAGAGAGAGAGAGAGAGAGAGAGAGAGAGAGAGATGTTGACCATAGTCTGGTAGGGGATAGCAAGGTGAGGAGAGAGAGGCAGAGATTAATGTTGACCCTAGTCTAGTGGTGACATGACACGTTCCCCTCACACACTCTTCTTTATTTCCAAGGTCTCTTGTGCTTCCATGGAAACTGGCATGGCAGACTGGCAGTGTGGCCAGCTACTGTGAACCTGTTTGAGAACAGGATGTTGTCAGAGGCAGGGTTGATTATTCCTGTCCCTGCATTGTATGTCTTCATGCATGTTTCTGCTTCTTTTTCACATGAATACACACATGTTTTTCAGGTTTTCTGCCAAATCTTTCTTGATAAAATCGTCTTCTAAGTGTTCCCACATACAGGAAATAATTATAGTCTGTACAGTGCATTTCATAACTACACCCATTCTTCCTCTCATTACCTTAATTAAAGGAAATAGTATGGTCTGTGTTTCTACTTTTCTCTCGAACACTGAGCTTCTCTTATCACGTTTCTAATTGTACTTTTCTTCTACATAACAGATTTGTGAAAACGATGCTCTTTTTCAAGAAACTTCGAATTGTCACAGGACTTGAATCAGTCCCATCAGCTAGCTATCTGTGCACGGTTTCTGAGGTGATTTTCTGTTCAGACCTACACATCCATGAAGCCTGCACAGTCAGCTACATCTTCACAGGCTGTGCAGGCTTCATGAATGACCTAACATGATTATAGTGTGTTGAATTGTTATTCATGCCTCTTCTTCCACTTTAACAAGAAATTTATTTCATCTTCTTCACTAGTTTGCTGCTATTAGTTATGTTTCCCATAAGCAAGATTACAGCTTAGAAGCAGTCTACAAATTCTGCATTAATATGAAACCGCCATGATTATGTACAAACGCATTGCAGATATGAAAAAATAAAAGAGTTAAGTTACCTTAAAACCTATCTACAGTAAGTATATAAAAGACTTCACCATGGATGCTTTTTGATGGATGAAGTTCTGTTGGACTTTCCCCAGACACAGTTGCAAGCTGAAGCCAATTTCAGGAGGATAGGCCCAACTATGACACATGACAGGCAAATGAACGCGAGCTTAGCTGCCAGGGGTTTTATTGCATTTTTCTCTGCATTAATAAATTGCATACTGACTATATCGTACATTGATAATATACAGACTTTGTCACAATATTGGTGCACATACTTTCCTCTTTTGCACATATTTTGCAAGTGTTCATGACTGTGAGTTACCTTACAATCCTCAAAATTGTCTTGAAACAACAATTATGGTTCTGTTTCATAGGCAAGGTGGTGTCACACAGCCATATTGAAGTTTGACTTTCTCTCTCTTTCATTGCTTGACGAATGTGATGTAGTTCGATTTCCATGGTCTTGTTTTACGACTATTGTGCACTTGATGTTCTTCATTGTTCAGTCATTTTGTGGCACTGGATTTTAACTGAAAGCGACATATTTTTCAATAAAATTATTGAACACACAAGCGTTTATCTCACTGTTGCTGTTGTGTGTAATGAACATACTCTTTGTTTGTTTGGGTTTGGTTTCTTTTTTTGTTCTTGGGCTACAGCTTGGAGATTGATCCTTTGTTCTTATACACTGTGTTTGTTTGTTTGCTGTGTTGTGAGATGCACAAAAGTCATTAACTTGTTCACTGCCTTTCCAGTTGTATTTGACAAGGGCACACAGAAACATCACACACACCCACACAATAAACCATCACACCCAATGCTGATTTATTATTATTGCAAAAATATTTATTCAAAAACTTTTGGACAGCTCTACTTAAGTTTTCTGTTACGTCAATACTGAAGTTGCTTCTTCATAGAGAAGAGATAACATTAATTACACAATTCATACATTCAGTGCAGCCACATGCACCTACCTTTTCAAGCTTACTTAGGTTCTTAATATGCCTAAAACATGATAATTGAAATAAAAACTTTTTTAACCTTAAAAAAAGGTAAACTTGATATAACACTTCCACAAATGAAAGTTTCAACTTGCCACACCTAAAACAAACCACAAAAAAAAAGAAGTGAAACACCAATTCTTTTTCCACAGTCAAAACACTGAGAGCGTACCTCCACGTTTCTGCAGACTGAGGACTGAGTCTGGTGAGTTGTGGCTTCAGCAGCTGGGAAAACATGAGTGTCGCATCATAACGTGGAACACATCCTGAAATGACATCTACCTGCCATTTGTATTCACAACTAAACCAAGCAGTCAGGATCATGAACAGCAGCGTGTAGTGGAACCAGCCATATCATTTCCCAGTCTGTTGTCTGCATACAAGTCAAACTGGCTGTTATTCTGGTGGCAGGATTTCTAGTTGACTAAAGCACTTAGTTATACTATAAACACAGCAGCAATGAAACCATTCACAACTTTCTGTTTAATTAAATGGACATAAAAACACATCTGTCTTAATGCAAAGATTTGAAAATCTCTGTAAGTGTTCTACTGTGAGAAAACAAATGCTGTGCATGGACCGGACTGTTGTTGGAGCCACTGCAGACATCGCTTCTAACACGACTGGAGCGACGGACTAACCTTCACCACAGTGCAGCCATGGTCCCCAAGACACAAGGAGGCAGCTTGCTCCTATATGAAAATCTGTCATCCGACAGGGTAGTGTAAACTCTTGCCTTTTTCAAGGGAAACAAACGGCAACGGTTTGAACGATAGAAACACATTTCACGATGTTCACTTTGAGTGCAGAGACATAAATATGCACCATGTTTGTACCATGAACATGGATATTTCTCTCATTCAAATAAAATGTTCTGTATCAATTTCCAGATAACACTAAAACATGTGCTGCTTGTTTCCAAAACAAAATCCCCAAATAATCATTCCACAAAAAAAGAAGGCAAGAAACACAAACTTCTACAAACACTTTGTTCTTAGACTGAAAATGCTTTGAAAAGAATATCTCGACTTAAAACTGTTCTCAAGTTTAAAGTCTACCAATCTAAACGGTTACAGCCACTGTTTTGATACTAACAATACAAAGGAACAATTTCAGTCCACATGTTTCCCCCTGTTCCTGCAAAAGCCTCTAATCCCAAAACCAGCATTTCAAGATCTGCTTATTCCTCACATCCTGTGATTTTCTACCCCTTGTCACCACAGAAGGAAAACAAGCCAGAGGGCAAGCAAAAGGAATTAAGTCCTGAATGAAGACAGAAATTGTGTCACCAAACTTTCAAAACCTTCTAGAGGCAAGGCTAAGGTAAAGGTGTCCCAGAACCTATAAGGTCATAGGGGAGTAAGATGTCAGAGACCTTGGCGCACAAACGGTCATCCATCCAACTGGTAACCACGCTCGACGCTGCTTAACCTCAGCTGGGGGAAAGCGAGTGCTCCGACCACTGAGCTACCCCATACCCAAGGCAAGGCTAGCCTTGGCAATATTATGAGTTTGAGCATTTCTTGTCTATCTGTCCATCAATAGTTCCCCCCACACCCACCCATGTGTGGTATATACTTCATCTCACTGAAAAGTTCAGATGGTCTGAAATGTGGGGTAACGGTCAAACAAAAGTCTCCCGATGCCTCCAGCACCCACTGACCCCCTTCTCTCCCTGAGCTGAGCAGCCCCCTGAACACGGGGTGGTGGACAGCAGGCAGGCAGGCAGGCAGGTCAGTCACCCCCGTCACCACCACCACCACCACCTGTTTCTGAAGACAAGTCTGGGCCAGGGGCTGCCCCCCCCCCCCTCCTCCTGTAAAACTCTGACACGTCTATACCCCCCACCTCTCCCTTCCCATCCTCTATACCTTGGGGCAGAAGTCTTCAAGTGTGACTCACATTTCACATCAGACTAACAAGCATTTTTTGTCTCCACACTTTGACGTCATTCTGTACAGATCAAGTTTTACATGTTAATACTTGTTTTATTTCCACACCTATCTTCTACTTAATACTTGTTTTATTTCTTCACCTATCTTCTACTTCATTCCATAAATTACGTTTTACATATTGACATAGATCTGTACTAGATGTTAAGCTCTATGAAACCTCACTCTGATCTCTCAATTCTTACAGGAATGCCACTACAATCGGCCACACTGAACGAAGAGAACAGTTTTAAATCCGACCTTTTCGGTTACACGACTACAGAAACTGTAATGTTGAACACCTGAATCCTTGGTCTACGGACTCGCATTCTTTGGCTGTGGCAATGAATGAAGCTGATAACACTTTGTGTTTTTCAGAGCAGACAAAAACATATAAAGCAAACAAACAAAGAGAGAAGCATTTCTTCTTCTTCTTCACACAAAGAAACCATGGCGCCGTTCTATGGCAACACACTACCCCCCCCCAAACAGCTCCCAAATTCCATTTACATCAACTTTGTTGTGATTAGAATGTAATACAGTGTAAACGCCTTAAAAATAAACAACAGGATGAGTAAAAAACATGGAATGCTTCTTCGTGTCCCATTCGTGTATGTAGCATGGGGTTTGGACGGCAGGCGAACTGAACACAAGGTGGTTGGTCACTGTGAGCGCTGAATGGATGCATGAAGAGAAGAGAAGAGAGGAGAAGAGAAGAGAAGAGAAGAGAAGACAAGAGAAGAGAAGAGAGGAGAAGAGAAGAGAGGAGAAGAGGCGGGGGACGGGTCACAGCAGGCCCTACCAGAATGGAATGGACGTCGGTCCACACCCTCCCTCCTCCCTCACCACTTTGCCTCGACAAACATGGAACACTCTACTGAGTAACTGGGCGTACAATGGAATATAGCATGACGAAGCTTATGAATATACAAGTATGCAAACTATCCATTTCTTTTCCAAAATTACAAAACAAAGAAAAATGAAAAGGAATGGCGCAAGAAAAAACTCCCAGCATAAAAATGGGCGGACAGGAAATAGGAATAATGGAGGCGGATGCGATAATTTCTGATATGTTCTTTTTGCATAAAAACAATCTTCACAAAGCAAAAAAGTCTTCATGAGACATTTCACATCATCTGTGCATAATTCGAAAAAGGAGGCAGGCATACGCAGTTCATAACACAATCTTCGCCTTCTTTTGCACCAGAAACTCTTTCCTTCAAAATGGAGTTTTCTGAACAAAAAACTTTTTTTTTAAAACCCCAAATATCCCTTCGTACAAACAAACCAGCAACTACATAACAAAAACCGCAAACATACACAGAGAACTTTGACAATTTTAGACACAAAACACAAAGAAAAACAACAACAAAAAGCCAACATTAATTAAGTAATGATTCTGAGTACAGACAGGCCTTAATTGACTGCACAATATCACTCAATGAAAAGCACAACCTGAAACCTCAATATGCTGGCATTTTCTGTCAGCACATTTTCTGTCAACTGATTCAGAGCAAAACAAAAACATCATGAATACATAGTGCTGACATACATGTACATGTTCAACACCCCTGGCCACACACAGCCAGTCTGTCAGCGAAATCTACACTAAAAGAAGACCTAAGAAAACATAGGATACTTCAGTAAAAATTCAACCATAGTTAGTTTCAAAAAGCAAGTAGTTTTCAACCAGTCTTTGAAAACCACACAAATACACATCTACCTGCTCTCTCTGTGTCTCTCTCTCTCACACACACACACACAGCCCAAAGAAAGACACACACACACACACAGACACACAGCACAAAGACAGAAAGTGTTTACACTTCACCTAAAAAATGGTTCATACAGAAAAGGGTGGAAACACTACATACATACTTACACCGATGAAACATGCATACTTTTCCCCTTTTTTTTTCCAGGATCATTTTTAAAAAAAGCTCTATAACTCTTAAAAAATCTTACAACCAATCACTGCAACAGTCACAGTTGCAGTTCTCCCCCCTCGCACACATCTTATCTATAGACAGAAATATCAACAAAATCTATTATGATGATATGGAATTTCAACAGGTAAAGAAATATAAGTGGCAAAACTGAAGAACCCCCCCACCACACACACACACCAGAATTTTTTTTTTAAAACAATAATAGCAAAATAACATGATTATTGCTATCTTCATTCTTTGTATGAAAATCATAACATCAGCTAATACAAACAGATATAGATCAAATAAACAAAAACAAGAATCATCATTGCATTCCTTCCTCCTAAAATAACAGACAGTCACACACCGTCTCTTACTTTGGTTTCCTCTTGTACAACACGGAAGATAGTCAACAGAACAGAATACCGCTTCACAAAGGGCAGGGAAGAGGAAAAAGGAAATGAACAAAAGTGAAAGAGACAGACCCAGAATACACAGTGCTGGCCTATTCATGACTGAATTAGCTCTGATCTCTCCCGCCCCAGAATACACAGTGCTGGCCTATTCATGACTGAATTAGCTCTGATCTCTCTCTCTCCCCAGAATACACAGTGCTGGCCTACTCATGACTAAATTAGCTCTGATCTCCCCCCACCCCAGAATACACAGTGCTGGCCTATTCATGACTGAATTAGCTCTGATCTCTCTCTCTCCCCAGAATACACAGTGCTGGCCTATTCATGACTAAATTAGCTCTGATCTCCCCCCACCCCAGAATACACAGTGCTGGCCTATTCATGACTAAATTAGCTCTGATCTCTCTCCCGCCCCAGAATACACAGTGCTGGCCTATTCATGACTAAATTAGCTCTGATCTCCCCCCACCCCAGATTACACAGTGCTGGCCTATTCATGACTGAATTAGCTCTGATCTCTCTCCCCCCAAAATACACAGTGCTGGCCTATTCATGACTGAATTAGCTCTGATCTCTCTCCCCCCCAGAATACACAGTGCTGGCCTATTCATGACTAAATTAGCTCTGATCTCTCTTCCCCCAAATACACAGTGCTGGCCTATTCATGACTGAATTAGCTCTGATCTCTCTCCCTCCAGAATACACAGTGCTGGCCTATTCATGACTAAATTAGCTCTGATCTCTCTCCCTCCAGAATACACAGTGCTGGCCTATTCATGACTGAATTAGCTCTGATCTCTCCCCCCCAGAATACACAGTGCTGGCCTATTCATGACAAGATTAGCTCTGATCTCTCTCCACCCCAGAATACACAGTGCTGGCCTATTCATGACTAAATTAGCTCTGATCTCTCTCCCGCCCCAGAATACACAGTGCTGGCCTATTCATGACTAAATTAGCTCTGATCTCTCTTCCCCCAGAATACACAGTGCTGGCCTATTCATGACTGAATTAGCTCTGATCTCTCTCCCCCCCAGAATACACAGTGCTGGCCTATTCATGACTAAATTAGCTCTGATCTCTCTCCCCCCCAGAATACACAGTGCTGGCCTATTCATGACTGAATTAGCTCTGATCTCTCTCCCCAGAATACACAGTGCTGGCCTATTCATGACTGAATTAGCTCTGATCTCCCCCCACCCCAGAATACACAGTGCTGGCCTATTCATGACTGAATTAGCTCTGATCTCTCTCCCGCCCCAGAATACACAGTGCTGGCCTATTCATGACTAAATTAGCTCTGATCTCTCTCCCGCCCCAGAATACACAGTGCTGGCCTATTCATGACAAGATTAGCTCTGACCTCTGATCATAATTTCTCTAGTTGAGACATTAAAGTATTCTTGAGTCTCTCTCTCCAGTACAGCAGCCCCAATTTCACGAAGAGAGCTGTGACCAACACAGTTGACAATACAATAATAATGTCATGTCAAAACTAACAACAACTAAACAATTTTTTTTTAAATGATGAATAAAATTTCTTTTTAAATCTACATCTCCCAAACCCTGTAAGTGGTATAAGTTATAAACTTTATCAAAAAGCATCGTACAACCTGGATCGACATATTTACACATGAAAGAGCCACAAAGAAGTAGTTCTCATCATAACTGGCTTTAGTCCAAGCATTTTTTTTTTATACCTCTGACCTGTCCACTGGCCAAGCAATACCAAAATTGAAGAACAAAAAAACCACAAAGATTTTTTTTTTAAATGACCGCTTGGAAAACAGGAGCGGTAAGCGGACATCTGGCATTATTCAGATACAAACCTATGACATGCACTCTGGATTTCTTCGTGTGCTCTGAATCCATCACACTTTCACACTATTACAACACACACTTTTCCCTTCTTGTAAGGTGGTGGGTGGGTGAGAGAAATGATGATTATGATGAACGAAAAAGGGGAGAGAAGAAAAAAAAAAAAAAAAAACCTCCTAAAATATATAACACAAACACCAGATTCTCAATTACAACTTCCAAGACACTTCCACTGTAAGTAGAAGAAAAATGCACTCCAGCAGTCTTGTCTTGTGATAATTATCTTACGCTGTAATGTTACAGGGTAAAGAGGGAATCTGCCCTAAGTACCCACATTTTTAACACCACTGCTGGCCTGATTAAACCAAAAAATACAGCCCTTTACAATCATTTATAAGATTGAATGGCCACCTTGCACCATTTATACAAGTAATTTTTATCACTTATCAACAGTATCATTATATATATATATATTAACTCTGTATCTCACATGAACATTCTATGTACATCAGATGAGCAGAAACTGTTACTAGGAATTATGTTCAGCGTGCTGAAAGTATGCTGTTCAAAACAGGACAACAGGACTGGTTGAGTCTGGGGGCAAAACTGGGGGAAGAAAGGGGAAGGCTGAACCACAGAATAACAATCCAGGCCTCTAATAATAATGGTCTTTTAAAAAAACAATTTAAAAAAATGTGCAATTTTAGAAATTGCAGAAACATCAGAGAGAATATGAAGGCTGGGAAGGGAGGAATGTGTGTGTGTGTGTGTGTGTGGTGTGTGTGTGTGTGTGTGTGTGTGATTGTGGTGTGTGTGTGTGGTGTGTGTGTGTGTTGTGTGGTGTGTGTGTGTGTGTGTGTGGTGTGGTGGTAGTGTGGTGGTGGTGTGGTGTTTTGTGTGTGCGTGCAGTGTGTGTGTGTGTGTGTGGTGTGGTGTTGTGTGGTGGTGGTGTGGTGTTTTGTTTGTGTGTGTGTGTGTGTGTGTGTGTGTGTGTGTGTGTGTGTGTGGTTGAGTGTGTGGTGTGGTGTTTTATGCGTGTGTGTGTGTGTATGTGTGGTGTGGTGTGGTGTGTGTGTGTGTGAGTGTGTGGTGTGTGTGTGTGTGGTGTGTGAGTGTGTGGTGTGGTGTGTGTGTGTGTGGTGTGTGAGTGTGTGGTGTGGTGTGTGTGTGTGTGCGAGTGTGTGTGTGTGTGTGTGTAAGTGTGTGTGTGTGTGTGTGTGTGTGTGTGTGTGTGTGTGTGTGTGTGTGTGTGTGTGGTGTGCGAGTGTGTGGTGTGGTGTGTGAGCATATACATATTTGTGCATGTGTGTGCCTGTGTGTGAATATGAGCATCTGTAGTAATTATGAAAAGTTATGCCTCCCATACTCTTTTTCAATACATTAAAATCATACAGAGTTGTTAAAAAGGGTCACACTTAAGATACGTATTCATTCGTATGCAAAGAAAAGTAAATCATCACTCTGTTATCATTATCACGATTGTGAATATAAAATAAACGCTCTTCTTTTTGTTTTGTTACTTACTTTAAAAAATGTCAACTTTAGAAGCATTACAAACGATCCGCCTCACAGCCTAAAAAATTCTGAAAAAGTTATGTACAAAATTTTCTTTAAGTATTACAAAAATCCCCCCCCCCCCTTTTCATTTTCAGCTTGAGCTCCGAGGCTCACCAATGGCGAGATTTTGCGTTTGCGACACATTTTGCCCACCACTTAGGTAGCCGCATTCTGACTTCAAGGATGACGTCTAAATACAACATCAGTGCGCATGCGTTTTGTAATCCCTTCCTAATGGCCTACTCTTCTGAAAGGTGGAACAGCTTTTTAACATGTCAGCAAGATGCTGTGCGAGCGTTTGCACAGAGGACATTGGTGTTTATAGTGTCATCTGAAGGACTTTTGGGGGGAGTGGAGTCGGCACTGATGTTAACTCCATGGGAAAAAATCCTCTTAAACGGGCGTCTTGGAGACAACTCTCACCTGGAACCAGTTCCAGATGGAAAGACAGCGAGCGCAGAGCTCTGACCACCAGGCTATCCCCCCCCCCAGCACCCCCTTCTGCAATACCAATGAGATGAAACAACTTCCAAAGCTGATGATACACCCTGACCACTATGATATCAACCGAAAGAAATCAGACTGCAAGGTAACAAACAGTGAGAGAGGTGGACACACACACACACCTCATGATAGCACGGATATCTATCACATGAATCCACAGCCAGATATTAATTAATGCTGGATTTCCATCACAAACTCGAGCTGTCGTAACAAGTGAAACGCCATTTCCATCACACGCAAACATAAAGTCACACCTCCAACATTTCCCATAAAATTCTCTGAAAAAAACCCTGTGGACAATACTCTTGTAGTTATTATCACCACCATCATGATCATAATCACCGCTACCATGATCATAAACACCCCGATCAATATCATAATCACCACCATGATCATCATAACCCAAATCACCGCCATCATTATCATAATGAAAGTTGTTTTGCCCGTTGAAGGAAAGATGGACTGGATGTAACACAAGCACATGATTATTTCCAGATGGTAAGACACACATATATACATACATACCAAGTTGCATATCTATCTTTCTCCACAGAAGGACCTCACAATACTAGACAATGTCCATGTACTATTTGTTTCCACTACTCCCTCTTCCACAATAAATAAATAACCACCACATATATTTCTGGACAAAACTCAACACTGTCACATCACCTGACCACACCGGATGGATTACAACACGTGTGGAAGACACTGGGGACCAGCAGAAAGGTGTGTGATGAAGCAGACAGGTGTTGACAGGTGTTGACGAAGCAGACAGGTGTGATGAAGCAGACAGGTGTGATGACAAGTGTTGAAGCAGACAGGTGCTGATGAAACAGACAGGTGTGATGACAAGTGTTGAAGCAGACAGGTGTTGATGAAGCAGACAGGTGTTGATGAAGCAGACAGGTGTTGATGAAGCAGACAGGTGTGATGAAGCAGACAGGTGTGATGAAGCAGACAGGTGTGATGACAAGTGTTGAAGCAGACAGGTGTTGATGAAGCAGACAGGTATTGATGAAGCAGACAGGTGTGATGAAGCAGACAGGTGTGATGACAAGTGTTGAAGCAGACAGGTGTTGATGAAGCAGACAGGTGTGTGTGTGTGAGAGATGAAACAGACATCTGTTGAAGCAGACAGGTGTTGATGAAGCAGACAGGTGTTGATGAAGCAGACAGGTGTGTGAATGATGAAAGAGACAGGTGTTGATGAAGCAGACAGGTGAGTGTGATGTACACTCCATCCCGTTCCCTTCGTTCAGCCGCAGATACTTTGTGCTTTCGAACACCCAGATTCAAACAAACCACTGTTGGCCGTCGCTCTTTCTCTGTTTCTGGTCCATCCACCTGGAATGACCTCCCTCTTTCACTTCGCCAAAAGCCTTCACTTGATACCTTCAAATCCAGCCTCAAAACACACTTATTTCCTACCTGAGACTTTCCCCCCAAATATCTGTCCCTAATTTTCAACAGCATCTTTCACCTTCTAAGTGTTGTTCCGAGATAGAGAGAGAGAGAGAGAGAGAGAGAGAGAGAGAGAGATGAGAGAGAGAGAAGAGAGTGTGTGTGTGTGTGTGTGTGTGTGTGTGTGTGGTGCGTGCATGCGTGCGCGCGCATGGTTTTGAAATCTGTTGTTCATTATGTTTAAGGAGAGTTGCATGCCTGTAAATGATTGAGTGCAAGTGCTTCGATTTGTTTGTTTTTTACAAGATTCAGCGCTATATAAATTCCATATATTATTATTATGAAGCAGATGTGATGAAGGAGACAGGTATGTGTGATGAAGGAGACAGGTGTGATGAAGCAGACAGGTGTGTGTGATGAAGCAGACAGGTGTTGATGAAGCAGACAGGTGAGTGTGATGAAGCAGACAGGTGAGTGTGATGAAGCAGATGTGATGAAGGAGACAGGTATGTGTGATGAAGGAGACAGGTGTTGATGAAGCAGACAGGTGTCTGTGATAAAACAGACAGGTGTGATGAGGAAAACAGGTGTAATGAAGCAGAGGTGGTGATGAAGCAGAGGTGTTGATAAGGCAGGCAATGTGTGCTATGAAGCAGATAGGTGTGATGAAGGAGACAGGTGTGTGTGATGAAGCAGATAGGCGTTTGTGATGACGTAGGCAGGTGTTTGTGATGGAGACAGGTGTGTGTGATGAAGCAGACAGGTGTGATGAAGCAGACAGGTGTGTGTGATGAAGCAGACAGGTGTGTGTGATGAAGCAGACAGGTGTGATGAAGCAGACAGGTGTGTGTGATGAAGCAGACAGGTGTGTGTGATGAAGCAGACAGGTGTTGATGAAGCAGCACAGGTGTTGATGAAGCAGCACAGGTGTTGATGAAGCAGACATGAATTGAAGAAACAGGTGTAATGCAAATATGTTCCACAGGTTGTACAAATGGCTGGCTGCTTTCCACCTACACAAATATTTAACCTCCCTGCTTCAGTCCGACAAAACAGCAGATTGGAATAAGATGACCACGTGGGTGTTCATGTCAGGGAGACCGTCGTGCCGACTTTAGGTGTGGTGACCTGACACAGCTGATGCCTGTGGAGTCTGCTGATGTTTCTTCATCTGCACACACACACACACACACAAGCACGCACACACACACACACACAAGCACGCACACACACACACACACACACGTACGCACGCACACACAAAGTCATATGACACTGACTGACTGTCATGTACATCAGTGATGAATTTCCCAGAACACAGTTCATCGAGCCAGACAGACTGCAGCAGCCTTCTGGAACACTGCGACAGGTGAGTCAATCTACTGAAAACACGTCAGACATTCCAAATGAATCTGCCTTGGTTTTTTGGGGGAGGGAAGGAGGATATGTACATATGTATTTTCTAAAGTCATAATGTGACTACCTAAATGGTGTGTGTGTGGGTGGGGGAGGAGAACGGCTGCAAAGGCAAAAATCTCTCCATTGGTGAATCTTGGAACTCGAGGTGAGGAATAGGGTTTTAAAAAAACAAAACATGTAAATGAATGAAAACATTAAAGAGAATGGGGAAGAGAAAGTGAACAAGAAAAAGACAGACAGAGACAGAGAGCAAGAGAAAGAAAGAAGGAAAGCACTGCGGAGGCAGAGAGTGAGGAAGACAGAAAGAAATGGCAGGGACAAAAAAGAGAGAGAGCGAGAATAACAAACATAAATCAATTTGTAACACAGAACTTCCAGAATGTGAAGAGAAATACAAATTCCACACATTGTTGTTAACGTTATCATTTATCTACACAGAAAGAACCCCCTAGCCTGATGTCCTTAATCAGTGGAAGGATGGACGTTCAACTGAAGAAGAAGAAGAAGAAGAATCGCGAAGAAGAAGAAGAATGTGAAGAAGAACTGCGAAGAATTGCGAAGAAGAAGAATTGCAAAGAAGAATTGTGAAGAAGACGAAGAATTGCGAAGAAGAATGTGAAGAAGAACTGCGAAGAATTGCGAAGAAGAAGAATTGCAAAGAAGAATTGTGAAGAAGACGAAGAATTGTGAAGAAGAAGAAGAATTGCAAAGAAGAAGAATTCCGAAGATTTGCGAAGAAGAAGAAGAAGAAGAATTGCAAAGAAGAAGAAGAAGAAGAAGAAGAACTGCGAAGAAGAAGAAGAAGAAGAAGAAGAAGAAGAAGAAGAAGAACAAGAACAAGAAGAAGAAGAACAACAACAACAACAACAAGAGGAAGAAGAAGAAAAATTGCGAGGAAGAAGAAGAATTGCGAAGAAGAAGAAGAAGAAGAACAACAACAACAACAAAGAAGAGAAGAAGAAGAAGAAGAAGAAGAAGCAGAAGAAGAAGAAGAACAACAACAACAACAAGAGGAAGAAGAAGAAGAACAACAACAACAATGACAACAACAAGAAGAATGAAAGAACCCCTAGCACCCTAACAGCAGACTCTGACCGTAAGAACATTCATCACTGGAATCCACCACACCTGTCTGTCTGTGCTGCTGCAGTGGCGGTGGCAGTGGTGGTGGTGTGGTGACTCAGGACAGAGCGGGGGCCCCGATGCCCGGGAAGAAGAAGAGGTAAGGCTTGCGCAGCGAACTCTTGTACTCCGACATCTGGGACATGCGGTCCATCTCCATCTGGGGCGTGCGCGACACTTTGCGCGACACGTCGCTGTTCACCTGCACACCAAGTCATTTGTCACCAGTTTCTCCGTTTTGAGATAATATAAGTATCTGAGGACACGTCGCTGTTCACCTGCACACCAAGCCATTTGTCACACATTTCTGTTTTGAGATAATATAAGTATCTGAGGACACGTCGCTGTTCACCTGCACACCAAGCCATTTGTCACACATTTCTGTTTTGAGATAATATAAGTATCTGAGGACACGTCGCTGTTCACCTGCACACCACGCCATTTGTCACCAGTTTCTCCGTTTTGAGATAATGAAGTGTCTGAATTGGACTGAATGGACAGAAACTGATCACCAGCATTATCCCACACTGCCACACACACTCACCTGTGAACGGTCTTCACGAAAAGTACTGCTCCTTCCAAAACCGTGCCTGTTCTTTACCACATGTATGGGGCCCTCACAGCAATGCCATGAACAATCAATGGGAGATAACTATTCTCTGAGCTCTCCCTATCATGAACATTTGAAATAATTCTGTCCTTTGGTCAGAAGAGAGGAAGAAGAGTCCAACGATAAGAAAAAGTTGATATTAAATCAAACCAGAAATGTCAAACTGTTTAAGAAGTATCATCTCCTAGGATTTTTTAAAAGTAAGTGGCAACAAACCCATGGAATCTGTAGACATTTGGGTTCAACACTCAAGTAGCACTAAGGATACCTTGCCTTCTTCATCTATAGCATAACCCTTTCTTCACTTACATTTTCCCCTTCTGTTTGTTTGCTCATGTGTGCTATCATTAATCCCTGCAACACCACCAACTACAGAAAAAGAAAGACAAGACATAGCAAAGAAGAGACAAGAGCTGCACTGACAGATTTCTTACACATTTGTCCTGTATTTTCGTCACCTGTTCTGACTGTATCTTATACACCTTGAGTCAGATGCAGATAATGGAAGATAAACTAAAACTACAACCTTACAATTCAAAGTGTACCTTTTTTTTCTAAATACTTCTTTGTTATACCACAAGGCCATTTTATGTTAAGTTTTTCACTTGAAAAGTCTACATCTAGTAACATACAAATGTGAAGCAAACACAGACAACACGGCCAAAGGCTGCTCCCTCACCCTGTTGAGCATGGCACAGACGTCCTCACACTTGGCGTACTTCATGAAGACCTTCACCACGGCCTCTATGTACCAGCTGCCCTTCTCCCGGTTCCTCCACGCATAGTAGCCTGCAGAATCCACAGAGCCAGTCAATGCAGCAGTCACACACACACACACTTAGTCTTTCTATCACACGAAATCTCTTTCCTCTCTCTCTCACTCACACACAACACAACACACACACCACAACTCGAACACACCACAACACACGCACACATGCACGCGCACACACATGCATGCACGCACAACATACACGCATGCTTGCATGTGTGCACAACACACACCCCTACACAACCCCACACGCACACATGTATACACACACACAACATATTGGCAAACACACACACACGCTACGCTGAGAGACAGAAAGGCTGGCTGACCCTGCAGTGTAGGATAGCAGATGAGCATGTCGGACATGGAGGGGTGCTGTTGGATGTTGTTGTTGTGGCCGGGAGACCCCCCGTCTGGCTCGTCCAGCTTGACCTTCACCCCCTGGTCCAGCATCCCTGACCACCACACCACACCACACCACACCACACCACACCACACCACACGCTTCAGTGACTGAATGCTCCATTGATACATATCACACCACACCACACCACGCCACACCACAGCACATGATTCAGTGACTGAATGCTCCATTGATACATATCACACCACACCACACCACACCACACCACACCACATGATTCAGTGACTGAATGCTCCATTGATACATACCACACCACACCACACCACACCACACCACACGCTTCAGTGACTGAATGCTCCATTGATACATACCACAGCACACCACACCACAGCACACCACACCACAGCACAGCACATGATTCAGTGACTGTGTGTTCCATTGATACATACCACACCACACCACACCACACCACACGCTTCAGTGACTGTGTGTTCCATTGATAGAGAGCACACCACACCACACCACACCACACCACACCACACCACATGCTTCAGTGACTGTTCCATTGATACACACCACACCACACCACACACACACACCACACCACACCACATGCTTCAGTGACTGTTCCATTGATACACACCACCACACCACACCACACCACACCACACCACACCACACCACATGCTTCAGTGACTGTTCCATTGATACACACCACACCACACCACACCACATGCTTCAGTGACTGTTCCATTGATACACACCACACCACACCACACCACATGCTTCAGTGACTGTGTGTTCCATTGATACACACCACACCACACCACACCACATGCTTCAGTGACTGTGTGTTCCATTGATAGAGAGCACACCACACCACACCACACCACACCACACCACACCACACCACACCACACGCTTCAGTGACTGAATGCTCCATTGATACATACCACACCACACCACACCACACCACACCACACACTTCAGTGACTGTGTGTTCCATTGATACACACCACACCACACCACACCACACCACACGCTTCAGTGACTGTTCCATTGATACACACCACACCACACCACACCACACCACACGCTTCAGTGACTGTGTGTTCCACTGATACAGAGCACACCACACCACACCACACGCTTCAGTGACTGTGTGTTCCATGGATACAGAGCACACCACACCACACCACACGCTTCAGTGACTGTTCCATTGATACACACCACACCACACCACACGCTTCAGTGACTGTGTGTTCCATTGATACAGAGCACACACCACACCACACCACACGCTTCAGTGACTGTGTGTTCCATTGATACAGAGCACACACCACACCACACCACACGATTCAGTGACTGTGTGTTCCATTGATACACACCACACCACACCACACCACACGCTTCAGTGACTGTGTGTTCCATTGATACAGAGCACACACCACACCACACCACACGATTCAGTGACTGTGTGTTCCATTGATACAGAGCACACAACTTTATAGCAGTAGGAGTGATCAACAGCGCTTGATGAATGGGACAAAATGAAACTGGAAAGGAATGGTTGCAGGAAAGGTAGGTTTGTTTGTTTAGGATTGCCTACTCACAGCAGCAATATTAGCCATGGAATAAAATAACAGTAACAATAATGAGTATCAAATGAGGAAGGGGAGAACAAAAAAAGAAAAAAAGAAATGCAGCTTACACAAAACAAAGATTTTTTTTTTTTAAATGAAGATTTCATACGATCAAGTTGCATGAGTCTATCAATGTCAGTCTCTCTATATATTTCCTGCATGATATGAGTGAGGTTAACATATTTCCTGTGCCAGATGTCCTCGATTCAACAACTGTACTACTGAAGTCCATTATTTCTTTTTTCAATATTCAGTAACAATTTTTTAAAATATAAAATTTTTTATTTTATACTACTTTCAGTCACGGCAGATTGCGTGAAATTCGGGCTGCTCTCCCCGGGGAGAGCACATCGCCACAAGAGCAGCGCCACCTTTTTTTCTCTTCTTTTTCCTGTCTGCAACTGTATTTATTTCCCTATCAGAGTGGCTTTTTTCTACAGAATTTTGACAGGGACAACTCTCTTGTTGCTGTGGGTTCTTTTACGTGCGCTAAATAATTATGTGTAACACACGGGACCTCGGTTTATCGTCTCATCCAAAAGACTAGCACCCAGACCACCACTCATGGTCTAAGGGATGGGGGAAAAGTTTTGGGCCCAAACAGAATAGGGTGGACTTAAGAAACAACCACAACCAAAATAACAATACAACAAGAAAATTGTTGAATGAATTAATCAGAAAATTAAATCAAAATGGATGTGAAAAATATTGTATTTTCTAGAAAACAGATCAATTTGCTTAATCAAACATGAGACACGACACACCACAATCATTTGCAAGTGTTACTCTCCGGCAAGACGAATGAAAGAGATTTGTCTCTCAGCACACTGCTCAACACACCACCAATCATGTTCTGACAAAGAAGCCTTACCTCCCCGGCAAGCCTGGATGAAGAAGATCTTGGGTTTGTTGAGGAGAGCGGGGCAATGTCGGTTGTCGAACAAGAGGAACACCTCGTCCAGGGGGATCTTCTTGCCGTCTGTTCCAAACATGTAGCCCTCCTCGCCGTGGCTCAGCAGGCAGATCATGCAGGCGTCCGCCCTGCTGTGTTCCGCCTTCCTTGCAAACGCCCGAAGCTTTTCAGCCATCCCCTAGAAACATGAAATATCTCGTGTATACATATATCGTTTTGTTTCCTGCCTCATTCTGTACCCTGTCGTCATATTTCACGAATCGACAGAACATTAACAGTATTCACACAGCTGCTAAAACAACACAGGCTTCCTCCAAAACATGCAGGAGACACAGAAGGCAGGCGCATGCACAACCAGCTGAAAGATCACACTAACCTCCCATCTATACATGAAATTTGGACCCGAAGAACTGCAACAAATTAACAAGTTTTGAACTGCGCTTTTGACCCAGTCGCAGCTGTTACTGTGTTGAGGGAAAAATGAAGGAAGGCCTGATTAAGGCAGAATAACACCATCCTTTACTGGAGCTGAGCTAACAATGTGAAATACAGGTATGAGTTCAGCGCAAAAGATTCCAATTGCTTACCAGAGCAGTGAGGTCATCTTCGTCATTGTAGATGGTGACCTCAAAGTGCAGCTGTTCCAGAAGGTTCTTGAGGTTGTCCCTGTCTATGTCGGTGCCTCGTCGAGGGGGCTTCTCCAGCACCTCGTTGACGTTGATGATCAGGGCCTGGCCTCTTGGCATCCCGATCATCCGGTACGACTGAAATCATCAGCATGACTTAGGATTAACTTCACGGTGCAAAAAGACATGACCGAATCTATTTACTTATTTTATTCTTTTATTTCGAGGATAATGGAATAAGCACTCATGTGCTTTTTACATTCAGTCCGCGTGTTTGCAGTTTTGTAAATTTTGTCATCTTGTTCCCACCTGCACACAATGGCCTACTCTTCTGAAAAGCGGAACGGGTTTTAATGTGCGCGCAAGATGTCTTACGAGTGTTCGCACATGAGACCTGGGCTTATAACCTCCACACCCATTGGCATAACTACTATAATCAATGATCATCCTACTGATTGTGTGAAGATAGTCTGTAAACATAATGAATCAATATTCATCCTACTGATTGTGTGAAGATTGTAAAAATAATGAATCAATAATCATCCTACTGATTGTGTGAAGATAGTCTGTAAAAATAATGAATCAATAATCAATGATCATCCTACTGATTGTGTGAAGATAGTCTGTAAAAATAATGAATCAATAATCAATGATCATCCTACTGATTGTGTGAAGATTGTAAAAATAATGAATCAATTCAGGTTTCCCTTTTTTCCCTTCTCTGCATTCCCTCACTGGATGGGGTGTGTAGTGCCTGGTCTTCTCCTGTGTGTGTAACTCTGCAAGAGGTCCATTTAATTAAATCGTATGCTAAATCATGCTGTGCGTTCATTTCTGTCAGCTGTAGACTTCACGTAGTCATCTAAATCCAAAATATGCTAGTAACAGAAGATATGAGGCAACTTTGTTCCTGTATTTCAATCTGGTTTTAATATAATCCTGACCTTCCTGTGACCTGTTAGCTCCACTGTTAGTGCTCAGCTCCGGCAGACAACTGGAAAGTCACAAAACAGTCACAAGAACTGTTGTCTCACGCTTACTTTAGAAACAAAGCCATATTTTCTGTGAAAACAGAGACAATTTTATAACATTTCTGCTCTTTCAAATGAATAGTTTTCACACAATTCCAAAAAAGTGAGTGTTACTGTTTCTTAAAGAGGGATTTTTTTGGGGGGTCTACTTTCTTGGAGCCAGTCACATTATTGTACAACTTAAATGAAATAAACGTTCAACAGATATATGAACCCCCACCACCCACCCAGTCTATCTATGTCAGCAATTAAAATTGCGCAAAATAACCAATTTTCTTGAAACAACCTTCCCAGTTTTACAGTGTCAGTAACTTCACCTTCCCCTGCTGCAAACACAAGTTTACCTTTTCCTTGTACTGGTTGTAGAACTGACGTGTGCACTCCTCCACGTGAACATGCACAGGACCATCGCTGGGCTTCATCCCCGGCATGGGAGCCAGAGCTGATGCCACTCTCTCCACCACAACCACCGACTGATCTGGCTGATCCGCTTCCACTGAAACAGCAAGACATGAAAGCCTGCAAGCGCCTGTGGAAGGTAGAGGGTCAAAACGATTGGAAAAGACCAACAACACACATTTTTCCAAAGCTGTGTTTTGTCGGTGTGACTTACGCAAAAGCTGCAGATCTTTTCATCTGTACTCAAGAACAAGCGTGACTGCACGGACAAGCAGAAGCGTACAGGTATATGTTCATGTACACCCATGCATACATGTAACTCTGTGTTGAAATGTATCAACAAGCTGGTGTCTCTAAAGACATATTAAGATCCAGCTTCTCTAAATATCTAATAAACGCAAAAGCATTTCCCAGCACAACACAACTTGAATGTCAAAGGATTTTCTGATCAAAATTAAGGAGGACTGTTGAGAAGCTTTGACAATTTAATGCTATTTTTTAACTATATTAGTTACTTATAATGTTTTTCATGAAACAAATACAGATTTTCTACAACTTAAAATGTGGAATTTACAGCAAGACTCCGTGACAGGGGATTTAGGGTAAAGTGAAGTTTAATGTGTTCTGTGTAATGTGTAAACAGATAAACAGTTAAGTAAACACTTAAACTGTTCATGACACACCTGAACTGTTAATGAAATAATTAATGACTTACTTGTCTTCATCCCAGCATTCAGCTTCAGATTCTGAGGTTTCCGTGTTTCCATAGTGTCTGCAAGAAAAGGGCAATTGTCAGAAACACGTTGATTCTTAACTCCTTACCACCACCCCTGATTGATTGCATACAAAGTTCCCCTCCTTTACATCAACCACACCCCACACTCACAATTTTACATGCAGAAGACATTTATAACCATCGTTCTAGAATGGAAAGCTCTTTGTTCCTGAATTATAAATAAAACCCAAATGACATCATCACTACACTGCTGTATACATCACAAGTCACAAAAAATCATATCTTTAATACAAATACAACATTCGCAAACTTTTCAATCTCAACTACAACTTTTGAGAATATTTTCAGATTGCATTCATTTGTGCTGAGATGGACCTTTTTTGCAAATATCCATGTCACTAATCTGAGCTGCAACTAAATAAAAACTTCACTTTTGACTTGAAACAGTATTTCATCATTGTACAAAAACACTGACAAATCTAACAAATGAATAAGTTAAACACAGCTGTGATAAACTGAAATGGTAACTTTAAAAATCTTGTCATGACTCATCGTCCCTTCCTACTGAACAACCCAAAAACCCCAGAAAATGCAAACAGTCAAAAACTACATTTGTATGTATTTTTGTTACAAAAAAGTTTTAAAATACATACCAAGCGAATCACTTCGAGACAACCTCTCCCTCATGATTTCACTACTGAAGTCATCCACAGTTCTCATCTTTGAAGGAGAGTTATGTTTTCCTGACACCAGGTTCAGAAAGTCTTGCGGTAAATCAGCCAGCATGGAGGACGCCAAACGGCGATGCACCTCCTGACTCTTGTCCTCTTCAGACTCCTTCAGCACAAAATGCTTCATCACATGGCGCACTTCTTCTCCTGGGAAAGACGCTGGGCTGGACAGGGAGGCATCAGGCAGAACAAGGCTCGGGAAGGGAGCAGACTCCTGGCAAATGACGCTGCTTTGTGACACGCTCTTCTCTTCATGATCTCCCTTTTCGTCAGGGAATGGCTGGTAAATCTTGATAACGTGTTCGTTGTTGCCACGGATGCATATAACAGAGCTGGAATCTGGACGGAGACGTTTGAACGGAGAACTGTCCGTTTCTGATGGACAAGCTAACACAGATTTGTCGTCGTTTTCTAAAGCTTCTCTGGAAAGTCTGACAGGTTTTCGTTTGTGTGGGGATGGAGGAGGAGATGCCTGAAGTGAAGGGGCATAAAGAGACAGATCCCCTGATGCTGAGGCAGCCGAGCCAGATAAACTCCCCTGAGACACAGGCAGGGACTCGGACAGTGACGTGGCTATAGAAACAGGCACCTCACATTTGTGTGTTTCAGTCACCAGGGATGGGGATGGAGAAGCAGGAACAGAATTAGCTGTGGCAGATGAAGATGATGACGATGCTGACCATGTTTCCACATCAGCGCTTTTCTGGAGAATGTTGGTCACGACATCCTCCTGGTCTGTGGCGATAAGCGACTCGCAGAAGAGCTTGAAGGCGTTGGGACCTCGTTTGGGCAGCAAGTCCAGCAACTCTTCCACCTGTCTGTCTGGTGGCTTGTTGTACTGAAACATTGAAAAAGGCATCCAGTTTTCCAGATATTGAATACGATGAAAGATAATGAATGATGCATAAAATAATTCAGGCTGTGAATGACAAATTGATACAGACAACACCTTTTCCAGAAACCTGCAAACCTAACAATGAATACATTTCCTGCAGAACTTGTAATAAATAATTCTCAGCAGGTTTCTATAATGAAATTTCTCTTGACTTCCCTGCCCTAACTTCTCAGTTAAGGAGCTGGACACTGAATTTCTCACATGGTAATACATGTCTTGGGTAAATTGGAGACTAGCAGAGCTTCTTCATCTTCAGGTCGATCTATCTAAGGAATAAAAATTTATTTCAATATATAATACATTCACATAAAAACTTTTATATACTGTAGTTGTACAGGAAAATTGATTAAAATTTAACAAACAAACAAAAACAAACTCCACTGAGACAACACAAGTGTTGACAATCAATACTCACCACAAAGTATGTAGGCTGCAGAAGTAATCACATTTCTGTCAACAGTGAATACACTATACAGCCTACAGCGAGCAGTATAAATAATATGATTAGAATAACAATAAGCATTTTGATCCACAGACAAAACCAGATTCTGATTTCATGTTTACAGATGGAAAAGAAATTAAACTGAAATTGGATATTTTAAGAATTTAAAAATCATGAAGTAGAGTTGCTGGATTCAGCCTCTTTCACTTCAGCCTCTTTCACTTCAGCCTAGGCATTGTTGGATTTCACCTCCAATACCATTTCACTCTGCAGTAGACTTGGTCTGCTGAGCGGAGAGATAACGATCAACTCTCCTCTTTTGTTCTTCTTTCTGGGGTTTTTTGGTTTGTTTATTTGTTTGCTTAATTTCTGTGACATATATTTTGCTGTCCCCACACTGCTTCTTCTGATCTCACCACCCCTGCCGCACCCATACTCATTGTGCGGTATCCTCTGAAACAGAAGTCCACAGGAAGTTTATGTAAGGTCACCAAGCAGCCACCTATCAGAAAGGCACTACACAGCAACTGGGTCACTTCAGTGGTGTTCAGTAGTGCCTGCTCTGATTCTTATATAAATACAGGACACCATCTAATTAGCCCCCTGCTGACAACACTGAAATTAGCTAAGTCGCAGAACCTGACTCCCTGAGACACCCACCTGGGATGGCAACCACCACAATGTCCCTCTAAATCTAATGACCTCTCAAGTGCATCCATACATGAATGCGTGTATGTGAGTGTATGAACTGTGCATAAGAAACATGAGTTTCACTTTTTAATGATCAAAACCCACCACATCAACTTACTGTGATAGTCTGAACCATGCGCTGGTTGAGCACTTTGCGTGACAACAGGTGTGTGAGCAGTCCATTGGTGATGTCGATGTTCTCCACCAGATCAGGTCGACGTAAGATCAGTAAGTCCTTGTCTGCTGGATCCATCGGATTTTAATGGATCTTCAGTGGAGCTGACTTCAACTGGTGGCTGTCTGCAAATCAAACAAGCTTCAGTTCAATTCTCATGGGTCAGCAGTTGTTTGAGATCTGCTGCAGGCCACAACATTAAAGACATCAGGAATTCACTTTACTTCTTTACTGAGCAGTGACACAGTGGTAACAAACCCATCTAGAAAGTCAATGGTGCCATGTGATATCCAATCCTGTCCACCCCCTCCCCCCTCCTATCCCTTATCCTACAATAGATCATGAATACTACTACTGCCACTGGATGACTGGAAACAATCTTACACTAAACATGTTCTTCTTCTTCTTCTTTCATCTTCCGCTGGTGCCCTTCGGCGTCGCGGGGAGACACAGACGTCTGTCTGCAGCTAGGCGGGAGGCTTGATGTAGTGACAGGTCATGGGCTCGCAGGGTGTCAGCCACGGAGTCGCTCCATCATCTCCTTGGTCTACCTCTGGCTTTCCAGCCATGGAATTTGGTGGTGTATGCCCGTAGGGCTGGTTGGTTGGGCGGCATTCTAGTGAGGTGACAAAACCACCTGATGCTTTGTTGTTCGATATG
Source organism: Rapana venosa (assembly GCA_028751875.1). Taxonomy (NCBI): domain Eukaryota; kingdom Metazoa; phylum Mollusca; class Gastropoda; order Neogastropoda; family Muricidae; genus Rapana; species Rapana venosa. The sequence continues at coordinate 57,806,883 of CM054151.1, read as the reverse complement.
GTGGAGAATTGGTGCTAGTCTGACCATGTCTCTGATCACCTCATTCTTGATCTTATCGCGTCTGGTCTTGTTGACAGCTTTTCTCAGACAGCGCATTTCACATGTGACCAATTTTCTCTCTAAGGCTTTTGTTAGAGCCCATGTCTGACACTGGTATGTGAGTGTTGGAACGAAGATGGCGTTGATGAGTTTTGCCTTGGTGCTCATTGGGATGCTGGAATGTTTTAGAAGGGGGGCAAGTTGGTAACTGACTGCGTTCGCTTTCTGGCATCTTGTTTCTATCTCTCTGTCCAATTTTCCATCTTCAGTGAAGAGGCTGCCAAGGTATTTAAATTCTTTGGTCTGTTTCAGCTGGGTGCTGTTGATGTTGATGTCCAGCTTTCCTGGATTTCTGCTGACAGACATAACTTCTGTTTTGGTGATACTGATCTTCATGTCATACCTCTCGCAGCTTGTGTTGAGTTGGTCTGTGTGATCTTGAAGAGCTGCTTTGTTCTGATTCATCAGGGACTGGTCGTCAGCAAATAATAGTTCGTTCAGGGCCTCAAGATCTGGGTTGGCTTCCTTTGTGATCTGGTCCATGTAGATCACGAAGAGAAGGGGAGAGAGTATGCAGCCTTGCCTGACCCCTGATGTAACCGGGAACCAGTCGGATGTTCCACTGGCTGTTCGGACTGCGCTCATACTGTTGGCATAGATTGCTCTGATGTTATCAAGCAACTGCCCCTTCACGTCGTACTGCTCCAGGATCTTCCAGAGCTTGTCTCTGTTGTCTCGGTCGAAAGCTTTTCCTTGGTCAACGAATACTGTATGCAGGTCTTGGTTGTATTCGATGGCTCTTTCACACAGCTGTCGGAGTGCGAAAATGGCATCTGTGCACCCTCTTCCTTTCCGAAAGCCAAACTGGGCATTGCTCAGTAGGTGTTCTGCTTTGGCTCTTGTGCGCTGTTCCAGAATCTTTGCATACATTTTCCCTACGTGGCTGAGAAGTGAAATGCCTCTGTAGGTGCTGCAGTCTCTCTTGCTGCCCTTCTTCTTCCAAATTGGCACCACTATTGCATTTTGCCAGTCCATTGGTACTTTCCTCTCTTCCCATGCTTTCTGGAAGATGATGGTGAGCCACTTAACTCCCGTTTCTCCGCATGCAAGGATGGCCTCAGTTGTTATGCCGTCATCACCTGCCGCTTTGCCCTTTGGGCTGGTCTTAATTGCTTTTCTTGTTTCAGCTTCAAGGATTTGGGGCTCTAAATGGTCTTTATAGCGTGGTGAGAATTGAGAGCTGGAAGCTTGTACTCCAGATGGGTTTAAAAGATCTTTAAAGTAATCTTCCCATCGTTTCAGAATTTCCTCTTCTTTGTGCAGTGCCTCTCCATTTGCATCATTCACTACTGTTGTTGGATTAAATGGCTCATCTCTTACTCTCATCGTCTTCACACTTTTGAAAAATTCTCTTGGGGAGTTCTTGCAAATTTCACTTAACTTCTCTCCATAAGTCGCCCAAGATTTTTCTTTGGAGGCTTTCACAACACGATTACTATATCTTCTTGCGATTCTGTACTTGGCGTAGTCCTCTTCTGTCTTGGTCTTGGCCCTTTTTTCTTTGATGGCTTCCTTCACCTCTTGGTTCCACCAAGCTGTAGCTTTCCTGTTTTTACCTCCACATTTCTTCGCCCCCGCAAACTTCCCTTAAGGTGTTCAAGAGGCTGGCTTGAAGGTGTCCCAGACTTGCTCCATGTTGAGAGGTGTTGTATCAATGGAGTCAAGTTTCACCTTAATAGCACTGTGAATCTGTTCTTGCACTTCTTTCTCTTCCAGTTTGAGGAGGTTGATTTTTTCAGGCTGGTTCTTCCTAGCAGTTGTTATTTTCTTCTTCTGAGTACTGGTGGCTAGAATGACAGGCCTGTGGTCAGAGTCAAGGTTGGCATTGGGGATGGCTTTTGAGTCTTTGATGGTGTAACGTGTTCTAGATCTTGCAAGTATAAAGTCGATTTGAGACGAGATGTTGAGATCGTTCCATTTGTACCAGGTGTAAATTTGGGAGGCTCGGTGTTGGAAAAAGGTGTTGGTGATGATCAGATCATGCTCTGCACATAGTTCCAGCACGTGGTTCCCGTTGTAATTGCAAGGTGTTCTGTGGTCACTGTGGGGTCCAAGATGTTTTGTCCACGGGTTTCTTCTCTCACCAACTCTGCCGTTGAAATCACCCATGACATAACATAACACTAAACATGTAACTTCTGTAAAAAAAAAAAAAAAAAAGTTTTTAATTTAAAGCTATTCTTGCATAACTGAGGCATAAAAAGTATTATACGTATAATACGCTTCAAACTCAGGGAAAATCTCCCTTCTCACTCTTCTCGATTTATCTGCAGCATTTGACACTATAGATTACTGTATCCTTCTCTCCTGTCTTCAAAAAACATTTGGTATCAAAGGTGCAGCCCTTACCTGCTTTAGTTCATACCTCACTGACCGATTCCAGACAGTCATGGTAAACAAGATTCAATCAATTCCTGCCAAACTGGAATGTAGAGTCTCACAGGGATTAGTTCTGGGCCCTGTTCTGTTCACTCCCTACACTGTTCCACTCTCATATAATTATAGAATAAACCGTCACCAGATCAACCATCATTTCTATGCTGATGACTTTCAGATTCAAAGCAGTGACACTCCTGAAAATCTGTGTTCTCTCTTGACAAATATGTCACTCTGCCTTCAAGACATTCAAAACTGGATGATACAAAACAAGTTACAGCTAAATGCAGATAAAACCGAAGCCATGATTGTAGGGACCACAAACTCTCTTCCATCACAACAGATTCAATAGAATTTGGCAATACACCAGTTCCGCTATCCACTGCAGTCAAGTATCTTCGTGTTGTTATCGACAGCACACTCTCTATGCAAAAATTCATCACTCCGACCTGCCAGTCTTGCTACTATCAATTACGGCGTATAAGTGCAATCCAAAAGTACCTGTCCACTGATGCAACATCCAAACTTGTAACATCTCTTATTTTTTCACATCTGGACTATTGTAATTCTCTCTTGGCTGGTCAGCCAGCATCATCTATCCACTCCCTTCAATGAATACAAAACTCTGCTGCTCGATTAGTCCTCAATAAGAAAAAATCTGAGCATATTACTCCTCAGTCCTCTCCTGCAATCTCTCCACTGGCTGCCTATGCCACAGAGAGTAAAGTACAAGATCAGAACCCTCTGTTACAAATGCCTACACAAAACAGCACCCTACCACCTCTGTGAATGTCTTCACCCGTACACTCCTTCTCATTCCCTCCACTCTGCTGCAGATACCCTGCACTTACAAATACCTAGATTCAACCAATCCACTGTTGGCCGTCGCTCTTTATTTCTGGTCAATCAATCTAAAATGACCTCCCTCTCTCCCTTTGGGAAAAGCCTACTTACGACAGCTTTAAATCCAGCCTCAAAACATACCTATTTCAAACCTAAGACTTTCCCCTCCTGTTTCATCTCTGATCTCATATCTGTCCCTGCCTTTAACAGCCTAAATTCCATCACCCTGCTGAAATGTATAACCTGTGTGTGTGTGCCTACATTTGAATTTGTTAAAATATTGTTAATCATTGTTGGTTGCATGTGTAGGAGCGGATTGATTGTAAGCGCTCTGATTTGTATTTGCAAGATATAGTGTTATATAAATTCCATTTATTATTAAACTAAAGTAAAGAGTATAAATTATGCAAGCTACTATTAAAAGCTTTTTAAAAAATGTTTTATTTCAATGATAATGGAATATGCCTAAGCACTCATGGGGAGTCATGTGCTTAAAAAAAAATCCAGTCCCCACATGTACACCGTTTTGTAAATCTTGTCATCTGTTCCCACCGACACACAATGGCCTACTCTTCCAAAAAGCGGAACAAGTTCATGTGTGCAAGATGTTCTGCATGTGTTTGCAGATGGGACCTTAGTAGTCTCATCCGAAGGACTTTTGGGGGAGTGGAGTCGGCACTGATGTCTAGTCAACTCCAGAGGAAAAAATCCCCTTGAACGGGATTCAAACCCTGGTCAGTAGATCACAGGCCCAATGTACAAAGCTTTAACTTGTTCAAGTCTAACCATCTGGATAAACATCATGAAGCTTCAGGAATTGAGCTCTACCTAAAGACCATAACGGCATAAGGTGGAATAATAATTAAAAAATCACAATGTAATAATGATCACGAATGTTGTGTATCCGATTATCCGTTGGTTTTTGTTGTTTTTAAGTTAAAACAAAAGGAGTGGCATTCTTCTGCCTAGATAGTACTAGTAGAACTTACATGTAGTCTGAAGATCACTGTACATGTATACACTATGATACAGTGTACACTTACATTACAACAGTGCTACTAGTACTACTACAGTACTAGTCTGTACTCGGTAATTTATAAATAATGGTTAAGACTAAATAATACATGTCAACATGAACTGCTGATCATCAAAATAGATCAGGTGTCTCATGTCTGCCAACAGATTTTAAACAAAAAAGTTTCAAAGTACTTCTAGTTCTACTACTTTGCATTACATTTACAAAATAAAACTGCAATGTACCTTTTCTCTGACTTGGCATTGTTCAGCACTGACTTCTATTTCTAACTTGGTTCCAAGGCAGCTGATCAAGCACCTTAATGGATGGACTTTGCTGATGTGTAGCCTAAACATAATAATTCAACTGTGGGATGTTCTATCAACTATGAGCTCTATCCTGATTTTTCCCTCCAGTGGACAGAAGGGGGAGAAAACTAGTAAACTTACCTACAGTACTCATCAGCCTGGACTGAGGAAATGTGGATTCTGCCCTGTTTTGGTACTAACTACTAGTCCTTATCAGTATCATATAGTAATTTAGCTTATGGTATAAAACAGTAGGTTATTGCACACAACATTCCATTCCTAATGATTTGAGAATAGGATCTTCCTGATTGTCTTTACTCAAGTTATTAGAAGTTTCTCACTTTTATCACTTCATACTAATACCTGTTAAACATCTTACCTGTCACACGCAGCGCTATGCTCCAACCTATTTCATTTGCAGGAACTGATTTTCAAGGCATTTGTGTTTTTTGCCCGATATTCTGTTGGGGACCCAGCAAAAAATTTCGGCGCGTTCTTGCAGGAGTTATCTTTACTGCCGGAAGTGTTCAGAATCATTGGCTAGGCTACGTATCGAAGTCTGGAGTTGCCTGTAATTCTGTCGTTTATTATACAAGTTCAGCAAACTTTAAATCAAAGTTATCATGCGTTTCGGTTTTTCTTTAACTGTTTATCTTTGAACAGCTCTCTCAGAATGGCCATTTACATCACAGAACATGTCTTGTCTACCCCCAATCTGGTTGTCATGTCAGGACTTGCTCTCAACGATAACAAACCATAGGCACGTGAAGACAGTAATGATAGAAAACTGACGGTTGTGTGTGTGTGTGTTGACACATAATTATGGTGATGGTTAATGGCACAGTCCCAAAATCGCATGGCTTCGCTGGAACTCTAATACAACCAAACCGATTCAAAACTAAATAAATAAATAAAGGATTAAAAAAATTATAAATTGAAATGACATCCACTAACACACACATGCTTACACCTCCACATGGGATGACATTAGAATGCACTGTACATTTGTGGCTGTGTGCGCTATCGTAATTAAGTCCATTCACACTGCTTCCGACATGCTTTTACGGTGTTTGTCAGGAAATGAATTATGTGTTACATGATTCTGTCTGTCATTTAACTGGGTAGAGTCTCAAAGTACGCGTGGTGAGGGAGGAGGGTGGTGTGTGTAGGTGGGAGAGTGTGCACACACATGCACGCAGGTGTAAGTTAGTGGATGTCATATCAATTTATAATTTTTTTATTCTTTTATATCCAGGATAATGGAATAAGCACTGGTGTGCTTTTTCTTACATCCTGTCCCCATGTCATCTGTTCCCAATGGCCTACTCTTTTTAAATGCAGAACAGGATTTAACGTGTGTGTGCAAGTTGTTCTGTGTGTTTTGCACATGGGGCCTGGGTTTAAAGTCTTATCTGAAGGATGCACAAGCAATGTGAACTGACACAGTAGACATACCTTGTTCACCCCACTGCATGCTGCATGTTTATCAGTTCAACCCCGAAAGGAGGGGGGGAGGGGGGGGGGGGGGGGGGGGAGATGGGGAGTGTCTTTTCCCTCTACTTTTATTGATTTCCATTTTTGTTTTATTGTTATACATGTATGTTTACAAGGCTTGGCCTAGAATCTTCATCCTTGCATACAAAGGATTGTCCATTCATTCAGTGTCTGACCCAACAAAGGATGCTTGAGCTTCTTGGTTGCAAAATCTTCAGTGGTGCTCCAACGGTCTTCTAGACTATGGGGCAGGAGGGGTGAAAACCAGAAAAGAGATACATGCTTGAAGACTGCATTAACTTTTGCTGGACTCCAAGGTTTACCCAATACCCAAAGGCACAATAAAAGCATTATATACACTTTTAAGGACAGGTCAGTCAGAGAAGTTCTCTGCTACTGCTACTGGTATCCATGTAACCCAGTACAACCTGTCGCATGTGGGGGAGGAAACCCCAATAGAAAAAACCCAAAACATATGGAGACTTGGAGAGGAGATTGGCGCCACCAAGGAATATCCTAAGCCCACAGAAAAAACATGAAAGACAAATGCAAAGCCGAAATGATACCGGATCGGTCGAGGCCCGGGTTACCAACGACTGCGCTTTCCATTGATCAACACCAGGGTGGAAGTGACAAGTCAGCTACTGGAGTTAAAACATTACTTAAGCTCCCTAGAGAACAAATCACCATTGGTACATGGAACGTCCGTACACTCTACCAGTGCGGAAAAATCAGAGAACTAGAGTATGAGCTTAGCCGATATAAATGGGACATTATTGGACTAGGAGAAGTGAGATGGACAGGATTTGGTGAGACATTGACTGAAGAAGGCAACAAGATCTGGTACAGTGGCCAAAAGAAACATCACCAACATGGAGTGGCATTTATTGTCAGAAAGGAAGTAGTAGGGTGTTATTACTGAAAACACCGGCTTCACGGGGATTATCAAAAACCGGGTTGGGCCAACCCCCAAAACATCACCATCTACAAATCATCACCACTCTGACCATACAGTGAAGAAGTAAAGAATTTTATAAATCTTGAAGTGACCTTTAAAAAATACCCAAAAGGACTCATCACACCCAAAGGGGGATTTTAACGCAAAGAGGTCCTACTCTTAAACCAAGGGCCCGGGAAACTTTGGGTCTTTTGGGAAAGGGGGGAGACCAACGACAGGGGATACGCTGCGGGAGTTTGCCTGCACCACGGGATTACCATTGCCAATACCCTCTACCCCACAAGCAGTCAAGGGGGAAAACCTGGCAGCGCCAAACGGCAAACCAAAACCCAAAAATAGATTTTATCTTAACACCCCCGGGGCGCTTAAATCCAGCTCAACAGAGCCAGAAAAGAACTCCCCTGAGCTGACATGGGCGGGACCCGACCTTTGCTGCGGTATTCAAAAGAAGCTGAAGAAAAAAAACAGCCTGCAAACCCACGATAAAATTTTTGGACGTGGGACAAAAAAAGATCCAAGTCCAGGAATCTTCCAAGCTAAGCTTGGCGGACTTTGCGGCATTAACCCCCCGGACAATGACATCAAGACCTCCCCAACAACTTCAAGAGGCAGTCCGAGAAACAGAAGGAGGAAATTCGGTCGTCAGAGGAATAAACCCAGCCATGGATACCAAGACATCTTGGACCTCTGCGTACAAGAAGGCACAAAACCCAACCAGGTTTCCAACCCTAAAGAATACCGGGAGGCCAACAATCTCTGAAGAAGTCAATTTTAAAAACCAAGAAAAGTGGACATGATAAAGTGTGGAATCAAAAAAAAACTAAAAGTGGGAACAGTAAAAAGGCTACGACCCCCGAAGAAACTCAAAAAACCACTTCAAACCAAACACAGTCATTAAAGACGCTCCGGAAACCTCCTCACAAAAACTCAGCTGCATTGAACATGGTCAATATTTCAAGAACTTACAACCCCCAATACAACCTGAAAGGGCAAATAGAAAAAAGCAAAACATCAAAGCACCCCGCCATTACCTATACTGAGGGAAAAAAAGGGGAAAAAGCCCCCGCGCTTCCCCATAGGAAAGCCCCCCAGGAGCAGACAATATACCAGCAAAAGTGCCAAGCATGGTGGGAAACGTCTCCATATTTTACGCACTTCGAAGATTTGGGAGAAAAACAGTGGCCCAAAAAGACTGGAACAACACTCATCATACCCTCCCAAGGGGGGGGAATTACCCCAATGCCAAAACTATAGAACAATCACCCTCATCAGCCACCCAGCAAATCATGCCAAATTTATTTGAATCGACTCAAAAAGGGAGGCAAAAGAACACCTTGAAAGGGGAAAACAACGGGGTTCGGGCGGGCAGGAGCACAATCGAACAGATTTTTAACTGCCCATCAGAGGGAAAAACATCTTCAACATCAAGAGACCTTTTCCCAACTTCCCCTTCAAAAGGCTTTTGACAAGTAGGGCCGAAGGCCCTTGGCGGTCCCAGAATGTTTGGCATTAAAAGGACTGTGAAAAACCATTCAAGCACAACAACACGCAAGATGCAGTCCTTTGACAATCAGGTCGGGGAATACTTTCAAAACCACGTTGGGGTCCCACAAGGGGCCTGTTATCTCGTCCTTTCAATCTGTTCTTGGAAAACATTTTGGGAGACCCTCCTGACTTCCCCCCAAACCCTCTCCCTTGCGGCAGACCCCTCAAAACCTTCGGGTTTTCCGATACATTGACCTCATGGGCGGGAAATATCACAGAGCTGCAAATCTTACACCCAAATTGAAACAGAGCGAGCATATGGGAGGAGGGACCGGAAAAAGTAAAGACTTGTGAAACAGCACGAGCAAGCCCCCGCTAAAAAAATTTTCATGAACGGCCCCAAAAACTGGAGGAGGTAACGCTTTTAAATACCTCGGCGCCACTCACAAAGGACGGGGGATCGACGCAGAAATTTAAAGCAGAAAAGCCATGGGAACACTTCCTGACAAAACCCCCACCATATGGAAAAATAAAAGATCAGTTTTCCCAATCAAACTAAAGCCTACAAAAACCCCAATTCAGTCGATCCTGTGTACGGAAATAAACCTGGACATTGACTGCTGAAACAGCAAACGAACCATCTTCGAAACAAAAAAGCCAAGAAAACTATGGGCATATCCGGAGAGAAAGAAAGACCAACGAATTTGTCAAGATCAAATAAACGGTGGCGGTCCACAGGACCCCTTTTTACCATCGTCAAGAAAAAAAAGCGACTGGTTTCGGCCCGTCACCCGCCACAAAATCTGCCCAAAACAGTAGAGGGGAAAACCGAAGGTGGCAGAAGGAGGGGAAGACAGAACAAATCATGGATGGGCAAAAATCAGAGAATGGACCCGAGAAAGACTCGGCATATGGCAGGCCCAGGACCGAGATGGATGGGGAGGTTTTTCCACGGCATGCTTTCGTCCCCCCCACGACCCCCCAAGGTCACCGGGGTTTATGATGATGAAACTTCTAAAATATTACTAGTGTAACAGATGGGTTTAATTAATGTCCCCCTCTGCACAAACCCAAGTACAAGGTTTCCCCGTCTAAGTTAGTGTGGCCTCTTTAAAGGGGGGTAAAATACTAATTCCCCATGAGGCGAAGTGATGCAATTGGGTGGCTTTCAAATACCCCCAAGGAAACGGCACTGCACAATTTTTAGGGGGTCCCCAAAAAAAAAAACACGTCGCTTGACAAAGGGGGTAATCTAATTTGGGACCATCACATTTTTTGTAATGGAATTTAGGTATCTTTTTAAATGCCCAGTAACTCGCATCAGCAAATGTTTGTGCATGTCAGAAACAGAAAAAGAAAAATTGATGCATTTTTGTCAAATGGGGGCACATTGTCGGTTTGAGGGTCGGCCCTACAGCCCATACTTTATAGAGAGTGGAGATCGTAAGTATCTTTTTATAGAATGGTGCTTGCATGTCTGCCTCCTACACAGATACTATGAAGCAAGCCACAGTCAGGTCTCCTCAACCCTTAAGGTTGAAACAGGTCACAAACCAATTCTGTCGCTGTAAAAGTGTAAACATACATCTCCAGCAATTTTGTTGTTGTCTTTTCTTGTTTTTGTTGTTGTTGGTTTGGTGTTTTTTCAGGGGTGTGGATGGGTGTTGTTATCATTTTATTTCAAGGAAAATGGAATAAAAATCAATAATTCAAGGATAATGGAATAAGAACATGTGTGCTTTCTACATCCAGTCCCAATGTGCGTGTGGTATTGTCAATTCTGTCTTTTTGCATCAAAATTGAAGGCCTGCAATAAAACAGTTGACACAGCAACACCTACAACAAACCTGTAGGCATGTATACATTGTTGTACTCTGTTTATTTATTGATGTTAAGTCCATCTTTCTAACATGCACAGGAACGCATGTTTCATCACATTCCTGCCCAACAGTGGATGTTACTTACCTAAATGAATAAGGCTGACTAGTCCTTAAGTCACATGGTGCACATTTGAATGTCAGTGGTATCTGGTGGATTGATTTAAAGATAGGAATGTGCATGATCCAGCCCCACCCCCTATATGTCAGCCTATGTGAAGACATGCCAGTGCCTTATTCCCATTTGTGCATATATGCATGCAGACAGTGTATACTTGCAAAGACCGTGCACTTCATGTTGATGTTCACTAGACTGTGGACACACCTATAGACATAATTATTGAGTGTGCACCAGAGGCACAACTGTATTGTAATTGCCCTTCATGGGATGATTGAAGTGTTTTTGACTTGACTAACAAGCACACTGAGGAAGTTACACAGCATCAACATCTGCATAGATCTGCAAAGCAGATGTCACAGCAGGTGCAACCAATGCAGCAGGCAAGGAATACTCCACATGCCACAACAAAACTGACACAGGTAATGACATGGGGAGAAACTGGGGGTGTACATGACAGGGACCATGCAAAAACAAGCTGTTTGCAGCAGGCTGCTTTCACTTGTGTGCAGCAGTCCTAGGCTCCATGACAGTTCCACCTGGCAATGTTGCCATCAGGAATTTTATATCCTATAATGACAGTTCCACCTGGCAATGTTGCCATCAGGAATTTTATATCCTATAATGACAGTTCCACCTGGCAATGTTGCCATCAGGAATTTTAGATCCTATAATGACAGTTCCACCTGGCAATGTTGCCATCAGGAATTTTAGATCCTATAATGACAGTTCCACCTGGCAATGTTGCCATCAGGACACCAGCATTGACAGTATCCCTCTCCTTTTATGTCCTGTAATGATGGACACTGTAGCCAAGTGGTTAAGACTGTTCGACTTCTATACCACAGGTCCATGAAGTCATGTGTCTGAATCTCGGCAGCGTCTGGTGAATTAAGGGTGGGGATGTTTAGGATCTCCCACATCAACTTCAAGTGTGTCTTCAATTTTACGTCTGTTCACTTAAAGTGATAGACTTGCCAGTGCCTTAATTCCCTTCGTTTATATAGACATACAGAAGATCAAATATGCATGTTAATGATCCAGTAATTCACGTCAGCTTTCAGTGGGATATGGAAATATAAACATACCCAGCATACATCCCCAAAGTCAGAATGCAGCTACCTTCATGGATGACAAAAATGGTCGCTTACCAAAATCCCCATTGGTGAACCTCAGAGCTCTAGCCAAGGAACAACAACAAAATCCTGTCGTCTTCATAACTTTACTAGCAACATGAATGACCTGACAACCCACCCTCTATGTCTTTTCTCTTCTGACAGCAAGAGCATCTTTGACAGATTCAATACTCTCTCATCATTTTCAACCCAGTTTTCACATCTTTGACAGATTCAAAACTCCCTCCCTCATCTTTTTGAACCCAGTTTTCACATCCACAACTTTTTTCTATAAAGTATGTTTTCATGAAGTTGTTAATGTGACTAAATCAGTTCCAATGTCTGAAAAAAACTACATTTTGTATCATTTTCTTCATATCCTATGTATTTGGCTTACACTACATCATCCAAAAAACCAAGAAATCATATTTTTGTTCTTGAAGGAATTTATTCCCAAGATAAATTTTTGAAAAACCAAAACAAGCAAAATATAATACTAGTGGCAATGAATCAAATATCTGATAAACTTGCAAAGCAAATATTACTGAACAGTATTATAAAACATAGAACATTTTTTCACCCACAAACTGTATGCAGAAAGCAAACCCCTGTCAACAAAACATATACAAAAGAAAGGACTGAAGGTAAAAAAAAAAAAAAAAAGAATACAAAGAGAAAAAGAAAATGACAAAGGAAAAACAGTTTAAAAACTGACAAACGAAATGTAAGAATAATGGAACATTGATAGAAAGAAAAAACTCAACCTTTTGCTGTTTTATGATGCATTTTACCATGTACTATAAACATCTTTCCATGACCTAACAAATGTTCAATAACCATCTGTATACTTGTAGTTGTACACAGACACTCACACACACATGCACACACACATGTATGCATGCACGCACGTGCGCTCACACACACAAACACATTGGTAATGGTAATAAAGCTCTTCTTTATGATTAAATGTAAACAGAATTCAGCTGTGATTCTTAATCTTATGCAGGATTCATTCAGACTTCTCAGTATAAAATTCAAGGACTTTACAAGGAAACTTCAAGGTTTTTAAGAAACTTGAGGGTGTCAGTCATGCAGTACATTTGTAGCCTACGTCTGCTAAGCTCTTTCAGCTGCCACCTAAATATCACTGGTAATACATGTGCATCCATGTATATTTCTCTTCTCTAAGTGAGTGTGTGGGTGTGTGTGCAAGTGCACACGTGCATGCGTGTCTGTGTGTGCATGCGTGCATATGTGTGTGTATGTATGTGTGTGTGTGTTGAAATACACTCACAGATGATTACAACTGCAGCATTGTTACCCAATTAGTTCTCACACACGTACCTAGTATGTGTCACTAGTATGTTCTTTCGAGCCAGAAGGCCCATAGAGCCGGAGCTTTATCCCAGATCTGTAATAGTTAATCAGCGGGACATTGATACGTGGGTTAGTTTCACCCCCTGGGGCCAGGACCTAGTCTGTCGCCAGATAACTTCCGCGAGCTGGTACCCACTTGTAACCCGGTGGATTGGGAAATGATAAGTTCTTTCCCAAGGACAACCGAGCGTGCGTATTCTGATACTCAGCGACCTCGATCACGAGTTACCCCTAAACCATTAACCATCGTGAATTGAACTCTTATGTTCACTAGACTATTTGTTCTAATTTAGCAATAAATTACTATGTAACTTAGAAAACTCAAAAATAATCATTTTGGAGACATTTAGATAAGCTGAGGCTTAGGCTTGAACAGTCCAAGAGGGGACCAATGATAGAAACTCTGGTTACCAAGTTGTTGTGTCATGGCCACTATTGTAAGCCTTCCTTGGACACTTGTTCTTTCCTTGAACGGTCTTCAATGATAGTGTCTTTTGTTTATCTAGAGCCTGGTTATAATTACATGTGATATATAGTTTAAGCATTGAACGTGAATTAACTCCTTCATTCATCATGAACTGCTAAATTAATTTTATTTTGATGAAAAAATACAAATTATATAATAAACAATACTAATCTATAGACATCAACATAAAAGAATAAATAAAATAAGACAAGCCCTGATTTCCACGTGTTTTCAAGGAAGTATTCATCACAGGTTGTCATTTTGGTCACTTTCATGGGATACTTGAAAAGGGGGTCTCAATATTCAATAAGT